>JARFJB010002125.1:327500-927500 GCA_036346205.1 Vesta saturnalis
TGCTTCTAGATCGAATTAAAATCAACTCTTGACGCATATTAACAATTACTTGGCGATAATCCTCCATTATTCCAGATATGTGGTTCAGTGGTATGCATACTGTAAAAGATTTGTCTCCATTTTGATCATGGGATTCTACTTGTAATGGTTCTTCATTCTTTGGTGACCACCCCAAATTGCTTAGTGCTTTGTTCTTGCTTGCTGTATAAGAAATATATCCCTTAAGTGTGGATGTTATTCCCGAATTTCGGCAAACGTCCACTCTTTGACCACCAAACTCATAACGAATTCCTTCGAAATAAACGTTGGGAAAATTAGTGGATAAGTTGCATGATTTTCCTTCATCTTCTTTTTTAAGCTCAAGCTTACCTTCTACGTATATAGAACTATCGTAAGTAACCGTGATTAGATCTTAATTCTGAATTAAAATGCGAATTTCTTCAGAAGGTCCATACATAAAAGATCCATACGGAAGATAAGTGTGAATATCTGACTTAATTATAGTATCATCAAAATGTACGTTTCGAAAGATGTTTAAAGATTCGGCTATTGTCGGTGAGAAATTTTAAACCAATTGACGTTAAAAAGTATTTCTCTGCAGATGTTAACCGCAATGAAGGTTGATGACTAAGTAATGTATTACTCTAGGGATGATGTCTTTTATATGAATTTTTGAAAGATGGAATTGACCTTGATTAATTCTCAGACCCATGTTCTTTTAGTTGTAAACGTATTGTGAATGGTTCACTTTCACCAAAGTCTATTAATTCACCCCTTTGTTAGTCAAATTAATTGTTATATTATTAATTATGTCCGTGTTTACTTCTAAATATTGAGTATTGCTGGGAGTTTTATTTAAACGATAACCTGGTGGGACTAAAATGCAGATCTCATAGAATACTTTTGCAGGTTTCTCGTTTCGATAAGATCCTTTTATAATGTTGCACTTTACGTGTAGATTAGTGTGCTTAAGAATTTTAATGTCTAACGCAAACGTATGTAAAATTTGTGGTTCTAATATTTTAGACTCAAACCCTATATATATATATATATATATATATATATATATATATATATATATGATATATTGTATCTATTTAACCATTAATTGAACTCTGTCAATCATCACAACGCTTTGGTTTTATTATTAAAATTCCTTTGGCCCAGTTCTGTCTAAGGTTTGTTGGTATCCATTTTTAACGGATTGTATCAAATCATTACTTTAGCTCTCTACTCGATTAATAGATTCAAATGCTCTTGAAAGTTCACAACATTGTAATTAATAACTTACATAAAAGAGTTTACTCCATTGGTTTTTATTATTTGGCTTTTCTCCTTTATATGACATGGTACACCGCATTGCTTTTTTGTGTCAAAGGGTGAAATTGCAGGGTTTCAATGTAATCGTACAAGTCCGTACGCATCAGTGAGAATGTTGGAAATTGAAATAAACAACATCGTATTTATTCATATAATCTATCAATCAAATACATGGAGCTCGTCTATTAAGGAGTTTGTATTACTATAGGTATCAGAAATTTTAACTACAGAATTTATCGTAATTGCTACCTATCCTTAAATGTGCAAGAATTCATACACTGCATATTGTTTGGTTTGTTGAACATAATTGTGTGGATATGTAGCAGAGAATTAACTCCTCGTTGATTTATTCGAACAAGAAGTTACAGTGTTATATTTTGTATACGCATTATCCATAAAGGCATCTGTGTTCGTAAAGTGACAATATGTTTTGCATTGATTTTGATTAGAAATATCCTAGATGACTCCTCACATAAAGTTACTCGCTCTAATCTGCACAGGGCGAAACCAGCAAATAGCGCTCTATGCCATTCGTACATCCTGGATTTAAGTGCTATTGACTTACACCCCTGATTGAGCAAGTAGATCATGGTTTTTTTAGGGGTTTCTGAATTAAAATTAGTGCATAAAGGTAGTTTAATATAATTAAATACATTTCTTATTGCCTACTTACACTTATATATCACTAATGTATCACAAAATGTGTCCCTCTTTGATAGAAGCCTTAATGGATCTACATTTCCCAAGACGTCATGCGAAAATTACATCTCTTTCAAATCACTAATTCAGATGGTTCTTATTTGGTCCCGGAATGTGCAGTAGATATTATTAAAGCGAACACACCAAGAGGACACCCACATGCTCCACATATTTGATGATAATAATTTGATATTTGAATTCTAAGATATGCATTCAAATTGTTATAAATATTTCCTTAAGCTCGTAATGTTTGATGATGCAATCGAATTACATTGCTTTATACCTACAATTTTCCTTGACTAAATATTTTTACTCAATGATACGTATTCTGATCAATTACCATATTTTTCGAAATACCAAATATAAAATAAAATTGTTTACAAGTACTGTTGCTTCTGTTTTCGCCTACTTGTTTTATATGAAATGGCTTACAAATTGTTCATTATCAAAATGTATTTTTACATTCGAGTGTTTGTGATTTTGACAGTTCTGCATTTACAAATAAATTTTTCTACATCATTTCTCAAATTCTCTCAAAACTAGCATTTTTTTATATTTGTTCCAGCATTTGTCCCTGTAGATAATATGTGGAAGTTGTTTATTATCAATTGTGTTGTTTCTTTACAATCATTCTATTTACATTAAGTATGACACACTAAAACCTTATATCTTTTTACTTCTTCATCTTCACATTTTCATTTATTTTAAATATACATAACTTTATTATAATATATATATTTTAAAACAAATAAATAAACTATATTAATTTTTAACGTTTCGGTAATATAACATATACCATTTTCAAAATTGTTAAACAGACTTGTTAAATATAAGGAAAGAAACAAACTAAAATGTGACATCTAAATACAATGTCATTGCAATGTTTTAGTACCATCATATCTTGCTGTGTTTATGATGACTTCAAACTAAAATATGCAAAGCTTCCTTTATATTCAATTCTATTTTACCATTAGCTGAAAAATCATCATAAATTTGATGCCCACTATCAATTTTATGGTTGAAAATAGCAGAATTAAGTATTGCTAAAGAAGGTTTTCGAGTCTAGTTACCAAATGTTCGCAACATCTAACAGAAAATGTTGCTTTATACTAGTGCATTACAGAACTTATGTTAGACAACATCTTGAAACATTATCTTCTTACAGAACATTCAATGTAGCAAACATGTTATTGAAGATTTTATAAATCAGACATTAATATCATACCATAAAGAGTTAATCATAAGATATTGTTATCAGATCAGGATGGTAAATCTTTTAAGAAACAAATAGACTTTCTATAAAATTTAGTGAAAAACATTTTTATAAAATTTGTTTCAATGTATAAAATTCAAATTAATAAATGAAAGGTTGAATAAAGCACATTCAGATAATATGTGTAATTAAATTAATTTAATTGATTGAAATTTCATTATTTGTATAAACCAGTAATGTCAGTTTTCATAAACACTCCTGAATAATAAAACATTCAATATCATAGCTTTTACTATAAGAAATTTAATGTTGTTTAAATAATTTAAAGAATTGAATGTGTTCATTATTTAAATAGAAAAAGTTATCCATATCTCTAAAAAAGGTTTAATAATATTTGCAATTATCAAGCCATTGCTTTTCATGTAAAATTAAAAAAATATTAGTAAAAGATGGTCCTAATGGACTACCCATTGCAACACCATCTAATTGTTTACATAAAAATTTAGATTTAATTAGATTTATAATTTTAGAGTTTTCATTTGTAAAAAGAGAATTGACAATAATGTCAATAGTTTCATTAAAACTTATAAAAAAGTCACAATGGCATGCTTTGACATAGAAAATTTATTTACTAATATCCCCTTAGATGAAACTATTGACATTATTGTCGATTCTCGTTTTACAAATGAAAACTCTAAAATTATAAATCTAACTAAATCTACTTAACTTGGCAACTAAAGAAATGTTTTTCGTTTATGACAAATTTTTATATAAATAATTAGATGGTGTTGCAATGGGTAGTCCATTAGGACCATCTTTTGCGAATATTTTTTTAATTTTCCATGAAAAACAATGGCTTGATAATTGCCCAAAATATTTTAAACCTATTTTTTACAGGAGATACATGGATGATACTTTTCTTCTTTTTAAAAATAAATACCACATTCAATGCTTTTTAAATTATTTAAACAGCCAACACTGAAACATTAAATTCTCATTTGAAGTTGAAGTTGATAAAAGCTTACCTTTTTTAGGAATGAATGTTTTTAATTTAGATTCAGGTTTTGAGACTTTTGTTTATAGAAAACCGACTGGTTTATACACTAATAATGAAAGTTTTGTTCAGAATCAATATAAGATAGGTTTAATTAATATATTGTTACATAGAGCTTGTATGTTCTGTTCAACCTTTCATTTATTGAATTTGGAATTTGATAAATTGAAACAAATTTTTATAAAAAATGGTTTTTCACTAAATGTTATAAAAAATCATATTTGTTGTTTTCTTTACAAGAAGTGTTTACCATCCACTGATCCTGATAAAACTAAATATCAAATTTATGTTAAACTACCTTTTACTAGTTCACATAGTATTCATATTCGTCGTATCATTCGGAAATTTATTAAAAAGTCCTTTCCAACAATAGACCTATGTATTGCTTTTACTACCATTGAAAGTATTGGTTCTCGTTTTAGAGTGAAGGATATGTTTCCATATCTAACATCATATATAAGTTTCAATGTATTGACTGTAATGCCACTTACGTTGGTAGAAGCCGAAGACATTTTGCTGTTAGACGTTGCGAACATTTGGGTATTACACCTAGACTCCGAAAACCTTCTTTAGCAATACCTAAGTCTGCTATTTTCAATCATAAAGATGAGAGTGGGCATCAAATTTCCCATGACGATTTTTCAATTTTCGACAGAGCTAATGGTAAAACAGAATTGAATATAAACGAAGCTTTTGCATCTTTAGTTTGAAACACCCAGCAAGATATGATGGTACTAAAAATATTGCAATGACATTTGGTATTATTAGATATGTCACTTACATTTTAGTTTGTTTCTTTCCTTATACTTAACTTTAAGTCTGTTGTAACAATTTTGAAAATGGTATACGTTATATTACCTAAACGTTAAAAATGAATATAGTTTATTTACTTCTTTTAAAATTTTTGTTATATTAAATTTAAAGGCAAATCTCTATCTACATATATACATAACTTTGTTGTTTTTTTTTTCGGAATTCTATTTTTTTTAATAATAACAATTGTCAAATTTCAGCGTCTAGGGCATGAATTCTGATGCATGACTTATGCAAACTAGTCTTCTCTTTGTCTCATAAAATGTTACCCTACTTTAAAATTTTATTTGTATTTTGTAACTTTTTTCATTCTTTAAACTTACTGCTTTTAGTTCTATCGAACCTATACTGTGCTTCAATAAAAGTGGTAATCAGCCCTTATCTCTGTATGTTTACTGTAATTCTCTTTTTGTTCTAACTTCCCATTTTGTTCCCTAATTTTATTTCTGGTTATTGCAAACATACTTCTTAATTTTAAGCTTTATAACTTTGTACGTGATAAAACATCCGCTGCTGCATTCTCTTTCTTTTGTGTAAGATCGTGCTCCTCTAAAATTTATTTAAATTTTCTTAAAACTTAATAAATAACATAAATCTTTCTTATTAAATAAACATATTTCTGTTTGTGGCCTTCATAAATGTTAAATTTTCTACCAAATAAATATGGTCTAAAATATTGTATTGCTCCTTTTTTATTGTTGCATAATTTTGTCCTGCTTTGCTTAATATGCTTCCCGCATATACAATTAGTTTTTCATTTGGATTACACAGATCTGCACCTATGGCATACTTCCTTGCGTCTGTTTGCAGAAACAAATTTATTGGCATAACCAATAATATATTTTTTTGAAAGGACCAAATGTGAAACATTCACTAATAATATGTAGTGCAAGAGTACTTAGAGTAAGAAACTTTATATATTTCGCTAGTAGAACAACAAAATAAATTAAGACTTCTGTTAGAGAGGGGCATGTTTTGTAATATGTTAGTAACATATAAGTGTAAGTAATACACAGTGTGTACGAAAGTCATTAAGCAATCATTATGGTGTGAATATAATAAGAATTCAGTACAGTTCAGTAAACATTAAATGGAAGCCGAGACCCTGCTTATCTTAAAAGACCCTTAAATCAGTATAAGTCTATGTAAAAGATCGCGCAGAAAACAATCCTGCAAAGAAAAATGAATCCTGGCAGGATCATCATGTACTGGTCCCGTTTGCACAGATCGGAATCTTTGATTTAGGGGTCTTTTAGGATTGTTACAGTTTTGAAGGAAATATATTACTTCTGAACTGATATTTAATTTCTATTAAGCTCAACTGAACTCTAAATAAATTCCATACAAACTCTGTACTACTTACGTCTATATTACTAACCTACTACAATACATGCGTCTGATTGATGCCCTAATTGATAATAATTTTTTATTCGTTTTACCAGGGAAGTTTACAAAGTTTCTTATTCTAACTTAATCACATACTTGTTCACCACATGGTACTGGTAGATACTTCACCTTTGGTCCTTTGGAATTAATATATTGTTGGTTCGTCTCAATTATGGCCGGAGTAACACGTTCAACAAATTGGAAAATTCAAAGTATCTAAATATCAAGATACAGATACACGTTTATAAAAGTAATCTAAATATACGATATTCGCTATACAAAAAACATCTAGATACAGTATCTAGTTATTCTCCGGCCTCAAATTGACATTGGTCCCGGTTCTGAGAATTTGACCTTGTTCTTTTTTAGTATTCTCACAATACTATATTTAGATAACGTAACCTTGACCGGTTTTTAGATATTCTAATTTATCTTGGTCTCGCTTCTAGGAGTTTGGCCTGGTTTTATGTTTTAGATAACCTCTTACTCTATTTCTAAATATTCAGCCTCTAATGGACCTCGGCTCTGGTTTGTGCATTTGACCTCTATAAGCCTAGCGTAACCTGTTACGGATAATCTTCACCTACTCTTAGGTATCCGACCTATGCCACGTTTTTTGAAATTTAAACTGGTTCTAGTTTTAGCATACTCACAACTTTATGTTTAGATTAATCTTGACCTATTTGTAGATATTTTACCTGATATTCTCGCAATTTTGCTTTTAGATAACCTTGGTCTACTTTTTAGGCATATCAAATCCACCATGGACTCCTGTCTTGAAATTTGATCTGGTTCTAGAAATTTTACCTAGTTCTATTTTTATATATTTGCTCTCCGACTTTGGACCAGAATTCTGACAATTTTGCCCTATCATCTTCGTGCTATTTTTTGATCTAAAAAATTTTTTAGTGGAAGCGAAGTAACAGTTTGATTGAAATTGTTTACATAATTTTCTTTAAATATAAGTGATGTAAGGGTTTACTCTAAATAAAATAATAACATTTGAGATATATGAACATTTAAATATTGGCGTCAACTATACAGGTATAAACACTAGATGTCATGCGTAGATAACCGACGTTCATTTGTTTCTTATGAAGTACACTTCCTTCAAAGTTTTTGTGTTTTTTTTCATTTACGAATGAGTAATGCTACGTCAGTAACTATTAGTAGCAGACAAATTATGAATTGTAGACAAATATATATCTAGATATCCAATTGAATTGTTTATGAAATCAGAACAGAAGCTCTGTTTGGATAAACTGGGTTGTTACGGTTGTATTATTAGCTTATATTATATATAAGATCTTGTCTGGAGGAGAACTAAAGAACGTTAATATGAAAGTCAAACCACTTGCTACCGAGACCAACATTCTGCTACGCCAGGCAAATATTTTAACCAGATCATGTGTTCCTTGGTAATTTAATGTTTTAAAAATTTACGTTTATTACACTATCTTAAATGTTACAGTTTAAATTCCATTTATCTACGAGGAGATTTCATTCGTGAAAGGTTACAAAAAATAAAGAAAAGAGAAGCAAAACGAAAAATGGAAAAGTTAGAAGAATATAGTCATGGCGGTTACATGCCGGCATTCATAGGACAACGAATTGGACCTCAGCAATGCTATATTACTATTAGAAAATTGGGCTTTGGAAGTTTCTCTACAGTGTGGCTAGCCAAAAATAACAAAAAGTAAGTTAATTAAGTTGGTAAACATCTCATTAAATCACCTAATATAAATTAGAGTGAACTCATATCGGGCAATTAAAATAGTAAAATCACACAATCAATCCGAAACATGTGCTAAATATGAAAGTTGTTTACTGGAAAGCATTAAATGTAAACAGATCAGATCTATTGGGCATAATAAAATTATAAAATATTATGGAAATTTTCAAACAAAAAGTAATAATGGAATACACACGTGCCTTGTCTTTGAAATGATGGGCCCATCTTTGAGGCAGTTAATATCACGGAGTAATCGCTGTGGATTGGAGCAGAACGGAGTAAAAATTATCATTCGACAGGTAACTCATGTCTTCACTTTAAAATGCTAACATAAGCAATTGTAGGTACTTCAAGGGCTATATTATCTTCATGAAAAGTGTAAAATCATTCATACAGATATAAAACCTGAAAACATATTAGTTGTGGTTAATAAGTCTTATATTCAAAACATGGCCATGGAGGTATGTTCCTTTAAAGAATTAGGAGAGGAGTTGCCAAAAACCTATGGTTGTTATTAAAAGTAGTGTTTCAAATAATATAATATTTAATTACATATTGTAGTTAATACAACCCAATTGAAAGGAAAGTATTCTAATGTTGAAGTCATAGATGAAGGAGAAACAGAACACCACACCGAATACAGTGTTTCCTGTCCACTTGAGCCTAACATTAATAAGGGTAAAGAATTAATAAAATCAAAGTTGTTCGGTAGTGAATATACACCAATGTTTATTGATCCCAACATTCAAATTAAAATTGCTGACTTTGGAAGTGCATGCGATGTAGTGAGTATATTTACTTTTAAAACATTTACTTTGACATTTCAGGCGGATTGAAAAGTATTATTTTACTTGTAGAACGAAACATACTATATGATACAATCAGTCCCTTACCGAGCATTGGAAGTAATAATTAAAAGTTCTTATAGTTACCCTGTTGACATATGGTCAGTGGCATGTGCTACATATGAATTGTGTACTGCAGAATTCTTATTCAATCCTTACCTACCTAATAATAATAAACTCTCACATGCTGAACAACATTTGAGATTAATTTGGGAAACACTTGGAGGTATTCCATCCAATATTGCACTTAGTGGACGCAAGTCACATGAGTATTTTGAGATGTCTGGTAAATCTGTTAGATACATTTTAATTTATGAGTATTGTATTGGATTATCATTATAGGTGCTATGAAAACAGCTGCTAGAGAAAAGCTTCAACACTATCCTATAGAGAGTCGATTAGTCAATTCGCACCACTGGAACAGAAATGAAGCTGAAGCACTAGCAACCTTTCTTAAATCATTACTAGCACTCAATCAAACAGTTCGTTTCACAGCTTCCAAGGCGCTCGAAAGTTCTTGGTTGAGAGAAAACAACAATATTTGATTATTTATTTATTACACTTATGTTATTAATTATGAGATTCTAGTTTGTAAATTTGTTAGACTTGACCTACACGCATTTGTAATCAAGTTTCGCCCTAAATGTGTTACAAAAGTGGAAAAATGTTAGTGATTTAGGCTTGTAATACAACTTTAAAGATTTGTAATCTTTCTTACTAGATTATACTTGAGATATTCATAATTATTGAATCTGAGTAATGCAAACAGACTCTAATGCTATGGCCTGTTTGTTCATTGTACTTTTCTTCTAATGCCTCAAAAGGAATCAGTACATATAACATGAGAGTATCGACATTCATCTCACTACTGTCTCTTGATATTGGATTACTGGTATTCGTTATATATTATTCTAACGCTTAGAGACAATTTCTAATGATTTATGTTAAAGTTCTAATCAGTACCAGTCAAAAATATGTTTTATGGAAAGCCAATTAAAGATTTTAGCAAAAATGATACGGTTTGCTAACTTTTGCAAAAATTTCTATATAGTTTATTTTATACATATATATATACATACATACAGTACAAGTTCTTGGGATGTCATCTGTGTATGTGAAAGGAAAAAAGAAAAACTGTTTTTAGCTAGACCAAGCTTTTGGAAATCTCTATTCCTTCGTCTGGGTATTACAATATAATACTAACAGTATTTTAAAAAACCTTATATAAATATTAACTTACTGCTAAGTGAGTTATAAGGATAACTGGGCAAACAATAAAAATAAGTTGAAAAACTTAAATTTACATTCACAAAATTGACAATTAACAAAAATAATCAAAGCCTTCTCGAAGAAAAAAGTGATACAGGGTTAAGCAAAAATTTTTTATAAAATAAAAAATAAATTAAGTTGTAAAAATTTGGAAAAATATTTGTCTATAATTTTTATCATTTTAAATTATGGTTGTTAGTTGGTAATGAAAGAAAATATGAATAAACAGTAGAAATACAATGATAATCATTCTTTTTGTTTAAACCATTTGCATGTGTTAAAATCTCATAAGACTCTAAAAAAACACTCTTGTAATAACTGGATTCAAAATGTAGAATTTTAGTATTGTTTAAAATAGGGAAATATCCTGTATCGATGCTATGATCTGCCAAAGCACAAGATGGTTTTTTAAGTTTAATGTCACTTTTATGTGACGTTAATCTGTCTTTAAGAACTCTAGATGTATGTCCAATATATGTTAAAGTACAATCATTACAGGGTATTTCGTAAACTACTCCAGACTGCTTTAAAGTTTCTATTATATCTTTGATATTTGTGTGAAGGTTACCAACTTTTTTAGTATATTTTTGTGTATGTCGCATATTAGGTTTATCTCTAAACACGTTAATGATCTTAGAGCAAACAATTGTGATGAATGGTATAGCAAAATAAGAAAAAGGAAAGCTATGATTTTGTGAAGTGTTATCAATGGTAGAATACCAGGGGGTTGATAATTAACAAAAAGTCTAAGAGGACTGTCAAATGCATTAATTCTCACTATTGAGATGACATCTTGGTAGGAACTAATTTATTGTAATCATAAGTACACAGTATATGAAAATAAACGGATTATGATTATACTACTTAAATAGGGGTAGTTTCCCTCTTCGAATGCGATTATTTTTAAATGTGAAATACATGTTATTCTACCTTTAAGCATACATTCTATAGCAAAACTTTATCGTGGCACAAACTGATTGCACCCTTTACAGATTACTATTATAATACTTGAAAAGGGATAGTTTTCCTTCTTTGAATGTGATTATTCTCAAACCTGAAATACATGTTATTCTACTTCTAAGAATACATTCTATTGTGGTAAACTCATTTGCACCCTTTACCGATTACTATTATAATACTTAAAAAGGGGTAGTTTTCCCTCTTTGAATGCTATTATATTCAAATCTGAAATACATGTTATTCTACCTCTAAGAATACATTCTATGGGAAAATTTTATAGTGGCACAAACTCATTTGCACCCTTTACGGATTATTATTATAACACTTAAAAAGGGGTAGTTTTCCTTCTTTGAATGCGATTATTTTCAAATCTGAAATACATGTTATTCTACCTGTAAGAATGCATTTTATAGCAAAATTTTATGGTGGCACAAACTCATTTGCACCCTTTACGGATTATTATTATAATATTTAAAAAGGGGCAGTTTTCCTTATTTGAATGCGATTATTTTCAAATCTGAAATACAAGTTATTCTACCTCTAAGAATATATTTTATAACAAAATTTGATCGTGGCACAAACTCATTTGTACCCTTTACATATTATTTCAAAATTTCATCGTTGCACAAGCTCATTTGCTCTTTTTGTGGACTATTATCCAAACACTCAGAGTAAGGGGTCGTTTTGCTCCCGTCAAAGGGTGTTACTTATAATTTACTTTACTATTTGATTGATTGTGTGTAGGGTATTAGTTGCTGTTTTGTTTGGATGACATATTTGGTGTTATTCCTGTTTAAATTAGTGTTACATGTTGGTTTACTTTTTTGGGTTTAACTTAACAGGTCCACTGTAAAAAACATTTGTCAAATCTGAAGCTGATGCTAACTTCAGCGACGTATTCATTGTTTGATTGCACTTTTCAAAACACAATTCGTTTTAAATTGTAATCTATTACTGATTACAACCAAAAAAAAAAGAAATCGTTTCTAATTACTACAAATTTAATCAATTACTCCTCACCTCTAAGTTTTAATTGATATCTTTCAGGATGTATTTTTCCTTGCAGCCTTTGATATAAAGTGGAAATATTCAGCTGGGACCCTAAATATTGTTAAACAGATTTTTCCGTGTATTATGAAAAACGAACGGGAAAACGTATATGTCAAACACTATCTCTAATTGCGTCATTTATTTTCTTACGAGACTCTTTTATCATCGAGGTGGAAGGTCAGTGGGAACATGATCTGCTTAGGATTCGGGAAGTAGTGGGTTCGATTCCCGTTACCATCCATTCGGTATGAGGTTTTTTCAGGGTGTTTTCCTTATACACATATAACGTCATGGTTAACAACACTGTAAGGTGTAGTAAGATTTCCTTTTTTAATGTGATGTAACGTAGTGCCTGAAGATAAGTGGATAATAAGTTCTATATTTTAACTGGCATGAAACCGAGCCGGGAGCAGTAATATTTAATCTAGGTCGGGAATTCAAGATATCTGTATAAGATAATTTCTGATCTTATGTGTGTACATTACATTATTTTTATTAATTAGACAGTATCTCGCTTTGTATACACAGCATAAAGCTTATAGCACATAAAGATAACTAATTGTTAATACACCAGATTTTGTATAGAATTGCCAATGATGGAATAGCTCTCTTTTGTCATAAGATCACTGAATTAACATACGTGCTGTTACCGCATAAATTAATGTCATTCAATGGGATTCAATGTCAGGGTAGTAGGACATCTTCAAGGCGTTTATATATGGACGATACTTTTAGTTGTCTGATGTTGAATGTAGCTTTTGATATGCTTGCGTTAACCATACATATATAAATTCCTTCTATTTGAATATATTACTCTTACTATTGTTACACTCGTCTTGTTGAGCATAGAATTGGCTTCAGCTTGCATTACATTAGATGTTGTTCCGATTAAGACACTAGTGTCATTTTCGTATAAGACTATAAGATGTTTGGAAATTGAAAGATGTGATTCATTAAATAGAACGAACAGTATAAGTGACAGAATGGCTCCTTGGGGTATTCCAACTCGGGTTAAGAGAGGTTTGCTAACGAAATAACACTTATTACTACCGTTTATATGTGCAGATACGCGTACCATCTGTATTCTCTTCGCCAAGAGCTAAACCATTGATTATACACACCGATGATTCCCAACAGTATTGTTTTAACGAATAAACCTCTCACCAGTGCATCACACATGTGTTTTATCTAAAAAAGCGTGAACCAATCGTGGGTCACATTTGTTTTTCAACGTCTAAGTATAACCCACCAGGGAGTCACAATTATGTTTTACTGTGTTTTTTCGAATAAAACGTGACCCATTGTGGGTTACGGATCACACTTGTGTTTTACTGAGTTTCAACGAACAAATCATGATTCTCCGGTGGGATACTCGTTTTTTTGCGCGTACGAGTGACCCACTAGTGGCCACACTCTTCTTTTTAATGTATACGAATGAGTCACTGGTAGGTCACATTTTATTTTACTGTGTTTTATCAAATAAAGGGTGATCCACCGGTGTGTCACACTTGTACTTGTAGTGATCAGTTTATGTTGTGTATTAGCGGTGGGCCACAGATGTGGAACGACAATCCGAAAAAAAAACAAGGTTCGAATATGTTTCGTTAATGATTTAACACAGAAAGTTTATCATTGAAACAAAAGATTCTTACTATAATCTGATAATATAAATACTAAATAATAACTCAAATTTGTGTTTCGTTATAGCATTATAAAACCATCGTTTGTAGTTTAGGACTATCTATGTAGTCAGTACAAATCTACTTTGCACTTTTCATTGCGTGCCCTCTATCTTTATGAATTTTAATTTTTTGGTGGCACAAATAGCACCCTTTTCTACAATCCCTTGCTTTAACCTCATACTTTCCTAGCTTGTATCCTTGCAAATTGTAGTGCTTCGACGTATTGTACCATTTAAATCCTTTTTTTGGAATATATAGCAGCACTTTACCTCTCGATAACTCCTTCTGCTGTATAAAGCCCAACTTCGACCTCATCTGGAATATAATTCTCACCTCTGGGTTAGTGCTCCCCAATACGCTCTCGATGTCGTTGATCGTATTCAAAAGAGAGCGATTAGGCTTATAAATGACCCGTCCTTAACTTCTCACATACAGTCCCTTGACCATAGAAGGCTGAATTATATTCTTTGATACCATCTCAGGCTATCTTTGCGAGAAACACTCGGTTCGCTCATTCACATCATCAGTATGCAGTACAAATCTCCACTTGTCGTACCAAACGGGCTACACATTTTTCTAGACGGCTTCTAAACTCTGGAATGATCTCCCTAGTTCCTACTTTCCGCTCACTTATGATATGAGAAAATTTAAGGTTCATAGGCATCTATTGGCAACTCATTATCCCTCTATCCATCCTCCTAAGTGTTCCTGAGTGCTTTAGCACGATAGGCCAAATTTAGCCTGTTCAGGTCCACAATCATTATATATATATATATATATATATATATATATATATATATATATATATATATATATATATATATATATATCAAACATGCATCTAGATCCAAATATGGATGCTTTATGACGTAGGGCATCTGACGTATTTTGTTTTACATCAAACAATAAGTAGCCGTTAAGTGTTTGATGTAGTACCGTAATACGCTTCTTCTAAACGATTTGGATTTTCCGGTGCAATCTGTCTTAGATGTTTTATCTGGTCGTTGAGATAAATGTCTTTTTGTCTGCGTTCTTGGTAAAATGATTTGCGCTAGGAAATATACGCATAAATTTGTATGACGACAGCCCTTTTTGAAGATGTCTACTAATATTCTACTAGTACGGGTTTTACGCCCTTAAGCAGATTCATTTCTGGTCAACCCTGTTTAAATTCTATCGAAACATCGTTGATACTCATGAGTCTGAAAGTTAATATTAACTTCTAATAATAGCGCAAGATGGTACTGTTAAGTTATACAAGGTGACGTTGCAAGTCGTTTGCTAATTTCTAATTATACCATAAGATGACCTTAGCTGTTGAAAATGCGGATCTACCGTTAAACACTAATTGAAATGGGCCCTCGGCGAAGTCCCAGCTGTTAAAAATGGGGATCTAGTGTTAGAAATAGGACTCAAACCGCAGTAATGCTTCAAAATAACTTCTAATTGTACTACAAAATGGCGTTACTGTCTTTTAAAATATACCACTAGATGGAGTTATAAACAATATGTTAATTCAAATTGTACCACAAGGTGCTAATAGATTTCATTCACACCACATGAGGGCGCTTGTTCTTCTTTACTTCTACTGACAAAAGAGAACGAGTTGACCATTCGCCCTCAAAGAGATAGTCCTACATGCTACTTTCTGGGTTATTTTTGCTAACTTTTGGGTCCTGTTGTAAAATGCCTACCTACATATTAATTTACATTGATCTTTGTCTTTTTGTAATTGTTCAAGGTATGTGAACAACTCTGTCGTTGTCTAACAAGGAATTTGTACTTTTAATAGAACTGAAGAATGTGATAAGTGAAAGTGGTATGTTAGCCCTGTGAAAGGATATAGATGTAACAATCATGAGCTATTAACGGCAAAAGTTGTGTAATGCGTAATAAAAATCAGTCATAAGAGAAAGGAAATAATCTTGGATTTTCCTTATTATGTAATAAAAGAAATGAGTCATAAGTAAAAGGTAAACTATTGAGTCTATTGAGTCTTGTACTTAACCTTTAAAGATAGCGCAGTAATTTGTTTAAATTTTACCACAAGGCAGCGTTACAAACTAGACGCTAACCTACAGTATGTCGCTACTTCTAACCTCAAAAAGAGAGAGATAGCGAATTGAACCATTAAGAAGGATCGAGAGAGCAATGTTAAAATATGTTTCAAGATAAATTCTGACAACAGTCAAAGTCAGATAGGCCCACAAAGCAAGATGGTCGAACACGGAAACCAGATTTCAGAAAGCCAAAAAGGCTCACACAAGCAAGATAGTAAAAACAAAATAGTGAAACAAGAAAACAAGATGACGGTACACAAACGATGCTGAATTAAGACCCTAGAGCAAAGTGTAGTACATAATGTGACGAAACCAGAGCTGGACTAAAATTATGAAGCAGGATCCCAAGATGTTAGATAAAAAATGCTGTGCCGCTTAGAAATATGCAACCCGCAGATATGGTCCATAAAGATGATGAGTGAATAAACATCTGGTGTAAAAGAGAAAAATGTGCCGAAAAAGTAGGAGTTGAAAAAGTCAATAAAAACGGGCATTAAAAAAGCAATTAAGATTCGAAAAACTTTCCTACCATCTAATTACTTGAGTTGGTTCAACCAAATACTTACGGCAATCGCTTTTCTTACGGCGCAGCTCCATCCCACCACTGCTAGAAATCACTTCTCACCTAAGTAGAGGTAGAGGATTTATGTCGGGTAAATGTGTCTCCGTTAAAAGGGTTCGATCATCTTCCGGGCAAATGTGTTTCCCCTAAAGGACCCTTTCATATCTTGGTTGAAGGTATGTTTCCCAGTTAAAGGAGGTTATCTTGGTACAACACCGTTAACGGGCTTGGGTATCTTTGCACAGGTAAGGCTTTGTTTCTCAGTTAAAGGGAGTTCTTATCTCAGCTAAGTGTATCTTCGCTAAAAGGGTTGGTAGTATATAGCAAGGTGGGAGAGGGGGGTTGTTTCTCAATCACGTAAATGGGTTCTTATCTCGGAGAAGTGCTGATTCATATCTGGGTTAAGGCGAAGGTGGTTATCATCCTATTATTCATACAAATTAGATCTGGTTCATATCTTGGCAAGATTGTGTTTTTCAGCTAAAGGGGTTTCTTATCTCACATAAATGCGACTCCACTAGAGGGTTGATTCATATCTTGACTAAAGTGGGGGTTTACGTTTGTACTAAAGTAGAGGGGTTTTTACACGAAAAGTGTGATTTGCATAACATCAATCTTTTCAAGGTCATTATCTTACACAAAAACAAACACACATAACTCAGTAACTAAAAATAGAACCAATTTTTCGAATTGAGATTATCTAAAAAATTTCAGAAGAGTATCTCATCGATCTTAACCGCAAGTCTATGTTTATACAAAACTAGTAAATAATAACCTACTGGAAATAGATTCACATATATGACGTGATAGATAAATCAACAGTAAATAGCTTATCTAAATTAAAATATAAAGGTACTAATTAAAAGGAAGAAATGTCCTACTCACAATTCTTTACCCACGAGCAAAACAACAACGAAAAATGATCTGCAATAAGGAATTGATCTTGGTTAACGTGAGGAATCACTTCGATTTAAAGTAGATGGAGTTTTATCTAGAGTAAGTGTGCCTCCACTAAAATGGTTGTTTTTGTTTAAGGTGAGGGTTTATATTTCTGCTAAAGCGGCCTTTATATCTACGATAAGAGTCATAAATAAGGACGGAAGCAAACCCATGACTCGTTGATCTAAAAAGAGAACCAATTTTGGAAAATGAAATTATCCAAAAATTTCAAAAATGCATGACTCATCGGTCTCCTCAAGTTTGTTTAAAAATAGAAACAATTGTTGGAAATAAGGTTATATCAAAATTTTCAGAAATGCATGACTCATCAATTTCCATAAACAAACCGCAGTACTCACTGACCTAAAAACAGAACCAATTCTCGAAATCAAAATTGACTAAAGATTCTCACGAATGTATGGCTCAAGAAACTTAAGTCTAGGTGTTTCTGAGAGATACATATATATATATATATATATATATATATATATATATATATATATATATATATATATATATAATACATATTAGTTGTCATTGTGGCACCAATTTTATACTAACATTGTTATAGTGGCACCCAATTTTACACTGGCCTTATATGACATTACTCAACGTTTTCCCAGAAAGTAGGGTGGATGCCACCTTGACATTTTTTAGCTTCGTTTATACAGGGTTAGTTCCAGCCTTTGGTGCTAGAGGGTGCTAGTTTATATACATTTGTATGTAGGTAATTTAAAAGTTGGCAATTGGCTATAACTTCTGTTACTAGTGGCATCCTACACGTGGCAACATTGAGAAATTCTATTGATAGTTAGCTGTGTGCGGTAATTGCGTACCGATTATGAACTTTTAGAGCAAGGATGTCAAACTTGTACCAAGTTCCATGTAGTTGTGTCAATATTCGAAATTAAATTATTCTTAATTATTACCTAAATTATTCACAGTTACTTAAGAAAAATTAATCTTATGGAAATTTCCATCAAAATAGGATTGACACATGACGCATTTTGTAATTTTTTTAAATAGTTATTATTTGGTATTAATTTTTAATATATAATCTTATTAAATTTTCTGATTTTTCTTCGGTTTAGAACTGAAATAAATGTACTCATACAACTGTTGCTATTTGAGGTTGTTTGTTTAGGTGCGAATTACAATATACTTATAGAATCCAATACCTCATGTTACCTTTTTACATAACATAGTTATTGTATTTTATGTATTATAATTTATTAATACAGAAATAAGTGTAATGTGGTTTTCATTCCAATGGAAACATTCAACTTAAACAATAAACAAAGTAATAAATGGGGCAATCCTCGAACAGGACCATTAGGCAGGTGCGCCGGGAGGGAAGTGCAAGTGGGTGAGTTTGCGCCCCACTGCTATGAAAGAAAATGCCTAATTTTATATCTACCTATAATAATTATAAGAAGGCACTGTTATAAATGATACTATATTAGCTAATAGTATAATGTGCACAAGCCCTAACAACTATTAGTTTGGATGATACTTCTAAACAAATAAGCATAGATTTATATTTTTCTGAGGGAGAATATTAGTTTTAACAATACTCTATCTTACTTGTAGTAACTTGTTAAAATGACCGTCACGCTTAATTATTGAAGAAAAAAATTAATGTGTTAATGTTTTGACAACTAAATGTTCGAACACTGCTGTGTATTATTTTTCTTGTTTTTATTTCGGCCATGATTGTGATCAACTTTGTAGAAGAGACAGATTTTTAAGATCTAAGTAGGATACTTCGATATAGGTATTTACCTGAAAATCTAAAAGTTAACGATGAGAGTATTTCGCTAACCCCTTTCACGTTTGATGTGATAGCATTCGAATTCCATATTCAACGTTACAAATCGATTGTTGATTTAATACAGTTGCATGATGGCCAGAAAACTATTTTTCAAGCTTTGAGCGGTACGCCATGAAGTACTGGCTTGTTGAACAATAAAATCCCCATGGGAACATAAACTTTCTAACATTGATATCAAGTCTTGTTTCCAACAAGTTCTTATAAATTTGAACATTATTTATGTTTATTATGGATATCAACGTTTGTAAACAATTTTTTATAATCATTTCTATAAGTACATAAACAATAAAAATGATATACAGGGTGTAAATGGTAATTCGGATCCTATCCTGACCACACCCATCCTTAGTCCCACCATGCATATTTACGTAATGTATGTATGTATGCTGGGAATCCATGATTGTGGCTGAAGGAGTTCGGAAAGCTCGAGCAGCCCGCCCTCCCCCTTGGGGAGGGAATGAAATACGTGACCTTTTCCTTTGGCTTCGCGCCGAACACTGCAGAAGAAGCATTGCGCACTTTGATCCAGCAAAGATAACCTCAGTTTTAGGAGAGCAACGTCTATCATCAGTTTTATTTTAACTGAAATGAATGTGGGTGCAAGAAGTAAACGAATTTTAGGTTTACTAGGTATTAAAGGTAAGTATTTTTTATTACTTAAATATTTTATTTTGAAATAAGAACTTGTGAATAAGCACTTAACGAAAGACGCGGGAATCAGGGATCCCATTGCATTCAATAAATTTATGTGCCGTCAAAATGTAGGTATAGTAAGAAGTCGTAAAGTTAGAATTTATTCTAACTTACTCTTATCTATTTTATGATGTTATTTTTTCGTATGTTGGTTTATTAGGGTGGCCAACAAAAATTTCGTTTTTTTAGAATTTCTTATTGAGCCCTTCTGCTTCTATGTAGAAAACATTTTATATGTTAATGCTATGCAGTATTAAAAGCTAATCAAGCATGCGAATCTCCCCGACTAATTTTCTTCTGATATTCTTTTGTTTCTAGCTAGCAATAAACGTCAAAATGGCTGACGAAAAATGCAAAATTTTACTGTTGCGTCATTACTGGAAACAAAACGTTTCTGCAGCCGTCGCAGTTAAAAAAATATGCGAAGTGAAAGGGGAAGGAATAGTAAATATTCGTACGGCGCAGCGCTGGTTTCGAAAATTTACTGGCGGAGATACAAGTCTCAAGAGGAAACAAGGTTCTGGTCGGCCCAACTCGTTAAGTAACGCTGAACTTCGAGATGTTGTGGAAGCAAATCCATCGACAAGTAACCATAAGTTAGCAGAACTTGGGTATTCCAAAGAAACCGTAAAGCACCATTTGTATCAACTTGGAAAAGCTAATAGACGTTGTAAAGGAGTTCCTCACGACTTAATGCCAGCAATGGCAGAAAGGCGAGTTCAGATTTGTGATCAACAGCTTTTCAATCCTTAGGATAAACGTTTCTTTAAACGGATCGTTACTTGCGATGAAAAGTGGATTTACTTCAATCATCTTAGCACAGAAAATCAATGGATTACTGTTGGTTCCTCTTTGCCGGTGAGAAAGGTTCCAAAGAAAGGTTATGCTTTGTGTATGGTAGAATTTTGAAGGGACTATTCACTTTGAGTTGGTTCCTGATGGGCAGACGATTGATGCTAACCTTTACAGTCAACAGTTGGATAGGATGCATGATGCTCTAAGTCGGCGTTACCCTGGATTGGTGAACAGAGGACGGGCAATTCTGCAACAAGCCAACGCCAGACCTTATACTACAGGTGCAGCTCAACAAAAAATTAGGGAATTGAAATTGGAGTTTCTTCCTCATCCAGCTTATAGACCGGACCTTGCGCCTTCCGACTATCACTGATTCCGATCGATGGCGCACTTCCTTCGTGGACGGCATTTTACAAGTGTTGAGGAAGTTGAAGCTGCATGCCGAGAATTCTTTAATTCCAAAGATGCTACATGGTACCGTCGTGGCATTGAAGATCTTGTGGAAAGATGGCAAAATATATTACTTTACAATGGTTTATACTTTAGTGAATAAAAGAAAGTTTTCATTTGTTATTTTATCATTAAATAATGTTTTTCATAAAAAAACGTCATTTTTTATAAGCCATCCTAATAGTTGTACGTAATGCAAGAAGTGTTTGTTAATTTTAGGTGGAAATAACAAACTGATTGTGGATCATCTCCGGATGAATCTGATAATGTGGTAAATATAATTAATTCTATGTAAATGTGATTTGAGAATCTACATTATTTGGTAACATGTAAATTGTGAATTATTTAAAAACTTCCAATGTACATACAATAAAAGATTGCCTCGAATGGGACTCCAACCCACGAACACTACTTATCTAGAGTAGGGCTCTTAACCATCTGAGCTATCGAGGGAACTAGTTCCACTCGCTACAATTCTAAATTGTAAGTACTTTATAAGTTTGATGTTATATAATTCATATACATTTATGTAACCAGTCACTTTTGTGGCCTGTAAGCTTTAATTATTATACAGACCCACAAGACTGGAATAATGAAAAGTTGCTTTTAGCAGTTAATTAATATAAATTAAAGAGATAATCAAATGTATGTAATGACAAAGTAATAGTAATATGTAAATTAGGCACCTTGCCACAAAAGTGAATGGTTACATAAATATATATGAATTATATAACTTACAAGGAGTAATACTTTTGTATTTACTGCATTTTCTAGTTTTAAATAAAATAAAAAATATCAAGTAACTTTATTTCAAAAATTACCTACCTTTGAACTTCCACTAAAATAATTCAAGAATATATTCATTTATAAAAGGGTGTCACAGTACTTACTGCACATCAATAGTAAAGATAATAAAATAAACAGCAAACTGTTTTACGGCACCCAATGAAGCGGCATCAATGGAGGGTGTCACCTTGGTAGGTGATTATTTTCAGGTATACAGAAGGGTGCCACTTAAACATTACTTATAGCTATGACACTTTTGTAGCTTTTATACTTTTCAATACATACAAGTGGGTGCTACTATTTCTTTAATCGTAACGGGTGCCTTTTCCTACAAAGAATATGTAATATATATATATATATATATATATATATATATATATATATATATATATGTATATATATACATATATATATATATATATATATAATAGTATTAATTCACCATTAAACTTTGAAACTCATGTAAGACCCACATAATTAAGTCAACCTGAGACATTTATAATTGAATACTTGCAAGAAATAAAAACAAACAAGAAATATAGTGGAGTATTTTTAGATTTAATACTAATAGACTACCATTGTGATAAATGTCAAACAAATGCAGAACTTCACTCTGTCAAAACAAGTTTCAATACTACTTTAATGTTAAAATTTACATAACCTAATTTTATATTAAAACATTGCTACAATTAAGTTATATTTGGTGAATTTGAATAGATAAATAGATCATATGACTGCTGTTTATAATATAAAATAAACCATCGGTAGTTTTCACATTCGATGTGCAAATTTTAATTCCTATAATACAGTGCTGCCCAAATTCGGTTAATTTTGAAGGCTTCCTACAAACAACTTTTATAAAGAAAACTTATCCAAAATTGAATTATCCTTAAAAATACTTATGCTTTTGCTATAAAGTTGATAGTTCGTCAGCAATTCATAAAAAATTTTAGAGGCTTTTTTGTTTCTTTAATGTATTTTTTTGGGGGTTTATTTGTTTCCCTACAAAAATTTTTCATGAAGAAAACGTCCAAAAGTTTATTGCCTTTAAAAAATGTCTGTGCACATTTTTTTCCTAATTTAATATATGTCGAAATGTACTGCAACGCCCTATATAACGTACCTGGTTTTTAAATTGATTTTAACCAATATTTGATAGAATTGGGATGTAGTAGTATGTATGAAGTTTCGTTGAAATCATTTGCATATTATTTAAGTTATCGAGGTTACAGCTATGTTGAAAAGCGTCACAGCATTTCAATGATTTAACACAGGGTTGTCCAACTGACGGTCCGCCGAGCCATAGAGTGGAGAACAGTAACAACAGGAGTCACACAGTATGTTGAGAGAGTGATTATTTGGTAATGGAAAGTTACAGTGTGTAGCGTGCACACATGTTGTTGCAGTGCCCAAGGAATATAATGTGAGAAAACATTACTCAACAATGCATGAAAACAAGTATGCTAGATATACAGATTAAAGACGGCGTGGGTTAGTTGCAGATTTGAAAAAACGGCTCAAACATCAAATCCGTATGTTTCGTAAAATATTACACTCTCAAACGCCTTCTTTCTACGCATCTTATGTCGTGTGTTGAGATGGCAAGGCCAGAAACCTTTTACCGATGGCAGTGTAATTAAAAAGTGTGCCACTGAAAATTCTAAAATAGCAGAAAAATTCGAATCAGTCCCACTTTTACATCAAACCACACAAAGATTGTTGGTATTGGTGAGCACGTGGATAAAGCGTTAAAAACAGTTCATATATCTCACTTTGTCTGGATGAAACCAATGATCAAACAGATGTTAGTCAGCTCTTAATATTTGTCCATACTACACCTTCGAAGTAAAGAGGAGCTATTTTATGTCAGTTCTCTTTATGGAACAAAAGGAAAAGACATCTATGAGGTTCTGAAGAAAACAGTTGACATTGCACTAGCAATGACAGGTAAAAAGTCACAATTCACAAGAGAGCTTTATGTGGCAAAGCAATCAAGCAAGATCAAGTTCTTGACCTCGTGGTTAACATTATAAATCTCATTATAGGCTGAAACCAATCCCTTTTGCACAGACAACTTAAGCAGTTTTTATTAGAAGCAGAGGCCGAGTACGGAGACTTGTTAATGTACCACCATATAAGGTGACTGAGTGCAGGAAAGTGCATGGAATGATTTTTTGTCATATGAAGAGATCCCTGCATTCCTCAATACATATGTGCCATCTGACACAACTGAACTGGAAGTGTAGTTTCAAGATCCAGAATTTTTAAGCCAGTTAGCTTTTCTTACAGATTTGACCAATCACCTGAGTCTTCAAGGAAGAAACCAGACGGTTTCAAATTTAATTGGAATAATAAATGGATTTCTGATTAAGTTGAACATGATGTGGAAAACAAAAACTTTACACACTTCCCTAGCTGTCTGCAATTAGAAGCAGATTCAATGATAAGGTTATTCATATTGTTTTCAAGCTGCATTTCATACATTCAATAAGTTATTGAGAAATTCAATTCAAAATTTTAGGAAATTGAAAGTCTCAAAAGCAGTATACAAGTTTATAATAACCTTCTTGGAGCTACCGTTGAAGATCAACCAACTGACCTACAACTTGAGTTGTATGATCTTCAATCTGACATGTTTCTAATGACCAGACAAGAAAAGGGTTATGATTGTTTCAAATTGCTGTCTAAGGAGAGATTCCTAAACTTGAGAGATTTTGGACTGAGAATGATATCAATGTCCGGAAGCATGTTTATATGTGAAAGTGTGTTTCCCTCCATGAAATTAATAAAAAACCACAACAGAAGCAACATTACTGATTCTTCTTTACTTCATCTGATGAGATTGTCAACAACTGAACTGAAGGGAGGCATTCGTTTGTTGGTGGATGCAGCCGATAGACCATAGCATTCTCATTAAATACTCCTGTTTATTTTCATTTGTATTTATAATTTCCATGTATGTAAAAATTTGAGCAATAAAAAGAAATAATACCTTTTTTGTTTTAATTTTTGTATAAAACTGTAATTCAAACCTATTACTTTAAAAAAAAAATGTATTACTGTATGGTTTGCAATCATGTTACAGGTTTTCGTTGTGGTCCTTGCAAGTTGGACACGCCTGATTTGACATGTATAGTTAAAATACGGTTGAATGTATACTTTCCGCTTGAAATATATATTTATCAAAGGTATCAAAGCTTACATTTACATAATTAATGTTTACGATTATAATCCTTAAATGAACAAATCATGTGAGAAAACTAGTAACAAGCGGTCTCTACAGTGATAGGGATAACAATTTCTAAATTCTAGTTTACACAACTTAAAAAGGGCATTTGTGTATTATCTTTTGCTGTTTAGTAACTTTGGGTTGAAATTGTGTATTTGCATTTTTTACAATATTTGTTCTCATTGTTAGCAGCAACAGCATTACATTTAGGTAATCTAGCTTAGGTAATCTAGCGGCAATCATAACATTAGTATGATAACAGTTTAAATTACTGCACACCAATGTAAGATCTTTTCATCCATGCTAAATTTAATAATTTCCGTTAACGCGAACTCTGCCTACTAGACGTTGGAAGAACAATTGCCGCCATTTACCTGTTTCTTACGATATCTCAGGATAGGAAAAAGATATTGACTTGTAGTTTTCACTGTTTTATTACTAATTTAGTCTACTTTTTAAAGACCTACTTAAATTTTTATGCTTCCATTTAAAATTGTAAAGAGAAAAGACAATATTAAAAAAATATTAAACAGCGCCCTCTAGCATTTATGTTATTAATCAGATTGCTTCAAATTTACAAATTTTCTATTGTTTAACAAAAGCTCTTTCAAAACATCAAGTTTATTAAAATCGGTCAAGCAGAACCTGAATTAAAAGGCGTTTTTGTAACAAGTTTCCCAGTCTCCCCCACCCCTTATTTGAAGAGATAGACTAAAACTTGTCAAATAAAAAATATACAGAATTTGTTGAGGAATCTAATTATAATATTTAATATGGCCCTTAATTGAGTAAATTTTGAAAAATTTTGCCTTTTAAAATTTTAACTGTCAAATACGCCCTCTAGCGGTGGACCTACAATTCTGAAAATAATTTCCAGGCGTTTCTCGAGGCCGTTTGTTATAAAAATTTTTCCCGAACCTGTGCTATAATCCGTTCCTGATATATGGCCGACGGCCGTTCTTAGTTGGCCACCCAGTACTTACTAATAAACGTTGATGTTCCCAAATTACAAAATATGAAAATGTAGAATAAGCCTGCTATAATATAAATTAAAAGCCTACTACTAAATGTTATCTTACTAATGATTAATAATTAAATCTTTAATAGTATTAAATATTATTAAAGTCTGAAAATGAAAACGTAAACTTTCACAATTATTACAGATAATTAAACTTATCTTTAGCGTTTTTAAATTGTCTATTTTTCTATTTATATTGTATATAAATTTAAACATTTCGATAACAATTGCAGTCATCGTCTTCAGTAAATAGTAATCTTTAAGAATTACTTGAGATGGTAAAACAAATTTATGAAGTATGAAAAATGTGAAAAAGCAAATATAAACCTGATATTAATATAATAGTTTAATAAACATATAAAACCAACTATGGAATTTAATTTTAGTAAATAATAGCTAGATTCTGAATAAATTAAACTGCCTTGAAGAAATCACAACATTTTTAATCAAAGATCAAATTTAACTTTAATTTAAAATTGATAAAAGTATTCTCTAATAGAAACTTCACATTTTCAAACACTCTACGGACAAAAGCTAACAATGAAAAATGCGTTTGCATTTTTTATAATTTAACAATGACGATTATTAACATGTTCATTCCTTTTCACTGAGGACGATTGCTGTAATGTAATTAAGTAAAAACTATAAACATAAATACATGATTTCAATCCAAAAATTCCCAGTATTTTAACTATGAATAAAAATCGTGAAAGTTTTTATTCATTTATAATTTCTTCGTTAGAATAGATACTTTTAAAAATAAGCGTTCAGTTCTGTCTATAAAATACATAAGTTGGTTTTGTATGTAATTTATTACCTTTGTACAGATTACAAAAAGATTTAAGAAAATATAAGATAAAACGAGTTATTATTATACATCAGGTATATAACAATAAATTAAATGCTAATATAAACATATGTATATAAATATGTTAGTACGAAAAATATTTCCAGTACGATAATAATACATAAGTATTTAAATTTGAGCTGTTTATAACAATAGATGCAATCAATCAGTATTGAGCAAATATCATCAAAACAATATATGTCCAGTTACCATTTCTCAAACATTATCAATAATTAAAAAATCAGATTAAATACTATAACATTTATAAAAACTTCAAATAATATTCATATTTTAAATGAGTATTCTTAACTCACAGTATCAAAATAAAATACACATTGCTATCGCAGTTTGGCACAATTAACACATATATAAACATTTTATAAATTACAAAATGGAGTTGAATTTTGTCAATGTTTTAAAAATACTGTTAGTTGTCAGTGGTGTTGCTTCTATAAGTCATCATCGCCAATTCCTTCAAATGCATGATTTTCTACAAAGTCTTTACCAGTTTTAAAAGAGACACTAGCAAACTTTTCTTGTAATTTTTTTATTGAGAAAAATTCAGGTATTTTGGCATTTGTTGTTTCACCAATCTGGAATTTAACATCAACATCAATAACAAAATATTAAGATTATTGTTTAACTTACGGTAGTAGCTGGGCAAACATCAGGATTGTCTATAGAAATCAATTGACTCGAACCATCCCGTTTCATATAAGTCCAATTTCCCCTCGATGATGAAAGTTCTTTATACATGACACCATTTTTTTTTAAAAGAAGTTCGTCAACCAATGATTGTAAGCACACCGACATAAGTATAGCTTGATCACTGGATATCGTAATCCATTGAAGTTTATCTTTAGACATTAAATATTCGAATGATAATTCTAAAATTGAATCACTACTATGACTATTTGCTGCAACTGTTTGTTTGTTCTAAAATAATATATTACGGTAATAGTATTAATAAGACCACATATATATTTACATGAGTTGCCGTAATTCTCCAGCATCGCATTCGTGTTACTTTAAAGCTACCTTCTTTAACTAGCTGTCCAGGGCCAACAATCCTCAAATTAAGCTCCTCACCTCCGATCGCAACTAACACTCGAGTTAAAGATTTAGGGTAGTCACAAAAACAAACATTAAATTGAATAAAACCATAATATTTTAAACTTCTTGCTATTTCTATATATTCCTTTTTTTCTAAACGTGCTTGAAATTGTACTAATTCCATTTTAACATTATTTGAGCAAAGAATCCAGCCTTTTTCTATATCAGAGACTGTTTGTACATACAACAAATTTAAAGCGACTGGATCCGTCATTAATTCTAGGTCATAATTAATATCCCAGTAACTAAAATTATAATTCTAAATAATATAAATAATTAAAATTATAAAAACGACAGAATTTCAAATTTTAAGAACAAATTATGAAGGCTGACATTTAACCTGGTTTGGTTTTAGAACATATTTTACTTAAAGATAATTAATATACAATTAAATTGATTTACTATACAGGGTCCGGTTATGATAGGGGCAATGGTAGGAAACTAGGAGATGGTGCACATATAAAAAAGTTGTAGCTATACCAAATCTGCACTATTTTTAAAAATATTTTAGAGTATATACAGTAGTTACAGAAAGAGCCACAACCTAAACATGCATTTTTTAAAGGATGAACGATGGGTTCTAATTGAATCTGTGTTTTCATACTTGTTAATAAATATTAATCTACATTGAGAATGTTACAACAATAAAATGAGAGTAAATGCTGATTCCATTATCTATTATCTAGTAATCAATTTTCTGTTTTATTTTATGATAGGGCCTCAAACAAAAAATGTATTGGTAACAAATTGTAAAGTTTTGGGCCAGTGAAGTAAATATGTTCCTGGGCAGTCATATATTTTAACAAGGGAAACATCACACTTTGATTGAGAACATTTCCGGTATTTATATTATGTTGCAAATTATTCTTATAGTACAATGTTTTGAGCTTGAACCAATTTAATGTACAGTTGTTCTAATGTAAACAGTTTATGTTCTTGAAACAATAAATCTAAGTCCCAGGTTGGGTCATCAACAATCGGAACTGTATCATCAGCAAAACAATAAACATGTCCATCGTTCAATGTAGACACAATCCATTAACTTACGTGGTAAAAAGTAGCGGACCAAGAACTGTACCCTGCGGCACACTACACTCCATCTCGCATTTACACATTGATATCTGCCAGTTAAGTAAGATTTAAAAGATCATTTTCTGACGAACTGCTCCAGGCCTTGGACGCGGGTCGGAAGCCCTTGGCGGTGTCCTGGACATTTCCAAAGCTTTCGACTCGGTACCACATAATCAGCTCGTCTACCAACTCCCCGTTTTCTATCCCCCAAGACACCGTTTCCGGACCACATTTATTTCATAAGTACGCGGAGCAAGGTCTTCACTGATCGCAACTTTATCTTAAACAAGGAAAAAACTCAATATATCACCTTCTCCTTCAGCAGTAGGATTTGGCCCCAGCATTCTATATTCACAACCCATGACCGGGGGTGTGCGGTGGACGTGGCCGAGCCGCGCGGCTGTGGACGGATCGAGCGCACAAAATCTATCAAGTACCTAGGTATTTTAATCGACGACAATTTAACATGGAACTCTCACATTAACTTGTTGAATTCCAAAATCCGAAAAATGTTATGTGTTTGAAAATACGAAGTATCTATTTACTAAAAAAAAAAAACATTTAAAATGCATTTACTACCCGCACGTTCAGTCCCACCTACAGCACTGCGTCACTGCCTGGGGTGTTGCATTCCCCTCCGCCCTCGACCCACTTATTCGGACCCAAAATATAATTCTTAGAACAATCTATAGAAAAAGTAGATTCGAGCCCTCCGAGCCTTTGTACAAAACATCTGGAATTATGCCGCTACCAACCCTATGAAACTATAATATACTTCTCAATCTTCAAAAAATTAGAATATCTACACCATGCTCAAGGGACAAGGGGTCGAGGGAGGCGGTTGGAGAAAAGTGCATTCAGAAAGGCAATTGTAAGAAATGCTTGGTTTGTTAGAGCCCCGAACCTGTACAACTGGCTACCACACTCTACCTGCAACCTCATTTCTAATGGTGGCAAGCCAAACAAAAAAAAATTAAGGAATTGGTCAGAACTCTATATTGAATAATCTCATATATATATATATATATATATATATATATATATATATATATATATAATTCCGAGTTCAATAATAAATAATAAATTTAAGTTAACTAAGTAATTATACTGGACAAGTTGACCCTCTTTGTTCATTTGATTGAGCAGTTCATTTTAGTTTTTTTTTTCTCATAAATTTAGAAAAGCACTGTCTAAAAGAAGAGAGAAAAAAGGAAGAAAAAAAGTATTATGGTCTGACTGACTTCCGCCTTCCACAAGGGTATACCAGGGAAGGCGTAACCTTAAAGCAATTATATTATATTTAAGTACTCACTTATTGTAATACTGTTAGTGTTATTACCACGACGTATATTCCCCATACAATAAAAGAGCAATTTAAAAAAAATAGCCTTCAAACTTGACCGCTCTAAAAGAACATCCAGCCTAACCATAACATTCCCTACGTCAGGAAATCCGCCATCTGATCCTCACCAGCAATGTGTATGTGCCCTTTTGGAACTCTTCCCGGGCATACTGATACGTCTCATGAATGTGCTTCGACCTCTTGTGTAACTCACAAGCATTATTTGCCAATCGTAATGCTCTTGCATTATCCACGTACAATAAAGTGTCTATACCATTCTCATAAATATCACTTAACAAACATTTAAACCAGTCAATCTGTTTAACAGCCTCACTAGCCACAACAAAGTCAGCCTTTGTCGTCGACAGCGTTACATAATTTTACTTTATCGAAGCCCAGTTAATTAGTCCTCTAGCGACCAAACACAAGTACCCCGTGCATGACATCCAAGTTTCTTCATCACGCGCGTATTCTGCACCACTATAACAATGACGAATCTTCTCATTCTTTATGTACACTAGAGAGTACTCGTCAGGTATCGCATGATACGCTTCGCGTCAGTCCAATCCTCAGTCGTAGGCAAATTTACTTTTCTGACCACCAAACTCACAGCACGACTTATGTCAGGCCTTTTATTGGTTATGTGCAGCAGCTTCTCTGAATGATACTTCAGGTGCAAGCGGCTTGCATTCTGAACTTAATCCTTCAGCTCTTGAACGCATTGGTGTCCCCATTGAATCTGAATCTGCCCTTCTGTGCCGATGAAGTACACTCAAAATATACGATTTTTGATTTAAAGGTATGGATTTATCTGTACGGTTTATCTCAACGCCGACCATAACTTTCAAATGAAACTGATTTTCCAAGTGTGAAATTAAACGTGCAACTTCAAGCTCACTTGAACCAGCAATCAATCCATCATCAACAAAAATTCCAACTAATATTTTTTCTCCATTTCCATTACGAATGTATAAACATGAATCTGCAGAACTTTGGACAAAGCCTTGTTCCAGCATACTTTTCAGCAGCTTTTGATTCCAGCGTCTTGGACTGCTTTAATTCATACAAACTGCGCCTGAGTTACCCACCTTCTGGTTATATAAATTTCTTCACCTAAGTTGGAATAAACAAAATCCGTGTTTACATCAAACTGCATGAGATGTAAATTTTATTGCACGGCTATGTTTACTAAGCACCGTACAATGTCGAACCTTGCCACTGGACTAAATGTTTCAAAGTAATCAACCTCATACTCTTGAGTGTATCGTTTGTCTACAAGTCTGGCTTTATAACGTTCTGGCCTGGTCTTTCTGGTAAGAACCTACTTAACCCCATATGCTTTTCTTTTAGAAGGTAAAGTAACTAGTTTAAATATTTTATTTTCTTCTAGGGATTTAATCTCTTCGTCCATTGCGTTCTGCCAATGTAACCAATCAGGACTTTTCACTGCTTTCCTGTAAGTCGGACCAACCACAGCAAGAGTTACGTACTTGTCTACGTAAGCAGGACGTCCACTTTGACGATGTGGTCGGCCGCCACCGCACGCTACTTCCATCTGTGCTACTTTGACAATCACTGTCATGACTATCAATAATAACGGGAAAATTTTTCACTTATGTTTCATTTTTCATGCCCTCTACTTCATCATTTACCTCTGTATAAGGCTTGAAAACAATATCACCTTCCTCTAACGCTTGAATGCCTTCACCATTGGATACAGTAACACCCACTGTTCGTCGAAAGATACATATGTCTGAAAAAATCTTTACAAAAACACATGTCCCATAGTCAGTTATAAAGTATTCCTTACTCTCACTACTTGTCACATAACATAAAAAAATAGTGTCTTTGTTTTCTCTTCCTTAATCTTACTCATGCCTTTCCTTTTAGATTTGCTAGAGCAAACTGACGCACAGTGAGGACCTTAACATAGAAAACACTTTAAGGTATTAAGTTTACATCTTGACTCTTCACACCACGTCTTTCTGGTATTCCAGGACTCTTCTTTGCAGTTTGTAAGGCTTCTCCACTTAACCGTATTTTCAACCTGGACACGACGAGACAATCAAGCGAACACGCTCAATAAGTAAATCAATATCTCTCTAAATGTTGTCTGTAACCTTGATGAGATTTCCACCTTCTGACAAACTTGAAATAAAGAATTGCTCCAATTATTATAAGTTTTTGTTATGAAATAAGCTTTGGTATGTGCGAATCCTTGCGATATTGCAGGCTCCCATTCCATTAATATAAGTAATTTGACTGTAATCTCATTACATTTAGAATTTACATCAATTTTACATACATAAAGACAAAATTTACATCGATTGTGGCTTGTATCTCGTTTTAAAATTCCGTCAACTTAACTTTATAAGCAGATAGACCTTTTTAAAAAGTGTCTTTATGTAGTGCTGAGGGAGCAGTCCTTTCTACCCGAACAATGGCTAGAACACTGTGGTGTTTTAACAACAACTCCATTTGCCTCTTCCATAGTCTCCAAGACTGAACTCCATTCAACTTCTACGTGCATCTTTAACTTTAAAAAAAAAATGAAGATCTAGGTCCATAACCACTTCAAGATAATCCATATTTACTTTTAAATAAGATAAACTTGTTTTCAACTTGTTTGACAACTTCTTATCTCAATGTTTTTTCTTATCTATCAAACCGTGTTCATTGGTTACTATATATTTTAAATATATAATAATCTAAATAGCGGGAAAGTTTTAACTTACATTCATCTTCGCCACCTTGACCCCACTTTTATGGTCCTTTATATGGCAAATTAAATCATTTTCACTGATGGGTGCAAAGAAGAAAGATTCTGGATTATAATTATTTAGGAAAGGATTGTGTCTGCTTGTCATATTAATTTTACTTGCCGGTACACCACCAATTGTATTTTAATTAATATAGGTGTTAAATTCACTGGCTATCGTTTGTCAATCAGCTTTGTATTATCGCCACTAAGGATACTTACTTCTGTGATCACTAGCGCCCTCTCTAATCACTTTCCACGTTTTTTTCCTATTGTTATCAGCTAGCTTATTCTTATGATATTTAAAATACTTAGCTTTTTTTGGGTTTTTAATGGTGTATTTTTGTATTTATGTTTATACACATCTAAACATTTCAATAACACTTACAGTTATCGTCCTCAATAGTCATAAAATCTTTTTAGAAATATTTATGATGCTGAAAAATAAACGTATAAAGCCAACTATGAAATACAATTTTAGTAAAGAATTACTAGATCCTTCATAAATTAAATGTTGTTAAACGCCTTGAAGATGGCAAACCCTCTAACGGTCGAAGACTAACCGTGAAAAATGTATAATCAAACAGCAAATTTAACACAATTAATTAAATTATGATGTAAGTGTAAAGTTTAATTTGGAATTGATAAAAATATTCACAAATAGAAACTTGACATTAATCCAAAATTCAGTCAAATCTAACAAAGAAATCGCTTTGTTAATAAATGTGTTATTTTACAGTGAAAACACAATGTAGTATGTTCAATTTCAACTATATATGTTAAATTATAGTGCTGTGGTAATGTAGTTAAACGGAGATTTTCTTCTTGCCTATTGAAGTTATTAGGATGTTTATTTAAAGCATGCTCAGCTACCACAGATTTCTCTGGTTGATTTAATCTACAAAAACCTCATATGTTCTTCATGCCTACGTTTTGTGGTTCCAATGTATGTTTTTTCAAATGAACAAAATAACTTATACACTCCCGGAAGATGATAATGGGTCTGACACACATCTTTAGGTGACCTTAAATATTCTTTAATTTTTCTTGTAGGTTTAAAAACAGTCCTAATGCCATAATTAATTAGTATTTTTTCAATTCTATCTGTAACATTAGTTATAAAAAGAAGAAAAGCAGTGCCAACATTAAGTACTGTTTTTTCTTTATGGTTATGTCTGGCAAGTGTAATAAATAACACATTTATTAGCAAAGCTATTTCTTTCTTAGATATGAGTGGATTTTTAATTGATGTCAAGTTTCTATTTGTGAATGGTTTTATCAATTTCAAATTTGTCATCTTCAAGGCAGTTTAACAACATTTAATTTATTAAGTATCTAGTTATCCTTTACAAAAATTGTATTCGATAGTTTGCTTTATACGTTTATAAAACTGTTATAGTAATAGCAGGCTTATGCTTGCGTTTTCAATTTTCGTATTGCATAAAATTGTTTCAACATCTTAAACATTTCTAAAAGATTTTATTACTACTGAGCACAAACTGTAAATGTTATCGAAACGTTTAGATTTGTATAAGCAGAAACAAACATTACCCAAAAAAGCTAAATATTTTAAATGTGTAATAATGATGAAAGTTTACATTTTCATATTCTTATAATAGTCTAATTTGGTTTTTTAATGAGTTTGGTAAGTTTCTACATTATCTGGATGTTCTGTATATTGTTTTTTTGCTGCATCTCTTTTGCGAATAGGTATTAAAAGACCACCAGTGATCTAGGGTTTTATTCACGTTTTCTTGCACCGTGTATATGCAGTGTTGTGTTAACGCAGAGAACCTATTTTAAGTGTAAATGAAGTAAGTTTGCACAATTTTTTTTTGTGTATGCAGAATGTAAATTAGTATAAATGATACGCCACTGGAACGTTAACCAAGTATTATGTGTCATACAAAAGAGTAATTGAATGTTGCAGAAAGATTTTCAGTTGAAAGTATTAAATTTGATTTAAAAATAATGTTTTGGTTAAACCCCTACTGAGACGGCAATGGTAAAGTCTAACGAATTGCCACTGGTCTTTTGCTACTGTGTACTAGGGAATTCGGATAGAAAATGGGCGTAAACGTGAGAATGAATTTACGATATGTTAGTATTGTATTAATGTGTAGGAAGAAATATGTATGCATACTTTTGCTTGTATAAATGTCGTAAGTGCACAGAAGTAAAAGAAAGAAAGCCTGTTCAAGGGCAAATAGTGTTGGAATATATTAAATTGTGCGGAAAGAGAAATCGTCCACATGAGAAATTTTCATAAAAAGTTTTAGATAGTATACGGAGTGAATTTGAGTATGAATAATGGTTTTTCTGAAGAGTTATGAGTATATTTACACAGAAATTCAAGATGCCTACGTTGCTCTAGTATAGTTTGCGTCCTGTTCCCTTTTCAGGATTTCCACTCGGCAAAGAGACGCAATAGATTCTCGTTTGAGATAGGTTCCTTGTGACTTTTGGAGCGAAAATTTTGTGACGTTTGTCAAGCCGGTTGACCAAAGATATTTAAGCGAGAGCCTATTAAGGCATAAGGGAGCCGCTCTACAAAAAACGCTCGAATAAAGGGGAGTCAAGTTTCTAAAAGACTTTAAAACGACCAGGGCTGGTCTTTGTTTGTAAACGTTTAGTGCTGTAGTACACATAAGTTGACTGCAAAAACCCATATTGGGGATGAAGTATTTAAACATTTACGAATAAAATGATTTATTGTGAATTGAAAGGAAATACTACTGTTTTTCTTTCAAGAATGTTAAAAGTGTTAAGGTAGATTTAAAAGTACAACAGCAAATATTAAGTTAAAAGTGTTCAGTATTGCAGCGTGCGAACTAACAAGAAACCTAAAGTAACCCTTTAAGTAACAAAATAAAAGTGTGTTGATTCAGCTAGATATTAGTGGACATTGTCATTAATTGTAGTACATATGCGATGGTCAATAGCACAAAATCGATTATATAAGGACGCCTAAGAATTTTAATATTTAAGTGGACGTAAATATTTCTTGTGACAAACATTTATTCTGAAGGGCAAACAATAAATCAGATTGCCCATTTGTTATATGCGTGTTACGCGCGAGTGAACAACAGACAATTACGTTCGCGAGTGGTACAACAGCCAAATTACTTACATATTACGGCTATTTTCTGTTTACTTTTGTGACAAGGATTACTCAGAGCAAGCCACCCCCTATGGACATCACGTTACACCGGACAAAGGATTACCTGATGTAATTGTAAGAATAATTTTAGATCTATAAAGGATAGAAGAGTGATTATCTTTAGAGTTCTTATTGTCTATTTAGTCAAAATTCAAATGAGTAATAAGGATAATCAAACTTTATCTGAATTGATGTATTTAGGATATAAGGTTTAGGGATTTTAATTTATAAGATTAGTATTGTGTGGTGCTTCTCGAATTAATGTTATATATATATATATATATATATATATATATATATAATATATTACTTTTAGTTATTTAATTATGGTAACATTTTAGCGCTAACTTGTGTGAAATTACATAAAGGGTTACACCTTTGAAGAATGAATTAAACTTTGAATATTTTGGTTGAATGACCGCTCTGAAATTGCTTACTGCGCCGGATCCATCACAAAACTTAATTATTTTGAATTCTTTCATAGACATTAAAATACAGACCACAGATAACAAGATATTTCATTAGGTAGAAATTCCAGATTTGAATTATTATAATACATTCATATTGGCGAATTTTTAAATACGATTTTAGACCATATTCAAAAAATCTCTATATTTTTTTAAATTGTAAATTGTTTTAAATTTTTCAGAAACGAACTAATGTTGTGCTGATTTAAAAAATTGATAAACCGACTTTTACTTACATTTTTCAAAATTGGGTAATATTTATTTAGTTGAGAATTTGATGACAAATATTAATTTACATGTATACGAGGGCTACTTAGAAAGTATCCAAATAACGTTTTATAACTTGAATTTTTCGTATGTACAGGATGTGATCAATAAGTTTACGACGATCTGTATAATTCAAATTTTTATTAAGCTTTTAAATAAACTTCTTTTCAAGTATGATTGAACTTGAGATGTGTATAATTTTACTAAGTAGGGTATAATCCTATCTTCCACAGTCAGGTAGGATTAACTTAATACTCCGCCTAAGACTATTTATTTTTAGAAAAATTTAAGATTGTTGTGACAGAAAAATTGAAGATTGTGGTGGCGCCTAGAGACAATTTTTCCTGAATTGAGTGTTGCTAGTTGTGAATTGGTGGTAAGTGTAAGGTGTTTGAAACGACCTTTCAATCATTTTACACCTTATATCGACCCCGCCCATTTCCACTGTAGCTGGCTTGGCAACCCTCTTACTTCGGTAGGCCTGCACGACGCCTAGTCAGGTTTGGTCGTGTAACAGTATCTATATAATCCCCCAGTTGAGTAATAAAACTATCTGTGCACAAATTGGGAAAGTTTACTGTAATCAATTTTGTGGAAAAACTTGTCTGCAAACTGTAATTTTCAATTTGATTTAATTTTATGTTTAACAGAATGGGATAATGATCCGTGAAATCCCTAATGAGAATCATAAGATTTACATAATCAGATATTTGGTCCTTATGTTTCACAAACAAGTGATGTGATCCGAGTCATTTTGCACCTTAGTTGCCTTGTTTATCATACTTAAACTATAAGGCATTGTCACAATTCATTTACCACTACGGAAGTAGTATCTTGTCGACACTTTAAACATTCACTTCCTCTAGGGAAAAATCCGGAAGAATATCATCTTTTGAATAAATTACACATCCATCAAATTTGTTAATAGAGCTCTGGTTATAATACATTGAATAGGCGGGAATACTAAAATGATTCATATTCTGTATAATATGTGTTCAGACATTACCTTGAGATGAAAGCCTTTCTCTTTGGATTTCAGGAATACTAGAAAGTTATCAAAGTTTTTGTAAATGCTTCTTATGTTTACGTCAATTATATTAAGGGAACTCTGTGAACTTAAAAAATTTACATTTAATAGACTATCACAAACAGTTGTTTTACAATCCTTGCATTCGTCTAGTACACTGTTGAAATCGAATGTTCAAACAAATTTTTTTTAAGTTTTTGCTATAGATGATTGCTGCTACTCTAAATCGCGTTCACATATTATTTTTGATCGAGGGTCAAGATCTGTTTTTTAAAGAAGATTGTACCATTTATTCATTTGGGATCCCTTTCTCAATGACAAGTCGTCATTTAAGTAGATTTTCCTATCTGTTTCTTGTAGATTAGATTTTCTTACAGTTGTTCCTTTTAGCTGCTTGAGTTTCTTATGTATTTTACGATTCATTTCACTGCCAGAAGTGTTCACCAGAAGCCCACCTTCTTCTTTGTTTAGTCTACAGCAGTGGTTCTCAAAGTCAAGTGAATCACGGACCCCCACCTAAAGACCTACAATCTTCGAGGACCCCCAATCTCCAAAAAAACGCATTATGCTAATTATCCTTAGTTTTGCCCATATCGTTATGTGTAAATATATAGTTTTGTGTTTAATTTAATTTTGAATGTGATGAAACACTAGAGATAAAAAATATTCGTTTTGATTTGTTTTTGTATCAGGACTTGAAGTTAAAAAAATCGTTACATGTACTCAAATATGTTTATTAACTGTTATTAACATAGTAAGACAAACATAAAACATCTTGACAAACATAAAAATTCATCGCTATCGATGGGAGGAATGCATTTGTTTCTTAAACTTTATAATGTCCGAAGTTTTGGGAACAATTGTTGAAATTTTCAACCTCAAGGCTGGTTCAACGTTCTTCAATCGATTTCTCTCGACACTTTTTATGTTACAAAGTGTAGAAAATGTCTGTTCACACAAATAAGTCGTACAAAAAGGCACAAGTTGTTTGAGGGCTTTGTTTGCTAAATCTGTGAATTCCGACTGGCAAGAAACCAAAATGACATAAATCATTTTCTTCTTTGAAGATTACTTGCCAAGCCATACTGCAAGACAAATCTACCAGTTGATCTTGTTCATTTTCAGAGAGGTTAGTAAGGCTGGCAACATCTTGTTGTTTGAAAGGGTGTCTCATCCAGTCACTGTTTCTATCTGGTGCAGGAAAGTAGTTCCTCAAAGCACTCGCTAAGTCTGTCATATGTTCGATAATCATGTCTTGAACCTCAACAGGTAGATTTTCTTCAGATTTGGTTAGAAATTGTTGTAACACAGGCAATGATGTGTAAGACTTTCTTTCAACTCGATTTACCCACAGCTTTAGTTTTTCAATCATTGCTCCGATTTTGTCTTCTACTACGAATATGTTAGTATCAGGTCCTTGCAGCTTCAAGTTCAAAACATTCAAATGTGTAAATAAATCTGCCAAGTACGCAATTTTGCAGAGCCACGAAAAGTCATGAAGTTTTTCTCTTAAGATGAACTTTTCGTGTTTACCATCACAAAGCAATATTCTTACTTCATCAGCTAGTTCGAAAAAACGTGTAAGAACGTTTCCTCGAGAAAGCCAGCGAACCTCTGTGTGTAAAAATAGATGTTCGTGTTCACTTCCCATTTCCTGACATAGCTTGGTAAAAATGCGAGAGTTCAAGGGTCGAGACTTAATGTAGTTGACAATTTTGACGAGTTCGTCAAATACAGTTTTAAGCTCAGTTGACATTTTCTTCACTGCCAGAGCCTCTCTATGTATTGAACAGTGTGTCCACTTGACGTTTGGCGCTACTTGCATCACCCGAGCCATCAATCCAGTTTTATGACCCGCCATCGCTCCAGCTCCATCAGTAGCTAACCCTACACATTTATTCCAATCTAGTTCATTTTTTAAAATACAATCATTAAGAGCTTCAAATACATCATTTGCATTGTTATGTATTACTTCTTTGCAAAATAACAGATCTTCAATGATATATTTTTCGTGTTCGTAACGGACAAAAGCTATCAAGTGAGATTTATCAGTTAAATCTGTACTGTCGTCTAGTTGTAATGCGAACATTTCCGTAGATTTCAAACGTGAAATTAATTGGGAGTGCACATTTTCAGACATATCGCCAACCCTTCTCTTAACTGTGTCGTTTGATAATGAAATCAAACTTATTTCTTTGGCCGCAGTTTCACCTAACATTATGCTGCACATACTTTTTGCAGCAGACATGATAAGCTCCTCTCCTATGTTATAAGGTTTTCCCGACTTAGCAATCAACAGAGAAACAGCATATGATGCAATGGTTGCCTTTTCATTTGTAGTGCCTGTTGCAATTTTTTCAATTTTATTTTTTGACTTTTTCATTTCATTGCTTTTTATTTTAAAAAATTCTATCGGCTTATCAGAAAACTCGGAGTGTTTTGTTTCTAAATGCCTACGCAACTTAGCAGGTTTCATTGCTTCATTGGAAAGTACTTCGTAACACAAAACACTGCGGTTTTTGTTCAATGTGTGTACCCGCTTGCACAAATCCCAGGTTTAAATATGTATCACAATATTTGCGTTTTTTGGCTTTATTGGCACTAGCACTAGATTTTGAGCAAGACGGCTTGTCAAGGTTAGGTGGGACAAGGGCCTGTCTGCCGCCTCCATTAGTTTCAATCGGCACTTCAGTTGCACGTACAGTACCCGTCTTTAACCAACGATCCATAGCTGATTACTAGAGACCTACACTCAATTTTATATTATTAATTTTTATATTGTAAATTTAATATTACGTATATACCAAAAACACTGCACTGTAGCAATTCGCGTGGTGTCTAGTCGCTGTGTGAGTGTGTACTGAGTGAGTCAAGTGGACGTTTTGTTCATTCCTCCCCCTTACCCTCGTTCGTCACTGTAGACGCGCTCTCGGTCTCACGTCAAGGTCACAGCTACACTGCCCCTACTCCTGCCAATTGTCATTGACCAATACAATTATGGGTTTTTAGCTTATATAGTCATAGTGTAGTTACACAATTGTCAATTAGTACTTGATTTGGTGAAATGTCATTCTTAACTTCTTAACTGTATAATAGAAATACATTATAGAAAGTGCTATTAATTTCAAACACAAAATAACGTTTATTAACAGCAGTCTATAATTTTTTTTTCTCTCATTCCTTAGGCCTTAAGCTAGCTACGCGGACCCCCTGGTATGGGCTCACGGACCCCTGGGGGTCCGCGGACCACACTTTGAGGACCACTGGTCTACAGCATTCCTTTATGTCGTTATTAACTAATGGTACTTGTAGGGTATTATCAATATTTTTTACAATATTATTTCTGTTTTGATCATCTTTTGTTGGAATTCCAACAACCACAATGTTATTCTTCTCTCTTTGTTCAATTTCATTGAATCCTTGCTCAAGTTGGTGTAGCCTCCTTTTTAGGTTAGTATTTTCCTGCCTTGACTTCTTCGCATTTTTCTGTGCAACAAACGTGTTAGAATGTTCTGAACAAACTACTTCAACTTTTCTAATTTTTTTTCCAAAAGGACTCAAGAATTCCTGTAACGTATCCTGCATGACTCTTCTTCTCATCCGTTTCTTCACTGTTTTCACTTTCACAATGTGCTCTGCAGCACAAAACTTTTCCACTTTTGTCTGCTTTTACTTGAAAACTAGCCTCATAATATTCACAAACTAATGAAGTTACGACTTCCTTCCTACAATGTTTGCAGATTCTTTCAGCCAATGCCAAACTTTCCTGTAATCTTGATGTAACCTTTCTTGGTTGGTTGGTCACATAATTGTTTCAGTTGTATCAGAATGCAAATACAAATTTGCAGAGCCAAAGATTTTAAAATTGTCTCAAATGTATTTATTTGACTGGAAAATACCGATAATTTTGTTATAAGGTTGTATCGGTAAGGAATTAAAAATTTAGGAACTACAAGCCAACTTTCATGAAATATCAATGTTGTGATCACCAATTCAAACAACTTATAATTATTGTGCTTTATTAAAAATTAAAGTCGAAAATAATGCTGTTTGTATAAAACTAATAAAAGATTATAACAACCACAAAACATAACAAAGCATATTTAGGATGTCAAAAATATAACGTCAAAACATTTGAATATTAAAGACGTTTGTTTCCTAGGCGAAATACTCCAAGTTCTCTTGTTGAATACACATTTCTAGTGTTCACATCTTTTCACACCTTCAATTCTACCTCTCATATGTTTGTAGTGTAAACGTCATTAAATTGGAGTAAGAAACTTTGTAAACTCTCGTGGTAAAATTTATAAAGTAAATTATTGCTAAACAGAGTTTTGTTACTGGTTAGTTTTAGAACTCAACCTTTGCTACGCCCCTTATTGAATTTTTTCCTTTTCTCAGATAATCAAACTGGGTGGTACTTCTATTAATAGTTCTGAAAAGTGCAGATAGCTGTAAAGGGAAAGTGATGGACAGTTATTGATTTTAGAGAGTTAAATAAATAAAATAAGTTTCCCTTACCAAACTTCACAGATGTGTTTGGTACGTTAGGAGGTTCAATGAATTTTTCACATTTAGGTTTATCACATTCAAGTTGACACCAAGTTGATTTAGGTAAAGAAAGTATAAAATTTACATTATTTTCTAGAGATAAAGTTCAACATCAAATGAAGAGGTTAGCAATGGGGTTGAAAGCAATCAGTGCTTTTTCTATAATAATAAGGAAAGATTTTCAGTGTTAAATTTCAATTGTTTTGTAAATTCCAATTAAATGGAATTCGTTAGTCAAGTCGTTATAAGACACTTGCCAATATCGCCATCTAACCCTCATCCTGAAAGGAGGAGCACTTGCGAGTGCCAAACGGCGTGCTAAGAAAGGCTGGTCACATGTGTGTTAAGGTTAACGAAGTCGTCCTTTGTGATGTGACGATACCACGGGAGGCCATGTAGTCGCTGATTGTCACGTTTCCACACAAGGTATTATACTACTCCAAGCTCCTCACTAGAGCAGTCGTAGAGCATCGCTACCAAAGCAGGAATCTAACGTATACATCATTTGTGGTAAGCGTAAGAGGAACGTGGTGCACTCAGAACGATCGTGTATGAAGTATCCCCAACCTTAGTAACGTAGTAATGTTTTTAATACGTAACCACTCATGCATTATGCCACATTTGATTTAGTTTTAATACTGACACACTATCAATTCCTTTTAGGTTCTTCATATTTCCTATTGTTAGTTTTGTTTTTAACTTCATTATTTAAGTCACATTAGGTATGTTCTTAGTATTATTTCGTTTATAAATACCTTTAATTATATTTGTAGCTTGTCTTGATAAAAGAATAAAGGATTATTACTTTTTGGCCTACGTAATTGGCTGCATTCCCCAATAAACTTATCTTATCTAATATATATATATATATATATATATATATATATATATATATTAAACGTTTTCGTGGTAGTAGTTTGTTGCGCATGTTGCGCCGTAACCTATTGCACAGGTGCGCCAAAGCTCTTCGTGCATTATTGGGATCCATAAGGGTTACATTTCCACACAAAACTTGGCTTCTTTTCGGCGAGTTGTATTGTCCTTTGCACTATCTGTGTGTTATGTTCGAGTGCTCACTCTGAGTGGTCTACTGCTCTCTTCTATATATGCTCTGCCGCATTCGCATGGTAAGTTTTATACGCAATTCTTGGAATTCTGATCTACATTACGCGGTTTGGTTTTAGTTAGTATTACCCTGAGCGTTCTTGTCAATTTGAAGGCAGTGTATATATATATATATATATATATATATATATATATATATATATAGTATTATTGCGGTGTATTTAGCTTCTTCTTTTTGGTTGCCCTTTCCTGTTTAGGTTAGGTGTTAGAGCGGGGTAGACATTTTCTTTAAGTGTTCTAGGCGATATTTTCTATTTTCAGACCCTCCGGTTTTGAGAATACTATTTCAGCTCTATCGGGCATCGAACTTGCAGAAAATGAGATAAACCAAGCTAGTGTAGGAATGAAACTCATATGGATCCCAATAATGCGCGAAGAGGTCAGAGGCAATACACCTGTGCAATAGGCTACGACACAATACGCGCAATAAACTACTACGCAACCACGAGAAAGTTTAACTGTGTGTGTGTGTGTGTGTGTGTGTGTGTGTGTGTGTGTGTGTGTGCTGTGTGCGTGTGTGTGTGTTCGTGTGTGCGTGTGCGCGTATGCGCGCGTGTGTGTGCGCGCGCGCGGGTGTTTGTGTGTGTGTGCGTGTGCGGGTGCGTGAATGTGTATGTGTATGTGTATGTGTATGTGTATGTGTATGTGTTTGTGTCTGTGCCTGTCTGTGTCTGTGTGTGTCTGTGTGTGTCTGTGTGGTGTCTGTGTGGTGTCTGTGTGATATCTGTGTGGTGTCTGTGTGGTGTCTGTGTGGTGTCTGTGTGGTATCTGTGTGGTGTCTTGTGTGGTGTGTGTGTGTGGTGTCTGTGTAGTGTGTGTGTGGTGTCTGTGTAGTGTGTGTGTGGTGTCTGTGTGATGTCTGTGTGGTGTCTGTGGTGTGTGTGTGTGTGTGTGTGTGTGTGTGTGTGTGCGTGTGTGTGCGTGTGTGTGCGTGTGTGTGCGTGTGTGTACGTGGGTGGGTGGGGGTGGGTACGTGCGTGCGCGCGCGTGTGTGTATGTCCATATTCTAAAAAATATATATTGGATTACTCAGTGGCTCAGCGGTAAAGGTGTCTGTGAAAGGTACTAAAGTTATAAATAAAATAAATGAATTCGACTCAAGTGCGTAATTAGTCCTTTCCAGGGCGAAGCCTGATCAAGGAAGCAGAGTCCGCTTCCAAAAAGTCGCGCTATAAAAGCAAAAACTGAGGAAATATGCCGATCAACTCAACTAATTAAATAAAGTAATTTAAGTATAAACTGTGACTTAGAAGATAAAAATTAATTGTAACGTTCGAAGTACTGACAATTATTAAACGATATTAAAATTATACCAAAAAGTAACTATAAAGTATAGATTGTATGATCTTTGTTCGTTTAAAATTGCCTTACCTTATGCAAAACACCTGATAATTATTCTATAAGTTTCAATATCCGTCTCAAGGCGAGTGTAAAGACCATCATGACTATTAAGTACTGGGCCTACATATTAAATACATAAGCCATAAGAATGTTTAGATAGTTTTGTGCTAATGGTTACAATATTGGTTAAACGTCAGCCTTAAAAGAAGATTGTATTGCGTTCCAATAAATTCCTTATTAAAGATTTAAAAAAGATGTATACAAATCTCGTTTTTTTCAATTTTGCATTTTAGTGTTCGTTACAAATCTGTTATTTTAAGAATTAACAACAAAAGTCGTAATAGCAGTAAACGTTAGTAAAAAAAACCGCTAAATTACTCTGACCTGACTTCGTTTATTGCCCCAATGGATGAATGAAAGCATACACTGCTACATCAAAAACTCCTGTATACAACTAAGCCTACAGCTTGCATAAACTGTTCAGTGAGAATGAAAAGGTGTAAGATTATTCATTTATTAAAACCTCATACAACTACAATAATGTAAAGTTCAATTTTTTCAAGGTTAAATAAACTTCAATTTTTTTCAAGGGAAAATAAACTTCATTCATTGTAAAAAGTTCATAACAATGTTGACCTCAACTAAATTTAAACTCTTGCAATTTCACTTTAAAAAGTTGGGCAATCTTCATTGATTTCTACAAGGGTAAAATTTGACCATGCCTTCGTTTAGAGGTTACAGACTAAAATCGCTCTAAAGGTTAATGACCTCTTGTTAAACTTCACTTGTTTTTGCATAGACCCCGTTATAAATCTTGAAATCGAATAATTTTCATTTTCCTGCACAGGCCGTTTTAAAGGTTAACCTTGATCCTGTTGATAGATCATTGATTGACCTTAAAATTAGATGGCTAAAATGTGTACAGGATAATTGAATCTTTACTTGACCGTTTCATTTAGGTCGAACACCAAACCTCAAAACGATTCAAGATCAAGATACACAACCATGCAGACCTTAAAAATGTTATGTAAAGCAAAACCCAATAATCCCTAATTGGGATTTCAAGTTAATAACCCCTATTTGAACAGAGATGCAATTGAAGTTGTTTGTTATATTCTTTACTAAGATTAATGTATGTGATCAAAAGCAGTGGACACTTAACTTTTCTTTAAACACACAATTGAATTAAATTGATAACATTTACTTTTCTCCATAACTAAAAATATACAAACGACTTACGAGATTTGGTGCGTTACCAAATATTGACCTTAGCGGGTGCCACTGACCTTAAAAATAATTGAAAATCTAAGTCGATTAAACAAAACAAAATCATTTTCATTACTCTGTAATTAAAAATATGTAAATGATTATTATATTCGGTGCATTACATAAATTAAGATTGTCCTCAATGTCAAGGATGATCAAACCTAAGATCAATGAACCCAAGTTCAGAATGACCCTATTATGGGTAATGACCTATGTATGAATCATTAATATGAAAGATGTTATGACTTACATAAATTGAATATGGCACCATTACTGATGCCCTTAGTAATAATTCAAGGTTAAGGTTGGTTAAACCAAATACCAATAACCTTTAGTTAAAATTTACCCCATTTTAGGCGAATTACCTGTGTTTGAACCCTTGACACGCAATTAAATTTGACATATTTTTTACTAAGATTAATGCATATGACCAAAAAGGCTTGACATTTCCCTTTTTCTAAACCATTGAATTAATTTGATAACATTTACATTACTCCATAATTGAAAATATACGGGGAAATGATTACGAGATTTGGAGCGTCACAAAAATTGACCTTACCACTATTGGTAGGTGGCATTAAAAAGTAATTGAACGGTGAAGGTTGCTTAAGATTGACCCATTTTAAGTTAATGGCCTCTGTATGAATCCTTGACGCGCAGTTGAATTTGTATGATATACTTTTTCAATCTCGTTATTGAATTATTCAAAAGCCATTGCAACTTGCCTTATTTTTTTAATAAACAACTTATTTAAATTAAAACCATTTACATTAATCCGAAATTAAAAATGTACATCTTAAGTGATTGCAATTTTTGGCGCCATTGAAAGTAATTACATAAAAAATTGAATTTGTTTGTCATATCTTTTGACTCAAATTAGTGTGCATAAATTGACCTTGGCACCATTGATGATGACCTTAAAAATAAGGTTAAACCAAATGCCAATAAGTTGACTGTGTTGTAGTTTAATGACCTCTGAATTAACCCTTAATCTGCAATTAAATTTGACCCATTTTTCGACTAAGATTAACGCATATAACAAAAAAGTATGAAAAATATAAATGATTACGAGATAGGCGATAAACCTAGAAATAATTCAAGGTTAGTCAAATAAAGTAACCCATAGTTTTAGATTGACCCACTTGGTTGATTGAACCAAAGGCCAATGCTCCCTTGTTGAAATTAACCCTATTTTATGTTAATGTAATTAAGTTTATATGAATACTTAACACGCTTCCCTTACTTTTTTAGAAAACATTGTGTAATTAAAAATATACATTATAAATAATAATGATATTTGGCGCATTACATAAATTAATGTCAGAGTTGATCAAACCAAAGATCAATAACCCCAAATTGATGAGCCCATTTTATGGTAATGACCTCCGTATGAATCATAATATGCAAGATGTGTATTACACAAATTAAATAATTCAAGGTCAAGGTTAGTTAAACCGAGTGTTAATAGCCTCGAATTAAAATTGACCCCATTTGGGTGAATGTCCTCTGTTGGAACCCTTGATTCACAATTAAATTTGACATATTTTCCGACTAAGATTACATTACTGTATAATTAAAAATATATAACATAAACGATTACGAGATGTGATGCATTACACAAGCTGACCTCGTCACAATTGGTGCCGCGTTAAAAAAATTCAAGGTTCAAGGTTAATGTCAATAATCCATAGTTGTAATTAACTCGTTTTATGTTATGTATGAACACTTAACCCTTTCGGTACGAGTGACGGATATATCAGGCACAAATGAAAGTGCGTAACAGACGAATGACGGATATACTCGTCGCCGATTCAAATTGTTCACCAGACTACCGCCGGTTAAATCCGTCGCTAATGAAAATTTACGCTTGCGTACAGACGACTGACTTCTTTATCAGTCACAAAAATCATTCCAAGTGAACGAGTGTGGGATATATCAGGCACCGCCGAAAATAGCCGACAGTCGGCGTTTCCCGATTCCGCAGCTGTTGACGTTATTTTGATTAGTAGTGTTCACAATGTCGACAAAGGAGGGCGCCCTTCTGGCAGTCGCCCCAGAGCAAAAGTTGCGAGGTTCGGTTCGTATTGTGTAGCAAATACAGTCTAAATTTGTCTGATAGTAAAGAAGAGCCTGTAAAGAGCCAGCCTCCTTTATAAAAATTTTTTCGCAGAAATCAACAAATAATTCATTTTATAATCCCCTCCGCACGTGAATTTCAAAAACGTTAATAGTTTTATGACGTCAGAGATCACGCCAGTATATCCACCGATCATCGCATTAGCATCTCTGCACAGAAGCCGTACCGGCCTACCGCGGATTCTCTATAAAACCGCGAGACGCGCTAAGTACCGTACTTAACCGAGCTGGTAGCGTAGTGGTGACAACCTGCTTAGCATTCGGGAGGTAATGGGTTCGATTCCGTTACCGTCTACCTTGTATGAAGTTTTTTCAGGGGGTTTTCCTCATACACATGTGCGGCTACTTAGGCGAATGATAGGGTAGTATTTTCCCCCCTTAGAACCCTAACTCCGTTCCTTCCGATCCTATCCTGACTACACCAATCCTTAATCCCATCATTCATATATACGTAATGCATATATGTATGCTGGGAATCCGTGATTGTAGCTGAAGGAGCTAGGAAATCTCGAGCAGTCCGCCCTCCCCCTTGGGGAGGGAATGAAATACGTGGTCTTTTCCTTTTTTTTACCGTACTTAATGCTTGTGTGTCGGGCCTTTGCCGCGACAGCTTGCCACTCGTCCGCCGATCCGGTCCATAGTCTACTTCCTGCTTGTGCGTCGGGCTGTTGCACCAACCACTTGTGCATAGATCCGTTCCGCCGACGCTACCGAATAAAGAAAATCCTGAATCCGTCGTCGCTACCAACCTCCGGAAGATCCACTTATACAGCACAAAACGGGTTAGCTTCAGATTCTTATCAACGATCCTTCACCGAACATATATTACACTTACTAACACAAATACGCCGAACACGAGGCAAAATAAGCAATAACAAAGAAGCAGAGCCCGCAACCTGCAGATAACATCAATACCAGACGCCGTTTAGAGATCACCCGCTTGATCCTCCAGCTATAGAACAAAGAAACTGTTGCGCACATATTTAATTGCATAGTTAACTGCATTAAACGAGTCCAGAAAGATAAACGTACCTGTATCGATAGTTAGTTTTCCCGCACCTGAAAACAACAAACGAATTCGTCCCCGAAGGTTAGAACACCTTATCAGCATCTTCATCAATTACGAACGTTGTAGGTATACATTCTTTCATTTTAATACGGAGAATAATCGCGTAAATAATAAACATTAGTTTATTTCATTCCAAACAATTGAAATAATTGTTTAATCCAGTACTGTAGTGGTAAATCTTTTCTTTTAATCAATTAGCATAAATCTCACGTAAATAGTATTAAACGCGAAACCGAATAAATGCAGAAAACATTTTCCTGTCGTTCTTTAGTTAACGTTCAATATTAAATTTATTATTCCCTAATTATTAGAGTAAATACTTCCGTAATTAATCAACCAGAACCCGGCGCGCCTCTAGTTTGTTTATTTAAACCATCATAAACAATTACATTTTTATAGCGTACAAATTTAAAAATCCATTTAATAGAAAACGTAATTTTTATGTTAAAGTTGTACTATTCAAAATCTATTGTATCGACCTTTATCTATCAATAAAAACAAAAATTCTAAATTGATTTCTCCACTAACGCCATCTAGAGACGACTTCTAAAAGCTTGTAATATAGTTCACCTTAATTATCTATATTTTAGGATACGTCACTAGAGGGAGTAACAATGCAGATTTTAAATGAAATATTATATAAATGTGAATTTATAACGTTTGAATAACCAAAGGTACGAAAATTTATATTAGGCTAATAGTAAAATTTTTTAGAAATATTATGTGGTTCAAGTTATGAACCGAATCAACGTAAGCATTCCTAGAAATCAGGTTTAAGTAAACATGTACAACTTGTACAGAAATTTACAGTGAAATAACAAAGTAACTTAAATATACAAAACCCAAATTATTTCGTTACACAGGTAAAAGAAGGCATTTATTCTGCTTGAAAGCCAGTTCATACATGAGAATAATCATGCGCACCAATGTTACTTTAAAGTATTGATTTTTCGAAACTAACCTTCTCAGTTCTGACAGACGCAAGCGCGGACGTTGCCCTGATTTCGAGTTACGTAATCATGCGGTCCGGTTAGCACTATAAGTAGACTTACACTTACTGTTTACAGGGCCGTCCTAAGTGTTCTTAATTAAATTTAAAAAGTCATCTTTGTCAGGTTTTTTGTTATAATACGAGTGCCTGATAAAACAGATAAAGGTAATATTAATTCTAATTCACACAGAAACGTCTCAGAAGCCAGTAGCAGACCATCTGCCGTCCAGAACGTCCATCCAGGCCGGGCGTCAAGAATTGCCTGCTTTATTTAATTTATTTACTGTACATATTTTATTTTTTTATTTTCCATTTAGTAATTTAAGTTCATATATTCGGTGTTTATTTAGTTATGTAGCAAATAGGGCAATATAAGTATTAAAACCTTATATTATAATCATTCAGTATGAACAGTGTTGAGTCAAAACTAGCTATCGAAACGAACCCATCCCTTTTTCTTGCTAGTACGAGAACCGACTGAACAAGACCGAGGCAACACATTTAAACAATTTTAATTATTGTAAGCAAAGTGGCTTACAAGCCGTTTCCTAGTAGTGAAAATGACTATATACCAAGCTCTTCGGATGAAAGTGACAGTTTTGACTTCGATCAAGAAGTCACAGACGAAACTGTGAAAACCGAAGCACCCCAAGATGAGTTTCCAACACCCGAGGTTTTAGTTGGTCAAGACGAATTACAAATTGGTCAAGACGAATTACAAATTTTGTGGACAAAATAGGATTTTATTCCAGTAGTCCATGAATTCGACGCTAGCAATAGCGGAATAACCGACGAGACTTTACGTGGAAAAAGGGAAATATATTTCTTCTTAAATCTTTTTACCGAAGATATTGCTACTACCATTATTGAGGAAACAAACAGGTATGCAATTCAGCAGAATGCACCACAATGGACAGCTATTGACTTGAACGAATTTTTCGTATTAATTGGTATAACTATGCTGATGGCAAGAAATAAAAAACTTACTATAAAGGAGTTTTGGTCCAGGGACGAGCTGCTTCATTCCCCTACTTTCGAGAAAAAATGCGACAATGAGAAACCTCCCCCAAATAATCCCCTCTATAGAGTAGACCATATTCTGTCACAAATAAAGGAGAGGTTTCAAACACAATTTCGCCCGTTTCAGATCCTTGTCATTGATGGAAGCTTAATACTTTTTAAAGGAAGATTGAGCATTAATCAGTTTACAAAGAGTAAAAGGCACTGTTTTGGGATTAAGCTTTTTGTTCTGTGCGACTGCGAAACAGAAATTATATTGAACTTCATAGTATATCTGGGAAAAGACACAAGTGAAAATTTGGGACTGAATCAAGATTTGGGTAGATCGGTAGCTGGTGTAACCAAGCTCATAGATCAATATTTTAACAAAGGACGCTCGCTTTTTACAGACAACTACTACAGCAGTCCTGCCTTGTCAACTTTCGTATTCAAAAATCCGGTCACTTAGAAAGGATATGCCAAAGTTCACAGGCAAACTAAATAAAGGATCTACTGATTATGTCTATTGGTATTAAAATGGAAAGATCGTCGAGATGTCCGTATGATAACCACTATCCATCCAAATGAAATTGTAGTTCTTCCAAAAGCAGGCAGGATCACTAAAGAAAATGTACGGAAGCCCAGATGTGTAGTGGAATATAATAGCAAAATGGGAGTAGTCGACCGTACTGACATGATGATTTCTAGTATTTAATACATGCGTAAAAGCATAAAATGGTACAAGCTGTATTTCCACATTATGGATGTTTGTTTACTTAATTCTCACGCATTGCGTTTGAGCACAGATCTTAGAAAAATTCCATTAGCGACATTTCAGTTAGAAGTCATGCGTCAGTTATTTGAGAGGTTAGTAAATGTGTTTATTTTAAAGGCAGATACAATTAACAATCATTTATGTATAGATTTTCTACAAACCATCCTTTGACAAGGCTTGATTTGAACCTTGATTGTGCACGATTAACCGAAAGACACTTCTCGATATGCGTTCCGGGAACAGAAAAGAACAATAATCCTTCAAGATGTTTGGTTTGTTCGCACACAAAAAAACAAGAAAAGCAAAGGAGAGACTCTAGATACATGTGCAAAGAGTGCAATGATGGACTTTTCAATTTTTATTACTTTTAGCTACTATATTATCATTTAGAATTTATTTGTTTTTTAGTGTTCATTTCTTTAAATTATTTTTTTTGAATATTTGAATAAATATGCCTTTGGTATAGATTTATCGCTATTTTCTAATTTAAACATAAATTCGAAAGAAGCATAACCCAACCTATGCTCATTTTACCTATTTGGCATCTGACGGCCATTCCTTTAAGTGATGAATATTGATAATGACATTTTCAGTGTCTTTTAAATTATTCCTTTGCTTTGCTGTTTGTTGTTGTGGAAGTTGGCATTGATGAAAAAATGATTAAGAAGAACTCAAGTGCTCACAGGTATTTCATAAGAGGGGACGTTCTTTTTGTTCAAGTTATCAAAATGTTTCGATATCCAATAGTTTTTTTATTAATCGAGGAGATATGATTTTCCTATCTAAAAGCACGGTGAAATAAAAATTGTGTGCATTTGTTTATTTATAAGCAAATTGTTACATACATCTACACAGAAATAACAGAAGGGACGTTCTTTTCGTACAAGTTATGAAAATGTTTTGGTACCCAATAGTTTTTTATTAATCGAGAAATACGATTCTCCCTGTGTAAATTATGAAGTCAACTTTCATTAAATGCATACTGGTTCATTGCTGGAGATTTTCGTTGCTAACTTTATGCACCTCATTATTTTATGTTATTGTAACATATATTTAGAAATCAAACTACAGTTTTTGCGTCTTTCTCTAACATTTAGTACTGGAAGAAAAAAAAAACTGTAATGCTTTAATTCAATGAATCATACCGAACTGATAGTTTCGTGTTAATATTTTAATATTGATGGTGATGTATTAACCATTTACGATAGACCTCTTTTAGTAGTAAAAACTACTGTATATTACACAGTTATGAGATCGCTAAAACACTGTTAATTTATTACTGTAAAAATGACTGTTTAAACTAAAACACTAAATACAATCTTCCTTCTAAAATAATTCGTGACGAATTAAAATCTATTACACATACATTACCTTTTTCGTAATACTATCTTGTGAGATGACTGCATGGATTTATGTGATATGTATGGTGATTCAAAATCTTGCAATTTACGTAAAATCATTATGTCACCATTTTCTTCTCTTTTAATTAAGAATAGTGAAAAGTAACGAATATACTCTATAGGTAGTTGTACATGCTTACACACTTTTAATAACACTTGTTCTGTCCTATCAGTTGATAACACCCGTACAGTTATTTGAAAATTGTTCATAGTGTAAATATCTAGTTTCATTTCTTGCTTTTTCACACATGTCGTTTCTTGTTGTGCCGATAATAAAAAACCTATTAGTAATTCGGAAGACACAAGCCTTGAATCCTGACCCACTATGACAAAATAATTTTATTATAGGAGTTTTTTTTTACTAAGAAACATAGATGAAGGCCACTCTTCTATTGCCATGGCGTTCTTCTATGTTACATTCTGATTATGCACATTAAATTATGAGACAGTATTGCTACCACCTACATGTTTGAATATATTTCTCCAATAGAATTCTCCTATCCTCTAATTGACCTCCAGTTAATGGTAAAATTTTTTTAGGTGGAAAAATAGGTAATGTTTCAGATCCAAATTCTTTCCGTAACTGTTCGTTTAAATTATGTAGTTGTTTATAACGTACAGTACAGTGAAATACTCCATTAATGTGTATATTATATCCCTGCAAGTTAAAGAGAAATCTTTCGAATATTATAATTCACTTCTTGTTCCACTTACCACAAATATGCTACCGTTACCATCATTCAATTCTTTTGTATCGGGTATAGAAAAATGCATTTTCAGATCAAAATAAGTGGGTCTGTCCAAAAAATTCTATATCAACCCACTTTTAATGCTCTATATTTGCATGTTTTTGTACTTTTAATTTTGTTGCGAAGCCATGTTTGCAATACAATCGTTTCTACGCAATAACCAATCACGATGCAGAACGAATTAAAGCTGTGCATACACTAAAAATGAATGCTCGTTTATCACTAATGAGGTGTACAACACGCTTTAGTAAACGCAAAAACTAAAAATTAGGTATTAATAAATTAATTTACACGTATACAAAATTAATTGTTGTTAACTAACCTTAGATAATAATATTAATAATAATGAAATTAAAATATGACGTTTAAAGTTGCCATTCGATGAGGTGGGTAATACGATATTAAAGAGTATGGAAAATGGAAAATACAAAAATCATCACGTCGCTTTTAACTTTAATATACCTATTTCAACTAAAGTAGATAATTTAAAATTTTATGAAAAAAAGTTCAACTTCTTTAAAATACACTGTTTCCAGTGGGAAAAATTATTTTCTAATAAATCAACAATTGATGTGGTTAATTATTTTTATGAAATTATTGTGAACATTATTAACCAATACTACAACATACTGTTGCTCATTTCTGAAGTGGTTTAATAGAGAATTGATACATTTAATTAGACAAAAAAGAGTGCTCACTGTATCTATAAGAAAAAGGGCAGTGAAAATGATTTTATGTATTTCTCTAATCTCCGCCAAAAGTACAAACTATTAACATTAAATTTATATTCTTTAAACTTACTTCCTGAAATTTCATACTTAATGGCAATAATATTTTATATACAATATAATTCTAGAATTCTTTTTATATAATTATTTATTTCTCAACGCGTCTCAATTAAAGCGACCGTTGGTCCCGTATTATCCGGTACAGTCTTTTTTTTTAAACACATCATTTCGTACGTGTAACTATTTTAATAAATTACGTAAATGTTCCGAATTTATAAGGAAGTCCCCTGTTTTCCCCGTTTGTGACGTTTCATTGTTTAGAAGGAATTAATCAAAGTCTAGAACGAACGAAAAAGATAACGTGACCTTCTGATAACACACAATACGCCGACATTACAAATTCTACAATTTACAATACTCTTTCAGCACTTTTGTCGACGTATATAAATACCGCGCGATCCCGCTTATGAGATAGGACAGTTTGTACTTCGGTCGAACATAGGTCCCTACCACGCTTAAGAGCCCTTGCGATTTTTATTGCACACTCTCAAGCAATTCAAAAAAAACGGTCCTCGCATTGTGATCTTTGCCGCTTCGAAGTTAAATATATCACTGCTTGCATACAAATAATACGAAGAAGAGGGCATCAGAAGGAGAGCCACAGCCTAGCGGCAAGCAGGAGTCTCTGGACATGCAGCAGGAATAACGCGAAAAACAAGCATAAAGAAGAATCCAGGACCACGCCATCACTACTCAGACCGATGTCGAACAGCAGTAAGAGTTAATAAAGAATTTATTATTTTATTTAATTAATTTTAATTTGATTTATTTTAAAGTTTGTTTTTCTCCTGTTCTATTGGGTCTCTGATTTCCAAGCCTTTTTTCCTTAGGGCGCGAGGTTGAACCTCGGCGTAGACACAGCCTTCTGTTCCACATACTCCAACATTTCTACACGTTTCACCGCCTCCACAAAACCTACACACAAATCCACTAAACCATCACACACACACACACACACACACACACACACACACACACACACACACACACTCTCTCTCTCTCTCACACACACACACACACACACACACACACACACACACACACATACACACACACGCACGCACGCACGCACGCACGCACACACACTCACACACACACAAATCCGCCCTGCTACCTACACACGCCCACCGACCTGTACCCGCCGTGATTTCCACACCCGCTGCCCCTAATCTTAACCCTACACGCTCCCAATCCTCGAGATATTCCGTCCGCAATATCCCCAAAACCACCACCACCTAGAAAATCCTGTACAATTCCTTAAAATCCCTTAACTTTCCCTAGTTGAATTTAACATTCAACCATAACCGACCTGCTCCGAGAGACGTCCTCTGCCTTGCCGGATGGTACACCGCTTAGGCTGCGATATCACTTCAGTGATCCTACTGTTACTTTATCCCAACTATCCGGTCCCCGTTCCTCCAACTCCAATTCTAGACCTTTCTTCTTTTCCTGCATGATTCGTCACGTAGATAAGGACATCCTAGCCGAAGAAATCCGGGGTGCGATCGATCTTCCACAAGTGAGCAAGGTCGTTCGCAACACCGAACCCACGAATCCACCAACAACCCTAGTCCGCGCCATTACTCCTTCCAAAACCACCCTCGAGTTCCTTCTGGCACGCGGTGTCGTCATATTCGGGCGACACTACCGTTGCGAACATTTCCTTATCCCACAACCTCTCCCCAAGTATTGCTCAACCTGCATTCAAGTAGGGCATTCCTCTGAGGAGTGTCTTACCCTCTCCATCCGTTGCCCCAACTGTGGTGAAAGTCACAGATCCACTTTCTGGAAATCCTTCGCTAACCCAAAGTGTAACAACTGCGGAAGACACCGTCTCCGTTAAACACTTCCTATATGTCCTCACCCACACCCTTCTCAGCATGTTTCCCGACCTGAAAAATAGGGTTATTCGTGTCTTAGATTCGCCATTCCGATCCTAACTCCAACGCAGTAACGGCGCCTGCATATCGGGCACGAGGACGGCGGTCTTCGTAATCCAAGTGTCCAACCCTTAAATTCTTCCAAAATGGATATCCTAGCCGGGACCGTTGATCCCAGGGGCGTTCGTCGGAAACGCTCCTTTCTTAAAAACCTCTTTCACCAACACAACATACACATTCTTTCCATCACGGAAACGAAACTCACAAACAGATGCACACTAAACTTTAACACATATCACACCTTTCTAAACAACAGCTACCACCGAACCGCCCTGGTAATTAAAAATTGCTTCCCATCCATTCCATTTCAACTTCCTGCGCACCTACAGCATCTCTAGTGCGTTGCTGTGACGGTGCACTTTCTCATCCCGATCATCTTTTCATATTACAACCCGCCAGCCCACAACACACTATACGATGACCTTTTAATTTACAGCCTCCGTAATGCAGTCTTCCTAGGTGATTTCAGTGCCCGCCACACCTAATTCGGTGACTCCAGAAGTAATAACGAACGGTATCAAGCTATCATCAGCTTTGTTACAGTTGGTACGTTTGTGAGTCACTAACACACAGCCTACTTATTTCGAGCATCTAGGTGCCTCAATAATAGACATCATTGTGTCAGAACACATAGCACATTATTTTGATCGTGAGTGCTTTCTAGGTATCACGATTACTTCAAACTATTTACCACTACTGGTCAAAACTTCATTTTGTCCAGCTCCCCCAGCACCTCCTCAATATACAGTCATTAATAATTTTTCGAAAGCAGACTGGAATGTGGTCTCCGAATACATCTCCAACAACCTTCCAACATCCAATCTTCTAACGATCCAAGATCTCGAGGGAGCCATTAGAGACCTAACTTCTGTAATTATGGAAGCGGTGGATATCTCAGTCCGTTTGAAAAACATCGACATTCGGCGCAAACCGCTCCCACGACACATCGTGAACTGGATCAAAGAAAAAAGACGAATTTATCGTCAGTTCCTACGATCCAGGGTCCCGGTTCTCCAAACCGAATACAATCGCGTTAAGGCCTTAATCAGGCAAGAAGCAAACAAACACACTGAAGACTCCTAAACCAAAGCCACCTCCCAGCTAGATTATAGAAACGGGAAGCTCTTTTGGCAACAGTTCGATAGACTGACCAGAAGGAAAGTAAATCCTAAATCCCACCTAACCGACCCACAGGGCAACCTAATCTCTTCCGACTTCTTTCGTCTCCACTTCCAACCCATTTTCAGATTCCCAGAAGAACCCCAATTCGACAACCAGTTCAAGGCACTCCTTGAGAGTCCCCTTAAAGAATTCCGTACCCTTAACCTTTCCGAAACCCAACCCGATAACGAGAATGCGTTTTATGCCTAACTCCCGCCCTGTTCAATGCGTACTTTAAAGAAGGAATAAATTTAGTTCCAGGCCATGACGGCCTAAATCGTTAAATCCTACGGCACCTACCCGATCCAGTCCTCCGATTACTCTTGGACATTTACAACAAATGCATAATCCTATTCCACTTTCCGACGGACTGGAAATCGGCCTCCACCGTCATGATACCCAATACCCACTCCGACCTAACCACACCTTCCTCCTACAGACCCATCTCCCTCCTGAGTTGCCTCGGAAAGTGCTTCGAGCAGATTCAGCCTGGCGACTCAGAAACCACCTCGAATTCAACAAACTCCTTCCCAACCGGCTTCCGTCCCAACCGGACGTGTCACGATTCCTTGTTGAAGCTGCTTACTGAAACCACCAGAGCATTCAATCACAAGCAATGCAATCTGGCTGTGTTTCTGGACATTACGCAAGCACTTGACAGGATCTGGCACGCCGGTCTCCTACACAAGATCCGCAACCTTAACATATCCGACCCCTTCTCCAAACCCTTACTCTCGTACCTGACTAAACGGTCAGTTCGAGTCAAAGCAGGAAACACCGTCTCTGATCTTTTTTAACTTACATCAGGCTTACAGCAGGTTCTGCCTTAGCCCCAATCCTTTACACTATCTTCGTAACCTACATTCCCTAAGTTACACAACCCGGAGTAGTCGTTGCGCAGTTTGCGGATGATGCCGACTTTTGGGTGGTTAATCGGGACCTCGGAACTACCTCCCGGTTCATATCCAAAACCCTCCGGAACTTCTCCAACTGGACGAACCAGTAAAGTTTCTGTAAATCCCACCAAAACCCAAACAATCCTCTTCAGACATCCAAACTACACCCAAGATAAGTTCCCAAACCTAATCAATAGCAATGTTTCCCTCACCCTGAATCAAGAAAGACCCCACTCCGTCAACAAGTCACCTACTTAGGAATCCTTTTTACCAGAACTCTCAATGGGCCACCACAAAATACTACAACACACCTACAAAACATACATACGCCCTGTTATGGATTTTTGAGCACCCATGTCCACTAACGTAAACCCTAATCACCCCTCCTCTATCGCATCCTGTAAATGCCGAATACTCAGACGCATACACAGATTACCTTTGAGGTACCCTAACGGCCTCACAATACAACACGCAAACACACCACCCATCACACACAGAATACATACATTACAACGAAACTTTCCACACAAAAGAATTTTCGGCAACACAATCTCAACCAGAGAGATCCTTACCACTCCCTACAACTACCGATTTCCTCAATTCCCACGAAAAACCCAAATTAAAACTCAAACAACCCCCCCGAGATCCTAACACAATTCCTTGACCACCTCCTCGAGGAGATGTAAAAATCCCTAACAACACTCCATATGCCCTCCGCATTCCCCCGTATATTCGATGACGACCTAGTATGATACCGGCAAACGAATCGAATTAACCACACACAGCACGCTACACCCAACTAAACAATACGCACACTTAAATCAATTAGCACATATAATCAAATAAATCTAAATCTTTTTTTTAACACCAAAAATAAGCATATCTCATGGTAGTAAACTATACAATTACTCAAAATAACGCAACACCAACACGAAAAGCATGACCAGGGTGAACAGGAAAAGGACTCCTGGCCAGTTTACGCACACCATCTAGATAAGCTAAAATAAGTAAGAAACTAATCATAAGCATGAACATACTAACAAAAAAAAGCGTATGAGGAACTGTTTGATGAAATTGTGTGCATTAAAAAATATATAACTAGCCAAAAAATAAAATAGTGGAAAGAAGTTTTTGTTTCTATTGGCAAACAATGGGTCGAGCTTTTGAAGCACTTCAAGAGTGAAGATATACCACACAACATATTAAAAATTGTTAAAATGTGCACGTGTTTACCGGGATTTAACGCAGCACAGAAAGGATTTTTTCTGACATGAATAAAATTTGGACCAGCGAAAAAGACTTTTAATGACAAAACATCATTTTGAAATGAATTGCCTTGAATTTGTTAAGTATCTCCAAGATCGCCTAGATATTTTACGAATGGTGTATTCAATAAAAAAATATACAAATTAGATTTTTTTTATTTTTATTATTTTGACACTATTACATTATGACATGGGACGCCTAAAAACTTACCATAAACAACCACTACATCTATCACTTAGACTAGAGAGCATATAAACTCAACTCAATTTTGTATCTAATTTAACAGAAATATCTTCTACTCCTTCCCCTTACTGACAAGTATTTGGTACCCCTCAAACTCTTCTGATGATGTTTTCATGTTCCGTATTTCTTTTTTATATCAATGGGCAGATTAGTTTCAATACAACATGTATCACTATTAAGCAAAAATGTATAAGAAAAATAACAAAGGTAACAAATCATTAAGGTGAAACAGCAAACTTGATGTAAATTATAATTTTACATTTAAAATATCTGTTAAAGGTGAGTCTATATCAACCTGTTCGTTCACTAAAGGTACTTTCTGTTCATATTTATAAATTACGAATGCTTCCAAAACATCTCATTTCTCATTTTTATTACAAAAATATAAAAATATAATGTTGCTTTGTGAAGTCATAAGGTGATTAGGCAACTTTGAAGATTGTGTTTGTTAATTGATAAAGTAAATAGTGGAAGCGAAAATAATTTGCATTTTTGTTGTATAACTAAGTTTACATTTGAGAAGAAATATGAACCAAAAGAGAAAAACGGCGTTGTTTGACTTTTTTTCAAAAAAAATCCACATCAAGAAAAAAGGAAGTGGAAAACGAGTGTGAAGCGAGTCGCTGACAATCAATAGAAATTGAGAATGGAAGATTCGGAACTTGTGGCTGGCATATCTCTAGAAAATGATCAATCGGAAATTGCGGTTTTGCCCAAGTGTACAAACCGCATGTACATATTTTTGTTTTTAAAAAATCCACTATCAGACAGTGCAAACTTAAACGTTTTCACTAACGTTTGGAAACCTCCCGATAACTATAAATTTCCAAATGAGGACTCAGAACGGCCATTTCGTTTACTCGTGGCTTAATACTTGCAAATGGCTTGTGTATTCACAACTTGAACTACTTATTGGAATTTTTTTTATGATTGAGGACCTGAACAGGCTAAATTTGACCTATCGTGCTAAAGCACTCAGGAACACTTAGGAGGATGGATAGAGGGGTTATGAATTGCCAGTAGATGCCTATGAACAGCTACCTTAAATTTTCTCATATCATAAGTGAGAGGAAAGCAGGAACTAGGGAGATCATTCCAGAGTTTAGAAGCCGTGTAGAAAAATGTGGATTGCGCCCGTTTGGTACGACAAGTGGAGATTTGTACTGCACACTGATGATGTGAATGAGCGAACCGAGTGTTTCTCGCACAGATAGCCCGAGATGATATCAAAGAATATAATTCAGCAGCACAATAGCCGTTAAGGACGGGTCATTTATCAGCCTAATCGATCTCTTTTCAATACGATCAACGATATCGAGAGCGTATTGGGGAGCACTAACCCAGAGGTGAGAATTATATTCCAGATGAGGCGGAATTTAGGCCTTATACAGCAGAAGGAGTTGTCGAGAGGTAAAGTACTGCTTAGATCTGTACAAAAAGCATAGTTTACGAGCAGCTGTTTTGGTAGCTGACAGAAGATGGTCAACCCATGAGAGATTTGAAGATATAGTCATACCCAACAGAGTAATAGAGTCTGAAAACTTAAGAACTGAGCCATTCATACTTACAACAGGAAATGATCGACCTTTTTTGGCGGACACAAGGCAACACTGAGTTTTGTTAGAATTAAATTTAACTAGATTGTTGCTTCTCCATTTGAGAATACGTTGAATGTCTTTGTTGATTGAATTTGCCATTTCAGCTTTAATTTCTTGATTTGATATAGAAGGTGGATTATCACTATGAGTAGACTGAGATGAACTACAGTGAAGAGTGCTATCGTCAGCAAAGCAATGAATGGGGTTAGTTGTTGAAGAAATAAGGTCATTTATGTACAGCAGAAAAAGTGTAGGCGCTATAACGGATCCCTGTGGCACGCCCGCGTTAATGCTAACTTCTTTTGAAGAAAAGTCATCAACTACGACACGTATTCGTCTTTTATCAAGGAAACTAGAAACCCAGTTGATGAGCGTACCATTTAACCCAAACGAGGTGAGTTTGGCAAGTAAACACTTATGCCAAACTTGGTCAAATGCCTTTGAGATATCTAAAGCGACTACAACTTTTTCACCGGACTGCTCTACTGTATTGTTCCAAACTTGGGTCACATATGAAAGAAGATCACCTATGAGCATTGCTGCGAGCGCGAATTACCTAAATGAAAAAATAAAAAAATCAGTTTTTACATGCACCGCGAAGTAAACAATACGTTAGCTGAAATATCCAAAATGTGATCATCTATGCGCGCGGTATAATGATAAAAAATAAAAATTACTGAGGAAGTGAAAAAATCAAAGTATTTTACTATTTCAGCAGAGGAAACGACATATGTTTCAACTATAGAATAAATTGTACTTTGCATACACTATGACTATGTGAAAGGTTGTGACGGTAAAGTGTACGTAAAAATTCAATTTCAACTATTGGAGAACACAACCGGTAAACATTTAGCTGAGAGTATTGAAAAATTATTAGAAAGTCATACGGATTTTAATTACCTTCGAGGACAAGGCTATGATGGTGCGGCGAGTATGAGTGAAAAATTTAAAGGAACTCAAGCTCACTTTTTTAAGAAATATTCCGAAGCACTATACGTTCATTGCGTGTCACATTGTTTAAATTTAGTTTTAACGTACGCTACAAATGTGCCGTATATTAGAAATTGTTTGGAAACAATTCAAAAAAATATGGGGCGTTTTTAATACGCCTAAACGGCAGTGTGTGTACACTTGCAAATTAAAAACAATTATGGCAAATTATCGCCATATCTTTAGGGGATATCGCAAATTGGGATGACGGAGAAACATCTTCCAATGCAAATGTTTTACTGAATACTATCAAGCAGTCTGCATTCATTATTTCTATGCTATCTGTTGAGAAGCTATAGAGTTTTACATTACCCCTAAGCAAGAAATCTCAGTCGAATGATGTCCACCGCCAGTGAATGAAACTCAAACAGTGTTATGTGCTCTTTTAGATGTCAGGAAAAATGCGAAAAACTGTTTTGAGCAACTTTTCCGACTGCAAAAAATATGGCAGACTTCCTTGAAACTGAAATACTGTTACCGAGAGTAGTTAAATGACAAACAAAACGTTCCAGCTGAAAATCTAGAGGAATATTATCGATGTACAGTTTAGGCGTTGTTAACTCAATTACAAGAAAGGTTTGAGAAGCATAAAAATTTAATACATAATTACGGTGCATTAATACCCATCGGTAACAAAATTAATAAAAAAACAATTACATCAATTCATACAATTGTCAGAATTCTATGTAGTTGAGATTATTCACCATCAATAGCAGTATTATCGGCAGAAATTACATTATTGTACTCAGCAGAAATCCAATAGTAACTTACAGCCCATCACTAATGGTATTGATGCTTTAAATACATGTTATTCAGAAATATTCCCAAATAAGTTTGAAAGCGCGTGTAGTATTTCCAGAGTCGTACTGAAAACAGCTAATTTAATAATAATAATAGTAGCCAATAAAGGCTGTGTATATTATCCTTTGCATGTATTTAAAGTACAATTACTATCGAATGAGCATTATTATTATTATGAACCAGCATCAGGGATATTAGATGTTTTGCGGTTGTTAATAAACTATAACAATATATGAAAATGTAAACCTTCACTATTATCACACATAATAAAATACTTATCTTTTTTGGGTTTTTTTAAAGGTGTATTTTAAATTATACAATCTAAACGTTTCGATAACACTTACAGTTATCTTCGTCAGTAGTATTTGTTAAAAATTGTTAAAGATATTGTAAACAATTTTGTCAAAGTTGAAAAATTAAAACATAAACATCAGCCTGCTATTAATATAACAGTTTTTTTTTTTAAATACACCATTAAAAAACCCAAAAAAGATAAGTATTTTATTATTACAATATAATCGTTCAAGTTGAAAACGGTGAAGTTGATGCAGGTAGTGATGTTATCTATGAAGGTCCAGATAAGTTAAATTACGCTGCCCTTAATTTTTACCGATAAGGGGAAATGCACTCATCCCAAAAGTCTTGACGGCCGAAAATATCTTCACACTAATATTTAACATAGGAGATTATGGATTACCTAGATTTGAGGATGTCTTCGATAATTTACTGTTAGACGTAGCACCTTTTTGCGACCCTGATCTATATAAATAAAAGAGTAGTTACGTTTAACAGCTATTATAAGCTTTATGGCTATGAATATATTTTACTGTTTTTTTTAAAGAAAGCGTGACATCCCATATCAATAATCAATTTTATGTAATCTAATCTAAGTCGGGACTTCAAAATCTGTTGAAGGTGACTTTTCTCTCATGGTCAAATCGTTTAAAGCGTGTTTTGTAAGCAAACAGGAAACTGAATTACTCATTTATATGTATATGTTGAAGGCTACAATTTCGATGTCGTTATTTAGATATTGAAAAAAATTTGAGCTAACGCTATAATTTTACCTGACATTCAATTTTAGTCCTTAATGTATTTTACTTTTGCCAAGATCAAATTAAACCACTGAAAATTCACAAGGCTAACTTCAATGCCCAGTCCATGACTAACTTCAAGGCCCGTTGAAGGTGACTTTTCTCAAGGTGGAAAATCGTTTAAAGCGTGTTTCGTTTTGTAAGCAAACAAGCAACTTAATTATTGATTTTTAATTATATACAATGTTGAAGATGATTTTCTCATGACAAAATAAAGTATATTGTAAAATAGGCCTTAAAGAAATGTAATAATAATTTTAATAACAATTATGCAGTCTCCTTTATAATAAACCTTATTACGAAAACACGTTGTAAAACAGTTATCTAGATCAGAATGATATTTAAACCTCAGATAGAAATTAATTAATAGTCACAAATACCTCAGATATTGAAAAAAAAAGATATTATGACAGGAGCGAGGCCCGCGAACATATTCCCGTCTTACAAGACTAGGAGTCCTTATTAGAATACAACCCCCAATGTATAAATAAATTAGGTCACAATCTGTAGATAGGAATTAAAAAGAAATGTAATAATAATTTTAATAACAATTATGCAATCTCCTTTCATAAAAACGGGCCCTATAAATATTAACAACAGATTAAACAAAACCTTTTTATTTTCAGGTGAAAAAAATACGATCCGTGGGCATATAAAAAAAGTGGCAACCAAAGGTGTTCCAAGGGTGACGTCACAAAGAAACAAAATGACGGCGACAAGTGACCCGGTACTTCTGAGGGCGGAATGCTTTAGCTTCCCAATCTCCTTCGCCGCAGTGATTGATTCTCGACATACACAATTTAAAGATGTGTGCATGTTGGGATTAAGGATAGGAGCTCGGATTGAAAGGAACAAAGTTAGGGTATTAAGGAGGAAGTTACTACCTCAGAATTCGTCTAAATAATTGTACATGAGTGTATGAAGAATGACTCCTAAAAAATCTCATATCTACAATGTAGACGGTATCGTAAATCGGATACATTACCTCCCGAATCCTAAGGATCGTACGACCACTGATTTACCAACTCCGTCGAAAAAGTTTGTAACTCAATCTGGGTTATAAGGCCAATATAAAACTGTTTCTTCACTTTGGGCATGTCCGAACCTAAGTAATTTCAAGAGGATACAGGCTAATTCTTTTTATATGATAGTCAATGTGGCTTTTGTTATCACATCTTACAACTAATCAAATTATTGGGATATACATATATACCCTTCGAAGCCGGATCCACAGGGTTACTTCTTGAAGGCACGTGATGTTCAATTATTTATGTCATTTTGCGTTTAGTACATACGACTCTGTGTTTACAAATTGTAATTTGGATGAAGTTATACGCAATCAACATAAGACTACTTCTCAATTTGTAGAATATGAATAGTAAATGGTCATAGGAATTTTAAATTTACTATCAACCTTAGCTGCAAAATTGAATAATAGATCATCACAAAGTTTCAACAAGGAATAGTTTCTAATGCACAGTGGTTTTTTTTCTTTACTTACGTTTTAAAATATCGTGGTCACGAGAGGCTGTGTGTATGCGCATGCAGGAGTATAGAACCTGGCCGAATTTATATAAAGGTAAGTCGCAACATTACAAAAACCACAACATTCGGAAAACAGCGCTTGATGCTGTAGTTACAGCCCTCCAGGTTATAAAACCCAATGTAACTAATCAAGATATCATCAATAAGTTTAATTCATTAAAGCAGAATGCTGCGAAAGAACTTAAAAAGTGTGAAGCATAAAAAAAAGTGGTATCGGTGAGGATGAGGTAATACAGCTAATTTAAGATATTTTGTATCTAATTAATTGCATGCACCGTTTTTTAAGTTTACTACCCAACGTTATGGTATATGGAAGAGATCATGTTTGTGACCGATCGTAACGAAGTAAGGTCACCTACACTGTATGTATGCAGCAATATATTATTAACATATCGACTGCAGCACCAAAAATTAGTACGTTAGAAATATATATTGATATAAATGCTGTTAGTATATCTAATACTGTTAACATGTTAATTAATTAAATAACTATCATTTTTTATTTACCTACATATACTTTGTATCCTTGCATTCAAGGGTACAACAGTTATTAAACGTATGTTTCCAACAAACATCAACTCTTAATTTTAAAAGTTACTAATAGCATTTTTTTGGTGGACACTACAATATGGATTAGAAGATGAAGCATCAAACACCAAAAGCAGTGCCAGTTCCGAGGTATTTTACCTTGGGGATCATGGTATCTTACCTCCAGCAACTCCATAGAACCACCCAAGAAAAAAAAATTAACATTAATTCAGACGTAACTACCAGTTATGATTTTTTATTGCGTCTTCCTGCCAAGGTTCAGCATGTTGTCGAGAATTAAAATATTGTTTAAATTGATCCCTAATAGATCGTGGTGTATTGGCAGACTTGTTAGATCCCTGACGGCTCAGCTTTCGAATACTTGTACTGCAAATTTCATGTCCTAGTTGTGATATGTCTGTGTAATTCGTGCCATTTCTTTCACATAGAAAATTATATAAGGCTGCGCAAGCAAGGGTTATCGCTTCAACCTTTTCCGGCTTTAGAGCTATTTCATTTAGCAAGGCTCTAAATCTATTAGCAAGAATTCCAAAGGTGCTCTCTACCATCGTTCTTGCCCTCGATAAACGATAGTTAAAAATCCTAGTATCGTGACACAAACCACGCATTGGGTATGGTTTCATGATGTTTTCCGTCAAAGGAAATGCATCATCAGCTAAAATTACAAAAGAAAACTTCCATCGTTCCCCCTGGTAAGGGCTTTGATTTGGTAAACTTAATTTATCATTTTTTAGGGCAAATGATAAATGCGACTCTTCAAACACTGCCCCATCACTCACTCTGCCGTGAATGCCAACATTAACACAGAGAAATCGGTAGTTTGCATCTGCAAGAGCTAGGAGAACTAGACTGTGACTGCCTTTATAGTTATAATAGTATAAGCCAGCTGACATTGGTGCACGGAAAGTGATATGGCGTCCATCTAAAGTTCCTATGCAATTAGGAAATTGCCACTTTGTTTCAAAGGCTTCTGCTATCTGTAGCCATTGTTCCACTGATGTTGGCACCTAAAAATCTATCGTTACTACTAAGAATCATTATTAGTAACTACATACCTTCAAAACTGTGTCTTTAAGTATGTCACATATTGCTTGGCACACTTCAGGTACAAATTTGGATATGGTGCTTTCGTGAACTCTCGTAGCAAACATTAACGAGCGAAATGATTCTCCTGTGGCAAGATATCGAAGTGTTATTTCTAGTCTACAAATGGTTGTTTTAGTTCTTCCTTACACTGTTACATGTATATTTGTTTTACCTATTTGAGGAACTTATAGCATCTCTCATTAGAGTATATTCCTTTCTTATTTTACTTTCTACCATTTTAAGTAGAAGTGAAACCGTATCACAATCCATACGCAGGAAATTTTTGTACGCAGCTGCATCTTCAATTTTTAATTCCGATTAAGTAAATGAAGGGAACCTTTTCCTTCATCTCGCCTATTCCACGGTTTTACCCACACCACATCGTTTTCTACGTGAATTGTGCGCTTCTTAGCTCTCCTGCGTATAACAATTGCTGCTGCAGCAACAATTATACTTGGGGCCAAAACCAATTGCTCATGTTCCATCTACATTGCCATTTAGTTTAAATAAAATGTAACGTATATATTGATTTATAATTACTTTAAGCCTTAACCTCAAAGTACCTCTAATGTCAATTAGTTTAATACAAAATCGAACCAAATATTTACACTACACTTTCAATTAGTTACCTAACCACACAAAAGCTAGTTTCAAATTTTGGTAAACTCAACACTTGTGCAGCAAATACGCATGCGTATGTCAATAATAGTCAGGAGAATTCTAGATAGTGTAAAGCTAACCAAGGGTTTTATATTATATTAATAGCATCTTTATTAACATCATTCTGACAATAACAATTTCAGTAATAATTTTACTAAAAATGCTGTGTGTAAAATGGCTCTTAGAGTGCTATATTATATCCACATATTGTAACTACTCCTCTGTGAGGAGTATTGTAATTAAAAGATATTGCGTTTCATTTCAATCATCATAGATATAATTTAACACCATTAAGGTTTTTTTTATTAAAATACAATTTAATAGCTTCATTAACGGTTTGCTTTTTTTCACTTTTTTTCTGTTACTTATATATAGTTACGGTACATTCACTGTTTGTGTTTTGTTTATAAATAACCAATATAAAGTACTTATGGGTTTTCCCAATCATTAACATAAAGTAATTATTTTCTGGATTTCCCTCAGGATATGTAACCAACAATAACAAACTTTCACTATTCAAACACCTCTATCGTGTCTGGGAAAACCCACTAATTACATAAAGGCAAACAAATTGTTCTTCATTTCCAATTTTGATAATACACTTCACCTTTTATAAAACCTTTCACTTGAGAAACTGTAAAGAATTTGAAATAGTGTGGTGCCCGCATAGGGATTCTGAACAACATCTATATGAAACTAGCGTCTTGTTTTATGTTTCAACCTCGAGTTACACGCTACAGTCGCCCTAAATCGTAATTAAAACAACTAAAGTACTCAAATTATTTTTTGTTTATCAGAGTAGAATTGTAGAAAAACAGTAACTCGATTATTTCGTCATTAAACATGTAGTGAAAAAGTTATTTACAAAATCAAGCATTAGTAAATTACTTAATCTAAAATACAAAAACATTATCATATAAAGTACATACATCCGAATGGTAATCCTACAGCGTCGTTTTGTTGTAATGGAACCAACCAAAATTCTTCTCTAGGAAGCGTAAATGCTAACCTAGCGGGGGTCGTCCAAAGGAATCAAACTACTCCCCGCTGCCATTCTCGTCAATATAGACAGCTGTCCAATGCTGGCCTGGTTTGTTTGCAGGATCCGTGTTCACAACAATTGCACACGGTCTAGGTGCATGCCTACAGCTTTAAAGTTGGTATGTATCCACCCTTGCAATAGTAATGCGTTTTCCGAGCACACATAAGTTCCTCGATATTATGATTTATACAACTATACGCCGTTGCTTTCTTTTTTAATTTTTTAATCGACGGACAACCAATCTCGTCCAAGGTTAGCATTTGTTTGTTAAGGAATCATAAAAACTGTTGTTTTTCAGTACCTTTAACGTGAATGTTGTTAAAAGCAACGCTTTTATCAGCTCCTCTTAGAAAGCGCTGTAGGGTACATACTCCGAACGCCATTTTAGTCCATGATATTTATTCTCTAAGTACCTTATCTATCTTGACATGGGTTTTGATATAAAATAATTTCGAGGCTCTAACCCTTGGATGTCCAAGTGTGCGTACATCTTCTTTCAAACGCTGTTGTACACTGAAGCCTGTGATCTGGAGTTACCCCTTTTAACAGGTAAAACCAACGATGACTTTTGCTGTTTATCGATCTCGATCATGTTATCGAATTTGCATACATCAAACAGTAAATGGTTTCAGTGAGAGCTTCTTCAAACACGACTTCCAGCCGAAGGTAGCCGTTTCTAACTAAATTCCAGTACTTACATATAAATCATTAGCTGTAAAGTCTAGTTGTAACGTTTTTGAAGGAATTTATTGGCCGTCAACATATAACGACATGTAGTTAATATTGCTGTGATGAAAATTGATTTGAGGCGTAATCGCGTTGAAAGCTTTATTTGCTAAAAACCTTAACATGCATCGTTTAGGTAACTAGCCCAGGAAATCATTATCAAATGAGTTTTGCTGTATGCCCGCAGGTAAAGTTAACATTTTTACGTCTGTCCTTGTAATAGGGTATTTTGCTGCAGTTGTTTCTGAAGTTTTAGCATCCGCAATTAGAATGGTTGGATTGATCCCCATACGTCTCACCAGTAAACTAACGTCCACAATTTTCGGCTTGTAATTTGAACCGTGTGCCGACATTAGACTAAATGTATCCCTTGATCGAACAAATCCGAGTGCACGTGACCAATCATTTAAATCTGTTTGCTGGTCGCTGCAAGTGCTTGACGTTTTGAGAAACCGTTATTTGCGTGTCCTAACGTATTCATCTGGCCGGCTGCATTATTGTACCATAAGGTGCAACCTAGCTGTGAAGGACTGGCCTCTTTTTCATAGTTTAGCAGCGTCTCGATATATGAGCGGTAGGCATAAGTGTTGTTTGGTTGAGACACCTCCACTTGTGAGAAAAGCGAATGCATCAAATACTTTACCGGTGCTAAATCATCCTCGTCAGTAAGAGCTGTATCCTCTTGCTTTAGAACTTTAGCTGTGAAGCACAATGTGGTCTGGCTTATGTAATCGTTTCCATTTTCGGGCACTACAAATTCTATTGGGGCGTCATCACTCGGAGCTGATAAGGGTTTGTAAAATATCCATTCACCTCTGTCGATACTTGCCTGCGTCGACGGCAAAGCTAACAAATCCAATTCGGACTTGATGCAGTCACACGATTGTGTATGTAGAAAAACCATTATTTTGGAAACATATCGCCTTCTTCTTAGCAGCAGTTGTCGGTACTGGTTATTATGGACCAGAAATACTCTTTTATAATCCGAACCCTCCATCATTTGATTGATTTTCTCGTCGGCTTTACGTTTCTTTAGATTTCTTCCTGTCTCGTGAAATCTTTCTTGAAGTGACTCATTAATAGGCCCATCCTCTATGACGTCACCGAGGATATTGGCCCCGTTCTTAGGGCTTCTTTTCCTATCGCCTTTGCACCAGACTTAAATAACGGTATTACACTTCCAAATATTCCGCCTAACCAGCGTTCTATACCATGTTCACGCAGATATGGTGCGCCTCTGTAAATGGAGCCGATACCGTTACCGGCCTGATTCATATAATATTGTTGATAAGGACAAACCATTATTGTACTTTTTTAAAGTGTAGTTTCAGACACGACGTCCCAAACTCGAATGGCATTGCTGCACCCGTATGTCTTTATATTAATCTCGGTGTTTTCAGATTCTCGTGTCAACACTGGCATGTAGTGGGCAGGTAAAAAAACCACATTTTTATGACTCCCATAAGCATAGTTTTCTGAAGTAATGTTGATTACACGCATAGGCGGCGATAAAACATCACCCACAATTTGCGGTTCAACGATGTCCCGATAAACAAACATCTGCGTTGGTAAATCTATTATATACTACCGGGGTGCGGTGGTATTGGTTCCATAGCTATATTTTGATACGGACAATATCCCAACTGTAAGACTAAACGCTGTGAGAATCCGAATAGTGCGAGCGGGGTTTTTAATTTCGTAGTGACGCGCTTAGTTAGATTATGGTATTCGATTGTTAAAAATTTACTTATTAGCTCGTGGTTATTTAGCTCGAAGGTGATTTTTTCTGTGTTGGCATAATTTCCCAAAGGGAAACGTAACACACCGACCGGCCTCAATATAACTGATTTTCTCGCTGTCGTGTTGAAAATGTACTGCAGCCTTTTTTAATATCTCCTCTAGCACGTTCTCTTCCTCTACTGCAGGTGGTTCAGTTCTATAATAAATGAAATTGCCTGTAGCACTTACAGCGGCAAAAGAACAGGGGTATTGAATTTACGATATGTCTACAACTCGTGATCCTGTTAATCATATTCGTTTTGGCAACTGCGTAATAAAACTTGCGTGATATTACCAGGAAAATACGTCATAGAACTATTACTCAATAAGGTAAGATAAAAATCCATTTTTATATAACTCTCACCTGCGAAGCTAACGCCCAACTATTAAATTTGTCACTGTGTCCATGCCACTTGGCTAGGTATTATTTATGCCGTTCACGGCGCTTCTCTGCTAAAACTTTATCGACTTTGAATAGAGCGTCAAGTTGCAATACCTCCTCGTAAAAGGTACCTATAACAGAAACGTTATTAAGATCGATTATTCAGTAAACTCGTGGTCTTCTTTTTATCAGTTCACTAATTGTAAAAACTTTCTCGCTCCATTTCGTTTCATATCCCTTTTCAAAGGTTTACTTAGTTCTGGCGATTCTGGCATGCTCACCGACATTATATTTAGGTTTACGTGTTGGGCCTAAGCCTTTTGCGTACGGGTTATTCCACACTTCCAAAATGTTTTTGCCGTTTACAGCCGCAGGGGCTATCTTTATACTTGAATGAGGACTATAGTTGTAAGCAGTCACAAGTTTTTGGAGTACATCAATATACTTGTAGGAATTTTTGTAGGTGAAATTGATATTTTGTTCCTTGAAAAGGTTTTGTACACTAGCAGCCACAGACCGTTTACCTTTATCCGTCTGTAGATTTGGCGGTGTATTGCCACACGCCTTAAAAATATCGGTGAATGCTTTATTTACCGATGGGGCTGTCTCCGCATTTAAGAGCTCGCGCCCATGTCTTCCTGCTAAACACATCAATAACCGTTAGTATATAATTGTAGCCACTATTGTGTTTACGCACCGTATAAGCTTCCTGTGTCTGCAGTCAATTTTTCACTTCGCCATATCTGTCCTTTACAGAGTTAGTTAAAGGTGTTACCCGGGTGCGAGGGATCGTATTATACATCATCCATGTCATGTTCGCCATGCATCCCAGTCTAGTGAAATTCTTCTTGTTTGAGTGCTTCTTTTCGGTGTTTCCAGGGATTCACTATGGGCATAGTAATTCTTACCTATAGTCGCAAGGGTCCGTTCAACGTTAAGTATTACAACAGCATTACGTTTTCGAGTATTTCCGGTAAAAACTCTCGTTCTGTATTTACTTCTTTAAGGTGCGCAGCAAACTGTTCCCAATTGTGCGGGTTTATGGTTTTTCGCTGCGTTAACATTTCGTGAACCAGATCAATAATGTTGGAGTGTGGTATGAGCTCAACTTTAATTTTGACAGTACCCTTTTATTCCAAAATGTATCACCACCCGTATTCATTATACGCAAGACATTAGCACCTTTCTTCCTATATGTAGACGGAAGCGTTGATACTATTTTGTCGTCTGCGAGGCCTTTGCATCTCTGTAAACCTCCAATATCATCCTCACCGCTGATTGTTATGCTAGCAGGTCGGCGTAACTGATTGGAAAAGTGTAGATATCTTTGACGAATTTAAGTGTACTGCTGTGATTTGTCATGGTCAGTCATTTTGGTTTTTAAAACTGTATCCATATCGTTGCCCAGCTGCGTTAAAATGTTTTGTTTAACATCTGGTGCCTGCAAGCGTTGTATAAAATCCAATGGTAGAATAATCATCTTCTCCAGGTTTTGGTCCATAGTTAGTGAAACAAATTACCAAGAATATCGCCAGGTAATGGTCCTAACAAAGTGGTAGAAATGCACCGCCCTGTTGTACAAGAACTATTTCTTCCTTTTTATAGATTTGCCTGCCAGCGTCAAGCGTCTTAAAGTGTGCTTAAGTTGAGAGAGTCGCTTCTTCTGATCACTTGACAAAGATACGCGCTCTTTTAAAATGTTGTGTGCACTCTCGCAGATACACTCGACCTGCTTGCTATCCAGACATTTCAATACACCGTCACATTGACTTTTACTTAATAAGGCTAATGCGTGAAGGATATCGGTGTCTTTGATTAAAACGCCAGCCGCCATATGTGATGTAATCTTTATGACTGTGAGGTTTAATCCTTTTTTCGCTATATATACTTGGCGAATACCTTGAAGCTCGAATACATTTATTCTATATCGTAGCACGTCCGGTGCATTCCGCGTTAAATTGAACAATAAATAGCAGTGTGGATTTGAGGTGACATCCTGGTACGCAGCCTCTGCCGTGCTGTATCTGAACTCTTCCACGCGGATTCTTAAACTAAACATGTAATGAGAGTTGAGCGAAATATCTCTCTGGACAGTCCCTCGATGAAATATGTTTTGCGTTAAGAAAAACACACTTAGGTTTCTATGATGACAGCCCTTCCTATAAATATTCACCACCGAGCTGTTAGTTTCGCAATTTGCATGTCACTGGGTATACCTAGTATTCTATTCATGGTCCGACCTTATAAGCAAGGTTTTATGAGTGTATGCGAAACAGAAAATTTCAAGGATGCACCCATCAATTACTGTTAATATTTTTAATTTCTTGAAGTATGACTTACAAGGTGTTTTAGATAGAAGGGCACATATTATCCGTACAGCACTCTTTTGTATTTTTTAAAGTGAGCATAGTATATTAAAAGCAAAGTATTATGTGTAAACTTGATCAATACGCAAGGACCAATTAGATATGACCTAATTGTTAAAATAACCATGTTGGTTGATTTCGACATTGTAAAACCAGCAACAGTCCCGAAGCGCACCGTACTGCGTGATTCCCAAATTGAATTAATGTTGTTTTTGTAGGGTTTATTGTTAAATAGTTGTCATCACACCAAATCTGCAGTTTGTCAAATATAGCTTCTGTTTTTCTAACACATCACATGCTTTCTTAGATCTAATTAAAATGTTTGTATCGTCCGCGTAACAGATAACAAAAAGATGTTCGCATACTTACCTTTGTCGTTGAGGTAAGGAACTAAACCTTTGGCAAAGATTAAAAATAGAGATGCCCTAGGATGGATAACTCAATGATAACACTGGAGAGCTGTTACTTTGATGACCGTTGGGCATTTCCACAATTTGGGATCTATTTAATAGATAGGATTCAAATAAATTTATAGCATTTCGACGAATTACATACCTACTTAACTTCTGCAATAAGAGTTTAGATTAACATTATCGAAAACAGGGGAAATCGTATGTAAATCGAGACACGCCACTTAAGACAACAAAAATTCCGATGTATAAGGCTTAAAAGGAATATGTTGAACCATAAAATGTTTTTACTTTGTTGCCCAAAGCTGCTCATCTATTTACAAGCATTTTTAAATTGGTATTTCTTAAAACTGTGCCCTTACACTGTCTATCAAGGGACGATGTTGCAGAACCTGTCGTTATCCTTATCTGTTCCTAATCTACTATTGTGGTTGAAATTAACAAACTTTTTCAAGTCACTTCAGCGATATAGTCCGGTATACTTTTTCATACCCCATCTTTGTTGATCAATAGTGTGGAATGCTTGGCATTTAGACTGCTGACATATAAAATTATGTGCCTGCATATCTTTTTACATCTTCTGCATTTATGTTTGTAGGAGCAGCAAAATTTTTTTGCGTAGAATATAAATTCATTTGATCAATGATCTTATTAGTAAAAAAAATTGAAAAAATTCATAGGAAGAAGACAATTCCATAATGACTTCTGGCAAACGCGATGGGGCTCGAATTTGTATATTTTTTCTGGAATTAGGTAATTTTCTTTATTCCAGTTTAAATCCTTTGGACAAGAAACGTTTCGCAGCGTTTTTATTATTTCGAGTAGAATTATCACTTGGGAAAATGTGTTTCCAATTGTGTCCAAGCAACTTCGTAAGGTTATGGGTTTTCTAAATAATCCTTAATTATTACGTTATAATCATAAATGTTAGGAAGATGCTCAATAGAGAAAAATATGTTTTTAGGTCCTGTGCACTATCTTCATGTAAGACCTCAAAGGATTCTGATGGATCCTCTTTTATAAAGACGGGAATCTAATCATAGATATCTTCTAATAAGTTTTCGTCAACTTCCAAACCAACTTCACTTATTTCACTCAAATTATTTACTGAACATTCAAGCTCCTCCTCTGTGAGACACTTTCGTGATGACATGTAACAAGACAAACAATTCGATCTGCTAGTGCGTGTTGTTGTTATTGTTATGCTACATAATATTTAAAACCCGGTCATATTTTATGTACAAAAATATGGTTGATTTGGATGGACAAAATTAAAGAGTACATACCTACCTTATATCACAAATTTGAATCCAAAACCATTTACAATCACAAGAACAAACCACTTTATAAACAATTATTCTGCAGTAGATACGACAGCACGTTTTAACGATTCGCAACCGTCAACTAAGAAAGCACAAGTAAGAAGAACGAACGAATTTTCACTTTATAGCAGTAGCCAATAAGATTCACAGAGAAGTGTAGCTTATGTGCAACAATTCATGAGAACACCCAAACTTATTATTGAATAAAAAGCGCAAAAAACTAAAAGTGTATCACATTTGCTACACTGTGCAATAAAGGGTTGAATATATACGTTTTACAGCATATTCTAAATATTATAAAATTGATCGTAGAATCGGCATCAACGCTCGGGCTGAGGTTTGTTAGTATAAATACCTATTTTTGTATATATTAAGGTTCAGATTTGTATGAAACGTGCAAATTGTTCAAACTTATACGAAATTCCTATGTAGATATACATTATTTAAATAAAAGAAACATTTAAAGTATAATATTGATATTAATGTTGTGTGGGTCGCAAAAAATAAAAATATAATCTACACGTGAGGATATACTCGACATTTCTGGTGGGTTCATGATTATATGGAATGACCTATGGTTTAGAAATGATAAAAATGAATTAATATGAAACAATTTTGATGTTTCTTTCGGAATGTTGGTTCTTAAATTACTGAATAGTTTAGTTACAATGTATTTTTACGTTTCGCTACTAATTTGTGGCATTATCGAAAATATACATTAGGAATTTCAGAAATCTGAATTGCATTTATTTATTATTTAATTTTTTTGAAATCACACCATATACTTTCAAAATCAATTATTAAGGTAGAATTTGATTAAAATCTTTACATTAAAATTTAAATTAACATAACTATAGTCACATCCAAACACTAAGAGCATTTATGAGATATTACATTAACAAAGGATTGAATATTGTGCACGATTTTTGGCCTTTCCAGGACGAATCATCTCCCGTGGGACTGAGTTTCCTGCCCATCACATTCCCCCGATCTGACACCACCTGATGCTTATGTGTGGAAAATGTTAAAGGAGAAAATTTTCAGCTGTCCAGATCCACCCAAAACTGTGCCTGCATGACTTCAGAAGATTGTCTCGTTTTTCAGCACTCTGAAGCAATCTATGTTCCAGAATATGTTTCAAATCTGCGTGATCGATATGAACACTGTCTATAGCTCATTTTGACCATTTACAGTATCATCCCGATAACTAAATAATAACAATAACAGTAATATCGTTTTCCAATACTGTATATTTTGGTGCATACAGCATTTCTTGGTATTTAGAATAATATTGTTAGAAATTGTTTGTTACCGATAGTAAACTTATTCTTTAACTCCAACATATTTATATATATATATATATATATATATATATATATATATATATATATATATATATATATATATAGACACACACCTCACACACACACACACACCACACACACACACCACGCACGCACGCACGCACGCACGCACGCACGCACGCACGCACGCACGCACGCGCCACGCGCACAGCGCACGCGCACACGCGCACACGCGCACACGCGCACACGCGCACACGCGACACGCGCACACGCGCACACGCGCACACGCGCACACGCGCACAGCGCACACGCGCACGCGCACACGCCACACGCACAGCACACACACACACGCACACACGCACACACGCACACAGCACACACGCACACGCGCACACGCACACACGCACACGCACACACGCACACACGCACACACGCACACACGCACACACGCACACACACACACACACACACATACACACGGCGCGCCGGTTAACTGGATTGGGTACTGCTGTAGAGTAAATAAATAAAAAAATATGTAAAATTACCAAACTATCCTGCATTCAGTTTATGACTATTAAAGACATACAATTCTGAGTAGGTAGGGTAGACCGCGGCTTGTTGTCACAAGGGCATATTGTCACAATATGAATACTAAATCTATTACAAGAAATGAAGCTTTGTGCCATTTACCGACCACGTCTTAAACCATATTACGTCTGTCCTAGAAAACTTATTGCGTCAGCTAGTAAAAGTTTGCCGGTGTGTATGTAAAGTAATTTTTGTTGCTTGGAAGTTTTGTGTTTTGTGAAGTTTGCTGCTGAATTAAGGGTAAGATTTACATGATCCACTTTTTGTGGGGTTGATAAGCTGTAATTTTATACCAAAATATTCAAGCTTTCTTGTCTGTATACAAAAATTCAGGTTAATTTATTTCAAAATGTCGTTTGGGGCAAGTTGTCACGCGATTCACGGGGCTAGTTGTCACTTGTGACAACAAGACCCGCTTGCATAGAATCACGTGAACTTATACAATTGTTAAACAATAGTAGAAATTGCGACATGTCAGATCCATTTTATACCTTCTAAATTATTACACCTTGTTTGCGTACTGTATTAAATGAAAAATTACATAAATAATCATAATGCAAGGTTACTTACAGTTTATTTCTCTTTAGATGGTTGGGAATTATAAACTAAAAACAGACAGGCAAACGCCACCTGGAGATGTTTTGCTTAGAGCAGCTGAAGCAGTAAGAAACAGTGATTACTCAATTTCTATTAGAAAAGCTGTTGCAGATTTTAAAGGTCACTATAGAAGTCTGGCAAGATTTTGCAAAAAAAATTATCAATGAAGAACTTGCTTCAGGAACTGCCAGTGTTCTTATGGGCTACAAGAAACCTAGACAAGTATTTAATGAGGCCGAAGAGCTCCAATTAGAAGAATATCTAAAAAATCTTCAGATATATATTTTGGGCTCACTCCGAATGAAGTAAGGAGGCGTGCATATGATTATGCTAAAGCTCTTAAGAAACAAATGCCGCGTTCCTGGAGTGATACATCTATGGCAGGTCCCGACTGGTTTTCAAGCTTCTTGAAGAGACACGCAAGCTTGTCAATACGAACACCACAAGCAACTACCTTGTCAAGGGCCACGAGCTTTAATAAAACCAATGTAGACTTTTTTTCACAAATTTGGGCATCTTGTATGGACGCCATAAATTTTCTCCGTCTGATATTTACAATATGGAAGAGACTGGAGTAACTACTGTTCAACGACCAGATCATGTAGTTGCTAGAAAAGGATTCAGGCAAATTGGTTCACTCACCTCAGCTGAGAGAGGCACACTTGCCACGATGGCTCTTGCGGTATCGGCTGCGGCAGATAGTATCCCCCCACTATTTATTTTTCCTAGAGTGCATTTTAAAGACTATTTTTTGAATAACGCTCCCACTGGTAGTGTTGGGGCAGCTAACCCATCTGGCTGGATGAAGGAGGAGAATTTTTTAACTTTCATGAAACACCTTGTTGGCACAGTAAAGTGCACTAAGAATAGCCCCATTTTACTCTTATTGGATAACCATGAGTCACATCTTTCAATACCTGCGCTGAACTATGCTAAGGAAAATGGCGTAGTTATGCTTTCTTTCCCTCCGCATTGCAGCCATAAATTCCAGCATTGGACAGGAGCGTTTTTGGCCCGTTGAAAAAATATGTAAATTCTTCCTGTGCTTCCTGGATGAAAACTAATCCTGGAAAGACCATAACAATTTACGATATCCCAGGAATCGTTGCTACTGCTCTTCCAATGGCAATTGTACCAAATAATATCACAACAGGATTTCGCGTTACCGGTGTATATCCATTTAACAAAGACATTTTCATGGACCAAGATTTTCTCCCAAGTTATGTAACAGATCGTGCACTTGTGGAAAACGTAAGACCTAATACAGAACATGTTACTGCAGAAAATTCAGTGGATGCAGATAATATACGATCAGATCGACTACATACTTTTCCGCCAGTAGAACCATCAAGCTCCCGCACAGATTCTTTTGCTGCAGCTGAACCGTCAACTCCTCAGCTGTATCCTTCAAGACCTTCAACATCTGCAGAAAGCAGACGGAGCCCTGTGCTTTCCCCAGAGATTATTCGCCCTCTGCCTAAAGTCGAGGATAGAAAATCTAGCAGACAACAGCGCAGGAAGCGTAAATCTGCTATTGTGACCGACACTCTCGTAAAAAATGAGTTGGAGGCATCAAAAAGTTCAAAATCCACAGGCAATGTAAAAAAGCAAGTCTTTGGAGACAAATCTTATAGAAAGAAACCCCAAAAATCACCTGCACCTCCATCCGAAGAAGAAGAGGAAAAAGATGAAACATTTTGCTTGATTTGTGGAGAAAACTATAGTGATTCCAAGGAAGTTTGGTTGCAATGCACACAATGCAAGAATTGGTCTCATGAAAAGTGTACTGATGGAAATCCATATTATGTGTGTCATAACTGTGATAGCGAAGACGATGTGTAATTGCTTCCATCGTTTGTTAACTTTATAAAATGAATACCTATGTATGTTCACAAGACATATAGGTATGTACTGAATTAACAATTGTTGAAAAAATAAGAAACAGTAATTAATAAAAAAATTATTAGTAAAAATTGTGACAACTAGCCCCGGTCTCCCCTAGTACTAACGAGCAATTTATGGATATGTATAATTTGCAAACTATCCTGCATGTAGAGTCCTATCACAAACTTTTTGCACTGTTGATGTACGAGAAATTACTATATACACTTAAGAAAATAGCATTTATTAAATCCAGATCAAGAAAAACAACTAGAAGATAAACATTTTTATGCTCAATCCTAACGCTAACCATATGTTCCACATTACGTGTTTTACAACTTTCAATCCCATTGTATCAACCAGAAGTTGATTCTTTGTACAACTAGGTACTTTTTTATATATATATATATATATATATATATATATATATATATATATATATATATATGTTATATATTGCATGATAGTCTTATATTATTAGCACGTATGCCTATATTATAGGCATTAGGTTAAGCCTATGAAATTGTATTCAATCTTTAATTTACGTACATGTACGTAAACGTATTTACGCTACTGAATCTTGCCTTTCACTTATACTTCTTTAAAATGCATTCCTCCTGCTCGAATAAGCCAATAAAATATTTTATCTATAGGAAGACCAAACAAGTCCAGTTTACCTTGGTCTAAAGTATGTAATTTAAAGCTTACTTTTTTATTTTTATCCTTTATTTCATATCCCTGTCTTTAGACTGTTGGAAGAATCTTTGATTTCATGTGTGTGTCTTTTAATAAATGAATTTAAAATTCTACGTTATGTAGTACGTTTAAAGTTTAAAGTGTAATGGCACATTGAAAAGTTATTTATAACTTCTAAATTTAAAAGTGGGGTTACAGATGTAGTATTATTAAAATAAACTGTTTTTACATGGATAAGTTTTTATAATTAAAAATAAAGATAGATAGTTATGCTAAATATATATTAGAGCTAAAAAAATCAGAATGCGATCTCCGAGTATTATTCTTTGTTTATAATTGAAACCATATTGTTACTTGGTATGAATAATTAGTAAATGAAATATTTACAGTTGTAAATATTAATTAACCATAATCAACAAACACACATCTGAACTTGAAGTCTTCTCTTTGTCACCAATTAATTATAACATTAATTTGAATTGAAAATTACTTAAAAAACTTACACCATGATAAAATATTAATTATAAAAATTAAACTAAAACAAACAAAGAAATGTAAAATATTTTTTAGCCCAGTCAAGTAAAAACAATTAAAAGAAGGACCGAAGTCAAGTAAAGCGAATTTTTTTCTCTTGAAATTTGAAAATATGTGTATTATTATAGGCTTTCAACATTCGGCACAAATGCGGACCCACACTCATGGATCACAAAACTTAGTCCTTGTTCATAGAGAGAATCAATTTTGCCGTGACTCCAAAGAAATTGTTGTATAAATATAGATTTCTGAAAATATTCTACCTAAACCATACTCCACATCTTCTAGATCTCTTTCATACATCAAACCTATTTTAGTTTTTACTGGAAATAATTTCTACTGTCTCTAATTTCTCTGTTGATCGCAACACTGATAGAAATTTGTGGTGTTTTAAGTCAGCTGGAGTAATTTACGGGATTTCTTTGCAATCTTTCCATGGCGTGAATATTGTTTTAAGTCGTCTTTTTTCAGTACCAGAAGTCATCCTCATGGGCATGGAGTCACACATTCCCAAAAAACAAAATCGTATAGGTCATTCTAGTTTCCAACCCTGGTTCAATAAAGCGTATGCTGATGCAGTACCTTTGAAAAATAAATCTTATACTAAATGAAAATCTAATAAAACGGTCAAGAGTCAGCAAACTACGTTGGTGTTTTTTACCTACAATGAAAATGCAACGAACTAGCTACATCTCCATTGGGCAGTCGTAAATTTCGTCTTTAACTAAGGCATCAGTAAAAACTTTGGTACATCTTCATTTTCCCTCATGACATCCTTTGATGGATCTGTAGTTACTGAATCTGTAGACCAAGCCAATGTTTTTATGCATTTATTTGCATCAAACTCGTGTGTTAATGATTCTGGAAAATATGTGTCACTAGGCAACTCTTCTTCGTACGTTATGAAACCAATTCATTTTTGGTACAAGCTCCTAGAATCGATCATCAGTAAGCTTGATCTCAATGAGTCGACTCACCCAGACGGTGTCCCACCTATTGTCTTAAAGAAATGTTCCGTGTGGTAGTACCAATCCTATTTGAGCTCTATTCAATCTCAATGAATTCTTCGTCATGGAAGTTAGCGAATATTCAACCTATTCCCAAAAAAGGCGATAAGACAACCAACGACCAATTGCCATCACCTTCATTTTGTCTAAAATCATAGAAAAGGCCATCATTCCGCAACTGTTCTCTTCCCTTGAAACTAACAAACTCTTCAGTGACCATTAATATGGTTTTAGGGAGAGTCGTTCAACAGGTGATCTTTTTTCATATGTTACTCAAGTTTGGAACAATACATTACATACATTTACGTAACACACTTACCTCGTTTGGGTTAAACGATACGCTCATCAACTGAGTTTCTGGTTTCCTTGATAAAAGAGGAATACGTGTCCCAGTTGATGGCTTCTTTTCAAAAAAAGTTGGCGTCAAGGCTGGCGTGCCATAGAGACCAGTTACAGTGCCTATACTTTTCTTGCTATAATAAATGATCTTATTTCTTCAACGATTAATCCGGTGCTTTGCTTTGCTGACGACAGCAATCTTTATTGTAGTTCATCTCAGTCAACTCACAAAGCTGAAATGGCAGTTTCAATCAACTAAAACATTTAACGTATCGTTGAATGGGGAAGTAATTATCTAGTTAAATTTAATGCTAATGAAGTTCAATGTTGTCTTGTGTTTCCCAAAAAAGATCGATCATTTCCAGATGTAAGTAAGAACGGCTTAGATCTTAGTTTTTGGCCTCTATTACTATGTTGTGGATGACCTATAGGTTGGTGCTCTCCAATACCTTCTGCATTATATCGGTATTACAATAGCTATTGCGCTGCTGAATTACACTCTTTGATACCATCTCGAGCCACCTTTGCTAGGAATACTCGGTTCTCTCATTAACAATATGTAATACAAATCTCCAGTTGTACCAAATGGGCGCAATTCACATTCTTCTCCACGCTGCTAAGCTTTGGAATAATCTTCCCAGTTTCTGCTTTCCTCTCACTTATTATGTAAAACAAATTAAGGTAGCCATTCACAGGCATCTCTAGGCAATTCAATATCCCCCTACCCATCTTCCTAAATATTCCTGAGTGCTTTATCACGGTAAGATAAACTTAATCCGTTCAGGATTACAATTATTAACCACGCTCATGGACCACAGAATTTAAGCACGTGACCATTGAGTAAACCTCTATTTCCGTGTCCCCAAGCAAGTTGGTGTATCAACATAGACTTTGGGTAAAATTCAGCCCAAATGCTAACCAACATTCAAAGGTTAAATAATTTTAAGTTAGAAATTGGTGCATGAAAAATGCATTTTGGACAACACACCACGGAATTTAGCTCTTGGTAATCGAGAAAATCCATTTTGCCACTTTCCCAACTAAATTAGTGTGTCAACATACATTTTGGGAAAAACCCAGTCTAAATGTTGACCGACACTCATGCGTCACAGAATTAGGTCTTGGTCATCGAGATAATCAATAAAATTTGTGCATAAATATACATTTCGGGAAATATTTGCCTAACATTCTGACCAACACATGTGGACCATCGACAAAGTTTTGCCGCTTCTCCAACGAAATTGGTGTATCAACATCGACTTTGAGCAAATTTCATCTCAAATGCAATGCAATGCATGAATTGCGAGGCAATTAATTTTGCAGCGATCTCAACGAAATTGTTACATAAATATAAACTTTGAGAAACAATCTGCCCAAATACTGACAAATACTCATGGAGCACATAACTTTTTGTCACCGATGTAATCTATTTTGACGCGACTCCAATGAAATCAGTGTATATATTTTGGGCATCATTCCGCTAGAAAACAGACCAATACTCATGGATCAAGGCATTTAGCTTTTCGTCATCCAAGTTTGCCGCATCCGCAAAGAATTTGTTGAGTAAATGTAAGTTTTAAGCAAAATTCTTATCTTTCACTGCTTTCCTCTCCTTTTGTAAAACCTGTTGTACTATGCACAGCTAGAATAGTCGTTTTTCAATGATTTTTTACAGTCAGGGTTAGCAACAACAAAGGACTATTTTGTTTTTGAAAGCGACATAGTAGGGAAGCAAAATTAAACATTTTATCTTTCCGTAACTGTGTTTTTTTTACTTGTTTTTTCACATCATGCTTTAGTATATAGTCAACGTGTGCGCTACGGAAGGAATTGTTTTTTTTACTTTTATAGAAGTGACGAAATAAGAAAACATAGTTGAACAAGCGCTGATCTTCTGACAAAAGTAAATTTTTGATTCAATTTGATTGCCTGGCAAAGGATGTTTAGAAAAATTTTCAGAAATACAGTACCATGAACATCAATATTGAACCACTAATAAAGGAGATTAAATAGGTGACTGGATTACCTACACTTTAGAGGGTATTGGAACTTTTCTGATTGTGTAAGCCGCCATCTTGCGCGTGTCTAGCCAACAGTATAAAATAAAAGTTTACATTTAATAGGCTTTTATTATTTTCGTCAAATAGGGCGTCACTATTACACTGTATTATTTTGAAAGTGGACTTTATAGATTATTAAAAACTAATATAGGAACTTCCTACAAAAGTTTCATCCAATTCTATAGAGCTCGTGACGTGAGAAGCGCATGTCGAATGTCAAAAACACAGCGGATCGAGGACAACGTTTTGTATGCGTTTAAATGAACGGTTTGGCAAAAAAACTGTTTTAAGGGACAACGCAATAAAATTTGTCTTTGTAATTTCAAAAATATTTAATTATGATGAGCGTGCTTACGATCGGTGACAATCTGTGAACAATTTTCTGTGGAATGGGTAAAATGCAAGATTAAAGTATGAAAGATTTTGCGCTGTGTTATATAGCACATCAAGTTTACTATGCTGTCATTTAAAGTAACTTAAACTAGTTCAGGGTTGATTTTTTTCTTAGTTTATTGAGTTAAGAAATCATTAATGTTTTTCACTTTTATTGCCGTAATAAACTCGTTTGAGAAAGTGACAAATACTTCCTTCTGATTACAAATAAAGGACGTGGAATTTCATAAGTTGTACTTAAAAAAAAAATTAAGATTAATAAAAAAAAGTAATTCATGAATGATCAGACGACATAGGTACATAGCCCTTGTGTGATAATTCATAGATTTGTACTTTTTTGTCTAAAATTGATTATTTAATAAAACTTTAGCTGTTTCTTAGTAAGAACGACGTACAATATTTATAATTAATTGTGGTCTAACCGGCATACAAAAACGAAACTTCACCACACAATTGTTTAATTCATACAGACTTAACTCTATTCAACAGAGCACACTATCAATAACGATATTTCTATTAAATAACTTTAATGGTATATTATGTATCTCTGCCAAGTTAGGAAATGGAGTTCTTTCTTGTCGGGTATTTAGTAATTCGGTTACCAAGCGTGGGGAAAATTCCTCCTTTGGTATTACAGCCGGATTGGATGTATATATTTTCGTAGCAAGAAAAACAGATGTTATATTTGCGGTGTCATAGATGTACCCGAAACAACTGAAAATATCTCGAGGATCGCTGTTTAATAAGGGGACGGTTTTTGTTATTTGTTCAAAACAATAGCACTTGCACATCCCAGTAGTGCTTTAATAATCTAAACACCGATTTATCTATGGACTGAAGCTCTTGACTTGTGTAACTGGGTAAACCGGATAGCGTAATTTTATGAACTTCGACTACGTCCACAACAAGTGCAATTGGCAAGATGCTCCATCGAAAATCAAGAGACACCTGGCTTGCGTTTTGTATTTACTTAGGTGGTCTAACAAAATTACGAATGAATCTACATTCGTGCTTCTCTTTGGTGCCATCAGTGCTAGAGTATCAGGTGGTAATGTATCAATCCATTCTGGCTTTATCCTTTGCCCTTTAAATAAAATTACTGGTGAAATGGCTACGCCACTGCCGCTGTCACGATAAACCATAGTTACATTTTCTCTATCTACTCTTGTCAATCTACACCCCTACTCATCTACGCTGTAGATTGAACATTTCCTAAAGGAATGTTACATGAATTAAGTATTAATTACGTTATAGTAACGCTAAACCACGCTTCATAGATTTGACAGTATTTAACGCATACGTGCAGTTTATTACACCAACCTAGCTTCCAAGAATCCACAAATCTTCTATCTTTCAAAGAATTCCAATCTCTGTGAAAAGTCACACGTTGGACAGAGTTATGAATACTTAACACCAAGATTTTAATCTCCATTGATCGTAAAATAAGTGGACTGTGTAATATAGGTAATCAACATACCGCTCTCCTGGTCACTTCATCCACCTGCGTTTTCTAAAAGAAGGGGGTGTCGTTACTTGCGCATCATATTCATATCGATGCTCTGAGCGATTATCGCACATGATTAAGATACTTATCTTGACGGGTATTAAATCGTGTATCTTTTATATAAAAGATAGCCACATCCCTACAAGCTAATGGATATTCACTCAAATATATTAATAATGTTATTATACCTTCTAGACATAACCATAAAGTAATGCTTAACGTTGGTACTGCTTTTCTTCCTTTTATTACTAATGTTACAGATAGAAAAGGTTAAAGAATATTTAAGGTCACTGAAGTCATTGAGATATATAAACATCTAAATAACGTCAATAGGCAAGAAGAAAATCTCAAATTAAATAGATATTGACACCTTATAATTAAAAAAAGGCATAATGGTACGTCTTATATAACTTTGGTATGTCTAGATTTTTTGCTGTTTTTTCTAGATCTTGAGTAAATGTTTTACCAATTAAACATATTAAATTACCACACCATTACAATAAAATTAAAAACCATACTAAACGTTCACATTGTGTTTTCACTGTACAATAACAATTACAATTATTAACAAAAAACTTTTTCTTCCTTAGATCTGCTAGATCTTTAATTGGTAAGCCAAGTTTCTATTTGTGAATACTTTTATTAATTTCAATTTAAAGTATATAACAACTTTACACTTACATCAGAACTTGATTAAATATTGTTAAATTTTTTCTTTGATTATGACATTATTCATAAAAAATATACGATTTAATACTCTGTTCTTATTTCTTGATATGACAAAGAGATAATATTATTGAAAAATGAGACATCAAACAAAAAAATCATTTCATCTGCGATGTTTTGTCTTAGAGGAAATGAGGTTTTAATTGCATTATACGTATTAATACAAAGTCATTAATGCACATTAATAATGAATTATTCATTGTGTAGTGCACTTTGTGTTCGCTGGTGTTGTTACCTACTGTTGAATAATGCCAAAACTTGCAGTGCACCGCGATTCTACTTTGGAATTAAGAATAATACTAGCTGCATTGTGGAGATAGAGGCTCCAGTTTGTTACACGATCAAACCGCACTAGGCGTCTTTCAGGCTTACCTAAGTAAGTGGTTTACCAAGCTAACTGCAGTAGAAATGGGCGGGTTTGATACAAGAACTAAAATGGTGAAATTTAATTTCAAACATAAAACAACAAATAACAACGTTGAATCTGGAAAAAATTGTCTCTAGGGGCCACCACAATCTTAAATTTGTCTAAAGTAAATAGTAGTAAATAGGCGAGGTGTTAAGTTAATCCTACCTGACTGTGGAAGATAGAATTGTAGCCTACTCGATAAAATTATACATACCTCAAGTTCAAACATTCAATTCCTACAACATCCTTTCACTTTCAAAGAGCACCTTAAATTTCGTCTTAGTAATCTTAATACACATCAATTCAAATTTGAAAACCTTTAAGTTCAATTGCCCTTAAAAATAAATTTATCCAAAGCTTAACAAAATATTGAAACGTACATGTTGTCGTAAACTTACTGATGACACCCTGTATATTCATAAAATCAACAAAGTAAAACGTTACTTGGATACTTTGTGTTTAGCCCAAATTTTATTTGTTTAAATTTATACAATTGCACACAGATTGTACTATCAATACCTCCACAATTTGTTGGAAATTCTATTTTATAATACCTTGTAAAAGTTAGTTGGCAAATAAACTTATTAAAGCAAACATCTCAATTAAAATCAAGAGTTTCTGTATACCTTGAAAATAGTTAAATATCTACCAACATATGGTCCTTCGATCCGGATAATCAGTTCAAACAGAAATCGTATATTAAGAAGCAATCAATCAATTGAAGATACAATACAATCTGGTCTGTTCCACTCTGTATATCAATTGAAGAATGTAATTCTAATCGTAAGTTTCCTATCTTATTTCATATACTAATATCTTCACAAATACTTACTGTACAGTGCATCTCATTTTGGTTGAGACAGCCAAGTATCTCGGTTGTTGTTGAAGATAGAACCTTGCGGTTTTCGCGGTCCTGTGCCTCTTTTTTGTGAAACTCAAGATGTCCTGAACGGATTTTTCCTAACTTCTTTCGTTCATAAGTTACAGGGCGTTTTTGAAAATTTACACTTTTTGGACCCCCTCCATATCTACGAAGTTTCTCAGCGATAATGTCAAATTGAAAACTTATCCCATAGAGAATTTTATGTAGAATTCAGTGGCGCACTCAATTTTTTTTTCGGGGTATGGTTATGCAGATACGACTCAAACTTATGATTTTTTCAATGGAACACCCTGTATTTTATCACCTCATTAAATTCCCTTTTTTTTTTCTTCAAAATGATATATAATATATAAACATAAATTCTTCAAAAATGCTCCAAAATCACTGAAATATTGATTTTTAATAGTAGGCTATGGATTTTTCATACAAAAAAAGTTCAAATTGAAGAAATGCTACTCCATGAAAGGAACAAGAACAATACTAACACTAATTCAGTAACAAAACACAAAACGTAGGTAACTAATAGCAACAAATAAATAGTAATAAAACGTTCATAATGTAGAATAAGCAACTAATTAAATATTTACTCATACTATTTCATTTTGAAATTATTCGGTAACTTATTCATTGAATTGTTCAAATTGACGTCCATTTTCCCTAACACACAATTGACATAATTTCTTAATACGTCTTAATGTATTTAAAATTATAAAAGAACGATTTTGTAAATTCTGGAAAACTGCCTCTGTTGTTGCACGAAGTTCTTCAATATTATTGTGCCTCTTACCGTATATTTTATTTTTCAAAAAAACCCACAAAAAAAGTCCAACACTGACAAATCAGGTGACCTTGCAGGCCACCTAATGGGTCCATTTGTTCCAATCCAATGGTCCTGGAAAGTTTCTTCTAAAAACGGCACAATAAACCTCGAATTGTGGGCAGGGGCACCGTCTTGTTGGAAGTAAATGGCATTAAGATAGGCGAGGGGAACATTCTCCAGGAATTATGGTATTACTTCTTCTAAAATTGCCAAGTACCTATTCGCGTTGAGAGCCCCTTCAAAAATGCGGTATTTTATTGATGTCCCCAATAAGAAACAGGCTACATTAAAACCAAATCGACCCTGTTGTTGTTGCTCAAAAATTAGGTGTTGGTTTTCATCATACCAGTGCCTTGTATTTTGCCTGTTAAATAAGCCGGTACTGCTTATATAGGCTTCGTCTGACCATATGACTTTACTCGCAAAATTATTGTCCCTTCGAGTTTGGTTCAAAAACCAATTACAGAAATTCACACGCCTCGCTGCATCACCAGGGTATAAATGCTGGACAATATTCACTTTGTAGAGTTTCAATTCGTGTTTTTTTTAAAATCCTTTGTACCCGTGATCGGGGAACGCCAGTGTCATTTTCTAACTTCGTACAAGAAGTCTGAGGAGAGACACGGACGCTGGCTAAGACATTTATTTCACTTCATTATTTTCCTTGTTATACGTCTTGGGTAGGGGTTTAGAATACGCACCATAATTTAGCAGACTATTCTTTAGTCGAAATATCGTTGCTCGACTAGGTTGACGCCTCTCTGGATATCTAACGTTTGTCATATGTTTGTCATATAATGTCTTATTCTAAATTACTAGTTTACCTGTTTAAATATAATTCTAATGCTTCGTCAACATTTTCATGGCATTGATTGAAACATTGTATGATATCATACTTTTCGTTGTTCTGAAAAAATCTTTCAGCCATTATAAAATTTCACAAATTAACAAATTCGCCAAACACAAACACAATAAAACGCATCAAAATTTATCATCATGACAGCAGATGTGTTGATTTCTCCACAGTCACTTGATAAAACAATGCTCCAAAAGTCAACAACAGTGTTTGTAGCATCCATGACCTACTATAAAAAAATCACAAATAATAATCCCTGTAGTAAAGCTTTGAAATCCATGGCACTCAAAATTCAATGTTTTAGTAATTTTGGAGCATTTTTGAAAACTTCATGTTTACATATTATATATCATTTCGAAGGAAAAAAAATAAGTAATTTAATGAGATAATAAAATCAGGGTGTTCCATTGAAAAAATTATAAGTTTGAGTCTTATCTCCATAACGATACCCCGAAAAAAAAAATTGAGTGCGCCCCTGGATTCTACGTAAAATTCTTTATGGGACAAGTTTTCAATTTAACATTACCGCTGAGAAACTTCTTAGATATAGAGGGGATCCAAAAAGTGTGGATTTTCAAAAACACCCTGTAATTTATAAACGAAAGAAGCAAATTCCGTTCGGCCATCTTGAGTTTCACAAAAAAGTGGCACAGGACCGCGGAAACCGCAAGGTTCTATCTTCAACAACAACCGAGATATCTGGCTGTCTCAACCAAAATGGGATGCACTGTACAATGGTTGAACAATTAAATAAGTTAATAAAATAAAAGGAAGGTAAAAAAAAAACTTAGGACTGTTTGAACAATTTTTAAACAATTTAAATATTAATGATATTGATGATCTAGTAATTCAAAATCTAAAAACACGTTTAAATATGATCACACCTATTTATGACAGTTTTAATAAGATACAAGACGAAATCGACGAATTAAAAAGAGATGGCGGCGACATAGAAATTGATGATTAGGGACAATTTCAAAATACATATTTTGATTTAGTTAGTGTAGCTTAATTAGTTTTATGTAATTATTCTAAATTGCAAGCTAATGTCGTGGAAAATAAACCGGTAATTTCGCCTTCTCAAAACAATTCTAAATGTGTAAAACTGCCGACAATTAATCTGTCTTCTTTTGATGGAACTTTCAAACATTGGTACGAATTTCATGATTCCTTTAATTCTTTAATACACATTAAATACGAATTGAGTAGTGTTCAAAAATAACTTATCTCAAAGCTGCGCTTAGGGGCGAGCCACTAGAGCTCTTAAGGAGCCTAGAAATCACAAATAAAAATTATGACATTGCTTTATCCATTTAAAAAAAACGCTATGATAACAAAACGTCGCATAATTAACAATCATGTTCAATGTTTACTTGAAATTGTACCCATGACACGTGAATCTCACGTAGCTTTAAGAAATTTAAGAGATATAAGACAAACAAATATTCAATGTCTCAGGTCGTTAGGTCAAGGAGTTCATACGTGGCACGCGTTAATAGTTCCCATTCTTATAAGCAAACTGGATTTTAATACAGTTAAAGAATGGGAAGCGAAATTCATATTTTAACGATTCTATTCCCACATTGGACAACTTTTTAGAATTTTTAAACAATAAAAATAAACATTATAGTTTATTTGTAATATGAAACCAAACGAGTAAAACAAATCAAAATCGCATCAAACTCCAAAAATGAAATCGTTTTCTGCCATAAGTGAAGTCGTATGTAATAATTGCAAAGGAAACCATTTCATGCAACATTGTGAGAAATTTTTAAAATTTAAATTCTATCGAACGAAACAATCGTGTTAAGCAACTAAAGGTGTGTTTAGACTGTTTAAAGTCGGGTCATTTTAGTCCAGATTGTAATCTGAAAATTCATGTAAAAAATGTAACAAACGCCATCATACATGTTTTCACTTCTCATCCCCTCCAGAATTGAAGACTGAAAAAAGGGTAGATAGGCAATCAAATACTACAAATGTAGCAACTACATCAACAGATCAAACAAACGTTTTAAGTTGACTTTCAAATTCTTATGATAATCCAATTTTATTAACGACTGCAAAAGTTAGGGTCACTGATATTGACAATAATACGCACGAGGCTAAGGTTTTACTGGATTCTGCGTCAATCAAAGTTTATTACAGCGAATTTGTGTGAAAAATTAAATTTGCAACCAAAACCGATTAACATTAATGTCAAGGGTATTAATCAAGGATCAATAAAAATTTCACTTAGTGTTACCTTAAAAATTAAATCTTCCGTAAATAATTTTGAAATTACTGTTTCATGTTTAGTTTTACAAAAAATTGCGCATAATTTACTTTTACAATCATTTGACTCCAAACTAGTAAAGATGCCGTGAATGTAAATTAGCCGATCCGACATTTTTTAAATCTAAACAAATTGATATATGCAAATGTTTTGTATAATTGACTATGCGTTGGACAAATCAAAGAGCGTAACTCACCTACTCTGCAAAAAACCAGGTTAGGGTGGATTTTATTAGGGTCGGTAATTAAAGCAAATCAAACATCTGAAACTTCATGTTATCTTATTTTAACGAATTTACATCACACAGTAGAAAAATTCTGGCAAATGGATGAATTTCAAACACAAGGTCCTTTCTTAACTTCAGAAGAAAAATATTGCGAACAATATTACCAAGAAACGACAATGCGCGCTGATAATGGTCAATTTATAGTAAAAATTCCCTTTATGGCAACAGGGGCGGATGGGACTGGTCAGGTCGGCGCGGACTGCCAATTGAACTGGCGCCGAGAACGGTTGTTAAAAATGGCAAAGTTTTGGCTCAGCTATTTTTATTACACATTAAAAGACACAAAATAAACTTTAAATTTAAAAATACATGTAAGATCTTAGACTTGTACGCATTTATAAAAAATAAAAATCACGTACTCTAATTTCTCGAATCAAAAATTTTCTTTCAAAAACATAAAAAACACTGTCAGTCTGTCACATATATACGAACTAACAAAAGAAGATTTATCGATAAAACAGCGTAACAAGAACAAATGACTTCTCATATCAATTTATACAACTCGTTTCTATTTTAGTATAATAATTTTTTGCCCACAAAACGCTTGAGCAACCTAAATCATTAATAATTTCATCATTTTCAATCCTACTTAAAACTTCCTTTTCGCAGCTCATTAACATAAATGCTTCCAAGCAAGATTCTGATAGGGTACTTCTGAGTCGGTTTTTAACATATTTCAATTTAGAAAAAGATCTTTCACAAGCGACTTGGGAGATTGGTAGAGTTAGTAAATATTTATAAGCTAACGCAAGCATGGGATACACTTCTTAATACATATTGTACTTGAATATTATTATGTAGCAACATAGAGGACAATTTTTACAACTTTTGCATTGAGTCCTATCTTCTTTGTCGAATTCTAGGTCATTCTCTGTCGCATCGTTTTCTTTTTCAAAATCTAAATTATATTTGTCTCGAATATTTAGTTTTAAAGAATTCCAGTTAGATATAAAATTTTCTAATTCGTTTTGTAGGGCTTCCGAAGTTGAATTTGGATTAATTTGTTTAAGTTTATTGGATAGTGTCGCTAAACTGTTTCTGGGAATTTTCCCTTTTAAAAGTTTCTGTTCTGTATCTGTCACTTTGGTTCCTTGATTTTTCATCAGAACATTCTTCTCCCGGCATTTTTTTAACACGCCTTGTTCCTACTTCTGGTAAATAGCTTTCGATGTTAATGTCACTGCTTACTATATCTTCTTTATCTATTTTATCATGTGCCCATACTTCAAACATATCTGCGGTTTTCGTAATATCATCGAAATTTCGTTGAAATTCTTTTAATTGACTTAGGGCTGTTTCTGCCATATTGTTACATTTAAGAAGATCTAGCCCTTCGGTTTGTAAATATCTAGACAGTGGTCCCGTTATAGAAAAGATCTTTGGAAAGATATTTGCAGTTAAAATGACTTCATATTTTTGTAAAGATTCACGGAAACTTTTAGCTGAAGCACGAACATCAGAATTCATGGTTTTAGAATTTTCGATCGATTCTAAGGCAAATAAAAGTTCAACGTAGAGAGCATTTCTTGTAAAACCGTATGTACCAAATATTTTTGTTAGAGCTGATTCTTTTGCCCACCAACGTGTTTCCCCAATTGTCTGTAATTTTCTTTTCTTTGAATCATCGATATTTATTTTATTCCAAACGTCCATCCGTTGATATGATTCTTTAAAAAATATGGCAATTTTGTTTAATAAATTAAATACATATGACGCTTTAATGCTTTCCTTCATAAGGTTTCCAATAACTAAATTTAATATGTGACTAGAACACCAAATATGCACATGTTCGTTATTTCTTTTTTTTATCACAGCAACAAAGCCCTTATAAACACCTTGCATATTTGAGGCACCGTCTGTCGAGTCACCTATGCACTGTTCGTTATTTAAATTATTTGATTCTAATTGCGTCATTATTAAATTGTGTATACCGATTCCTGTAGAGTCGTGGAGTACCATTACTGGTTTTGAAAGCAGTTTGACAATTAAATTTCTCGTGACAAATTGGGACTTTCGGATGATATTGAAAAAATATATTTAACTCATGTTGCTCGGGTCTTTTAAAAAAATAATCTTCATCATGCCCCTCTGTAACTGTTATATCACTCACTAGCGATTCTTCTGTTGGCCCGATTGGCCGATGAAGATCCTGCGACTCCTCAATTCTACTATTTCTACTGTCGATTTCCACGTTTTTATCGTCACTTACACTTACAGTAATGCAGTTAATGCCTGAACTGATGAATATATCCGTGGCACTTTGTGCTCCACACCTAGTTCCTGGACTTGCGGATACATCCGCAGCAGTACTATGATCAGAAGATTGAACCATCGTATTCGTAATGTTTGAAAACATTGACTGTAAACTCTTACAATGTTTCGCTTCTTCGGCCAGGCATTCTTTCTTTTTCTCTCTCTGCCTCTGAGCGACACCTTTTTTTCGTTTCAAATTGGAGGTTGCGCTATTCATTTTCACTATAAAAATAATATAAAAGGTAGTTATGGATTTATGGAGGCAGCATAATCATATTACCTATAATAAAACACGGCGATAAAGATGCAGATTTCAGCTGCAACTGCACAAGCAATTATTACGAGTTAATCAACACCGACCGTCTGTAATCACAATATTTCATAAAATTACACACAATGTACACGAACCAAAGATGGAAGAAGACTAGTCAGTAGCACAGTATAAACACGAACAGTAATTTCACTCCTTGTCGGCGTCTTTGATATTGCTGTAACGAATATTTTTTTTAAATCTACTGCGCAGGGTGCCAGTGTCATGATAAATTGTCGTTTGTATGTAACAGTGGCGGCGTATATTTTACTGCTCATAGGCGTACTAATTCTTTCTCGAATAGAGTTTGTATGAGGAAGGTGTTAACACAGTATAATAATATATACACTGTGGTGTACTGCGTACTAAATCTACAAAATGTAATAAATTTAGTACAATTGTATGTACTAACAATCAAAGCCCTATAAGTAAATAAAATATTCACGTAAAATTAGCCATTTTTTTTTGTCACAGTTCAAAGTGCAGGGTGCCACGCGCATTTGGCGCGAAATAAGTGTGAATTGATAAATTTCCTCTAGTGAAATTACTGTTCGTGTTTATACTGTGTCAGTAGTCACAGCCACTACTAAGTACTCTAGTCTGAGAAGGGGTAGTGTTAGCGCGGTCGCGCCGCTCACCAATCGGTGACGAAACGTTGCGACACCATGCAGGTAATTTTTAAGTTACTACATATACTCCGACTCCGGATAATTACTGAATACTGTGCTATGTGTTCCTTCTACGTAAGTAATAATTAAAAAAGTATAGTATAGGTATTCTATTATAGAAGTAAAAAATATGTGAATAACACCAACGTCACCAATTAATAATATATAACGCACAAGGAGTAGTTTTTGTTTTTAGTCGCATGCAGTCCTATAAGAAGGAGAATAAACGTACGAAAAGTTTTACAGTATAGGTATTGTTTCTTTTTCGGCGCACCGGGAATTTTCCCGGTGTCCCGGTGGGCCCATCCGCCCCTGTATGGCAAGTTTCCCTTTACTAGGCAACTCTCGTAATTTAGCGGAATCTAGATTTTTTAATTTAGAAAGGCGTTTTGATAAAAATTCCAATTTAAAACTAATGTATTCGAATTTCATACAGGAATATATAAATTCACAATACACGTCCAAAACTGATCCGAGTAATATTCGATTTTATCTTCCACATCATTCTGTAAACCCATTATGTACCGGTGTCATGTACACCGTGTCCAAGATAAGGATGCCCACTATGGGGATCTCGGAAACGGTAAGAGATGGAAGGTTGGTTAAATGGAACAAAAGTTACGCATTTGAGAGGATGTATTTATGGTCTTTGTAGAACTCGAATATCTCTTTTAGTTTTTGAGATATTTGAAAAAAATTGAATTTTCTGATTTTCGTTTTTATTTTTTTCTGACCTTATTTGAAGAGCTATTAGGAAAAGAAGAGCACATTTTCATTGCCACTTTTCTAGCTCTACTTAATGCTGTTATTCAATTTTTGATACAACCTTTCGTTTGTTAGCAACCATCATCAACTTTATGTTTTTAAATACACGAAAAAATTATTTTTGCCATATTTAAATTCTCTCCTAGATTCTGAATTCAACGATATACACAGTTTACATTTTTGATACGTTTCGGATGAGAAAATTCATATTCAATGTAAAACATCGAAAACGTACAGTTAAAACTAACACTAGAAACATTAGAAAACCGTAAAATTATTATAAAATTATGTTTTGTAATTTTAAATGATAGACAAATAAAAAACAAATTTATTTTAAAAGTTAATAAACTCACAAAAGATGTTCAAAAAGATTCCCGTTATTCTCTAAACATAAATAGCACCTTCTAACTGTAGCATCTAAAACATTCTTCAGCATTTGAGGAGTAATACTAGCAAACAGTTTGAGAACTGATCTTTGTAAAATTTCTTCGTTTTCAATATCGTTTTCATAAATGTAATTTTTAATGTATCCCCAAAGAAAAAATCCAAAGGTGTTATATCTGGAGAACGGGCTGGCCACAGTACATTTGCATGAGTGCCAATATATCTTTCTGGAAATCTAACTGACAGGTATTCTCTGACAACTCGGGAATTATGTGCTGGTGCACCGTCCTGCATAAACCAACAATCTTCAACTTCTTGGAAAGGCAAATCATTCAAAACTATCTCTAATTTATTTTGGAGTAAAATTTGGTAACGTTCAGAATTTAAGGATTCGTGGTAAATGAAAGGACCTATAATTCGAGTACCGAATATAGCAGCCCACATATTAAATCCTAAACGGTGTTGGAGTTTGGCCGTTTTCTACAGACGTGGATTTACTCTTGTCCAATAATGAGCATTTCTAGGATTAAAAATTCCATTATCATTAACCATACTTTCACCGGACCATATTATTTTATTCGGAAAATATTCATTGTCTTGAGATTGACGTGTATACCATTCACAAAATATTCTACGTCTTTCTGGGTCACCGGGTGGAAGTCCTTGGCAAATTCTAAATTTATATGAATGTACTTTCTCCTTCTTTAGAACATAATGAGCTGTGGAAAGGGCTATGCCAGTTGCCTCTGGATTTTCCGTTACAGCTAATAAAACAGTATTGACTTTTTCTTCATTGCAAGGTTTTTTGCGAGATTTTATAGGTTTTTTGAACGCATCATATTCTTTTAGATTAACTGCTAATGTGCGAAAAGTTCTTTTGTGAGGTTGACGCCTTTCTGGATATTTGTTTAAATACATTATTTCGGTTTCAGAACGATTACGTTGACACAAAATATAACACGTCAGTATATCGAATTTTTTATTATTTGAATAATATACTCCTACCATATTGTTTTTAGGTAAACACAAACTGTAATTAACTCAAAGACCACCAAACAAACGTAATACGGACAACAATCAATTATGACAAGTAGGTAAACAAAATGCAAAGCCAATTTATTTTTATCAAATGCATCAGTACGACGGAAGATGTATTTTAACTGTTTAATTAATAGTATTTTCACTAAATACATACTTGTGAATTATTTTATTCGCAACAGGCATTAGAAAATGAGAAAACATTATTTTATAATAATTCTACAGTTTTCTAATGTTTCTAGTATTAGTTTTAACTGTACGTTTTCGATGTTTTACATTGAATATGAATTTTCTCATCCGAAACGCATCAAAAATATAAAGTGTGATATCGTTGAATTCAGAACAAGGAGAGAATTTAAATATGGCATAATTTTTTCGTGTATTTAAAAAAATAAAGTTGATGATGGTTGCTAACAAACGAGACGTTGTATCAAAAATTGAATAACAGCATTAAGTAGAGCTAGAAAAGTGGCAATGAAAATGCGTTCTTCTTTTCTTGATAGGTCTTCAAATAAGGTCAGAAAAAAATAAAAACGAAAATCAGAAAATTCAATTTTTTTCAAAAATCTCAAAAACTAAAAGAGATATTCGAGTTCTACAGATACCATAAATTCATCCTCTCAAATGCGTAACTTTTGTTCCATTTAACCGACCTTCCATCTCTTACCGTTTCCGAGATCCCCATAGTGGGCATCCTTATCTTGGACACGGTGTATATAGGACAGCAAAAATAGTAATTTTTATTTATTGGTTTTAATTCAAAAATGTATTTTTTAAAAATTTTATATTATTTTGTCATCTTTTAATAGCAAAATTGTACCTTTACTTTTATAAGAAATTATTAATTATAAACAGAAATACAATTTACAAGAAAGGTTGTTTTTTCTTCGCTTGTCACGCATTTAGTTTTCCTGAGTTTTTTTGAAAATTCAATAAATTATGTAACTTTTGAGTTGAGAATTCATAGATAGAAAGTTTGTTTGCTAAAACTGCATAATTTTTTCAAACGTTGATCTTATCATAAACAGGAATAAACAAGTACAAAATATGATGTCATGTTTATAGGTAGGGTTACCATAATATTTTGAGGCCAAATCCGGACGTAGGATCTTCCGGGGGGTTTGGGGGTTATGGAATACCCCACAGGGAAGCGGGAGGTCCGGGGAAAATTTTTGAAAAAAACGGGCAGTTGTTTTTAGCTATTCTAGGACGAATAAAATGACTTCAACTCAACTTGATTTTATAGGTTTACATTTAAAAATTTACCATAGAAGGCTGATCGAAGCGTATCCTAGCAGCGGATCACTGGTATGTAAGTGCAAACACTAGCAATCCGTCGGTCTACGGTCAGCAATAATCAGACAACAGTTGCCATCGACCAGTGTTGCCAACTGTCAAGCAACGGTGCGTGCATCCAGTAACACTTCTGAACGGGGAAAATTAATTGCAAATTTGTTATAATTACGTATGTATTTTTAATACAATCCCTTTAGAATTACATGAAATGCTTACATAAGAATATACAAAAACATCAATCAGTGTTCATATTCTGATGTCTTGAACTATTTTCCAAGTTTTAGTTTAATCTGTGCTGGGTCCAGGGGCAGATTCATCAATTTTCCTTGCTTCGTATTTTTCATTAGAGCTGACTTTCTTCAGAAATGGCTTGTTATTTTTTATTTGGTCGTGGAACTCTGAGCATGTCATATCAGTATTTGCCTTGATAATTAGCAGGTCCCTGACATTGCAAATTGTTCCCATCATTGAAAAAATTCGGTCAGCTGGAGCTGAAGTTCCAGGCAGACACATGGCGAATTCTACAAGTTTGTAAATATTCGCAAAGGACACATTGCTCTTGGAAAATACAATTGTCTCCACTTTTCATTAGTTTTAGGGGTTTCTTCTTTTGGCATTCGGGTCTGATATTCTTCAAAATTTGAATAAGTGCTGAACGTTCATCAAATAGCTCATCCACATTTATTGAATCGGGTATGACGCTGTCTACTGTCAAGAAGGGTCATGTTGTAGTGTCAACCATTTGAAATGTTTAGCTTTGGCAAAGTGCTTTCCCAAAGTTTCAAGTAGCTAATGCCACCTTCATAAAACACTTCAGTACATTTTAAAAACTCTTGTTCCTTGACGCCATTAATAGCTTTTTCATTTTTCAATTTCCTCAGTAATTGTTTAGCAACAAACGGTATGAAATGTTCAGCCTTCCTTTCTTCCAGTTTCGCAAGTAATTGTTCATATACTTGCGCAGCTTCTGTAGCTGATATTTAATCAGACTCGACTTTCAATATCGATAGTTGAAACATTTGCAGACATCCGTGAACAAATGTTAAAAACAGTTCATTGAATTGGTCTTCAAAAAATGATTGAATTGTTGCAGGGCAGTTGTCAAGTGATGAGAAATATGCTTTCAAGGGCTCAAATAAAGCCAATATCCTTTCTACTGCTGGCATCAAGCTTAAAAATCTTGTATTTCCATGGGAAAGGATCCGTTTGTACTCCACTTCTGCAGATTCACAAAATTCTTTCAAAGCAGTCACTCTGACAGTATATTGGAAGAAGTATTTGTATACTTTCACAATGATTGCCTCGACGTCCACAGGTAGAGCATCACAGGCATGCTGCACTGCGTTATGCAGAATGTGCGCCGAACATCCAATGCCAAGAATTGGCCTTTTGAAGTTTGCGGAACACATTTCCTTGGCCCTGCCTTTTAACACCACCAAAGTTGGTATTGGTGTTGTCAGCGCATAGGCATACTACCTTGGAGTCAATAGAGAACTTTTTGATGCATTTTAAAACATGTTCAACTAGAATATAAAAAAAAAAAAAATATATAATAATTTAGAATATCAGAGGTTTCACCGGGAAGTTCATCAAAAAATAACAGCTTCACGTTAACACCTTCATTTTGGTTAAAATACCGAACACGAACAGGAGTCAATTTAACCTCTTTTATGTTTGAACTGTCGATCGTTAGGGTTATGAAATTTGCATCCTTCAGATCTTTGAGAAGTTTGTCAAATATGTAAGGGGATATTACATTTACAATGATTGCTTCGGTTTTAGTACGAGATCCCGAGAATTTCGGTTCAAAAAGCTTTTTAATAAGTTTGGCATTGCAATCAGACGTTTTGAAACTAAGCCCATGCATTGCAGTATGGTAGGCAAAAGTAGCTTCTTTTGCTGAACATTGCAACTCAGCATCGGTGGCATCAGTATTTTTGAAAAATGTTTTAATACTTCCCGAGGACGCTGCTTGATTCGCTTTCTTATGTCTTTCAGTCTGCAAATGGTTTTCTATGTCATAGCGTCCACGATGTTCCACCGAAAATTCCGAATTGCACACCGTACACCTCACGCGATCATTGCTATTTTGGCACTGTCTCAGAAACTTATATTCTTCTTTTAGTTTGTCGTTAAAAACACACTTACGCTTCGGCATTTTCCCAATTTATAACACTACTATTTACTATTAATAAAAACTACTTAGAATAATAAAATACTGAAAACTAATAGCGTAAATAGTCTAGGAATTAACGCAGACCAGCAAACAAAACGGTAGCACTAAACTGACTGAACGCACTATATCCAAATAAAATGGCGACAGGAGCGGATTTATAGATGTCTATGGCGTGCTCGTGTAACGCTTCTGCTGCAGTGCTGGTGCCCAATGTGACCAACCTATGTGCTGTCTTGTATTCGGTTTATATCGGTAAAATCCGGACAATTTTTAAATCCGGACGCCAAACCGGACACATGTTTAAAATCCGGACTGTCCGGACGAAACCCGGACGGATGGTAACCCTATTTATAGGACACTGGTCCAATTCGTATACGTTTATACCTTGAATTTACACGTCCAGACTAGATGACTCTTGCAGAGATTGTTGGTATATAAATTAGAGGCGATGCTCCCGTATTCATTTAGTGCATTTATTGTGGTGTAAAACATGACAAGTAAGGCGGATTTTAAGTGTTATAGATATTGAAGCGTTATTCGTAGATGAGGAATTTTATAAACATTTGGAAAATTCGGATAGTGTAGATATAGGTGTTTTGCCACCGAATCCGGACGTTTTAAGTGATTGTGATGAAGGCGACGAAGACATAACAGGTGAAAATGAAATCAATGATATTCCTGGAAATATAGAAATTCAATTACAAGGAGCTAATGTGTCTAATCGTGATGATAATCCTGATACGCTGTACTCATAAGAAACCCGATAAAAGCTCTTCAACAAGTAGGGGCAAAAAGAAATTAACTAATATTACTTCGCGTTGGCATAAATGTCAGCCATCCTATACAAACACAATAAGAGAGTCACGAAATACATGATTTATCTCCTGTACAATTGTTTGAAAAATTTTTCTCCGACGATGTTTATAATTTATTGCAAGAAGAAACGGAAAGATACGCTAAATCTGTAAAAAATTTTACTGATTTTACTGTGTCTGTTCAGAAATTCAAAACGTTTATTGGATGTTTAATATTTTCTGGTTACCATATGTGACCTTCTGAAAAGCTATGTTGGAGTACAGATGAAGACACCAGAATACAATTTGTAGCGGATGTAATGTATGAAATCAGTTTTTCACTGTTGTAGTAACGACGAAATAATAACAATGTCAGAATTCTAACAGTATGTGTTTCATTGTAGGTGCTATAAAATTCGTTCACTAATAAATAAAATAAACCAAGCATTTCAACAGTGGGGTACATTTTCTATTCATTTATCAATTGATGAAATGATTGTGAAATACTATGGGCACAATCGTATGAAGGAATTTATACAAACAAAACCAATTCGATTTGGATATAAATTATGGGCGCTATGTAGTTCAGATGGATATTGCTACAAATTTTCTGTTTATACTGGCAAAGATAAAAATGCAACTCCGGGTTTACTGCAAGGTTTGCAAGTTATTACAGATCTTTTAGTAATCGTTGAAAATCCTAATAGCCATTTGGTATATTTTGATAACTTTTTTACAAACCGTGACATACTGATTCATCTAAAACCAATTGGATTTAGTGCAACAAGTATATACTGCAATAATCTATACTTTTCTTATCCTACTTGTTACAGAAACAATGCGTGAAAACAGAACAGATAAATGCGCAGTTTTAAATTCTAAAGAACTTTCAAAGAAAGAGCGTGGCACATTTGATTATCGATTTGACAAAAATGGTAAAATTTTAATCTTAAATTGGAACGATAACACATGTGTCCACAATTGGTACAAAATTTGACACCACTGAACCACTAGATAATGCTTTAAGGTGGTGTAAATCTAAACAACAAAAAATTCATGTCCCCAACCTAATGTTATCAAAATGTACAATCAATGTATGGGAGGTGTTGATCATTAGGACTGGATAGTTGGCAAATATGCTATTAGGATTAGAGGCAGAAAATGGTACTGGACGTTAATTACAAGAATGATGTCCATAACAAATGCATGGATTTTGTACAGACAAATTCACGGGCCAGGTTCTTTATCTTGTTTAGATTTCCGAAGAGGTGTTGCCACATTTTACTTAAAAGAAGTCCATTCTAGCCATCGGAAACACAACGTGCATGGCGTAGTGCCTGATGTTCGGTATGATTGAAACAGCCATTGGGTAAGACGGAGGAAAAAACAGCGTAGACGCCAATTTCCAAATTGCCTGAAAAAACATTTGACTTTTTGTTCAAAATTCGATGTAACCCTGTGTGTAGAATGTTTTGAACCCTGCCATAAATAAAAATATTTTTTTTGTTTCATGAGCCGTTAAACCTATACTATTTCAGATTGCGCGTAGTACGTTCATTGTTATAGGGAGTGCAATCCTACTCACATTGTACCAGTGTCATATATAAAGGACACTTAATTTCTTGTAAACCAAAAGCGACAAAAAAATTTGATTATTTTTATCTAATGAAAATAGGATTATAATTGATAATTAGTAACACTTTTCTAAATTTCGTTATTATTTTTGGTACCGGTACTTAATGGGTTTTAAGGAATCTAGTGAATCAACTGCACCCCAAGTAGTCTTTGACGGCTCATGTAAGTTGGAATCGGGTTTATCTTTAAACGAAATTCAATGTACAGGACCGACCATTCGAGATAGTAGTTTTGCTATAATTTCCAGAATCATAACTTATCAGTACGTTTTAACGGAGATGTAGAAAAAATGTATCGTTGTGTTTGGGTGCACCCCGATGATCGAAAATATCAAGGTATTGTATGGCGGGATAATATTACTGAGGGATTAGAGCATTATGCTTTGAACACGGTAACTTACGGTACTACGTCAGTATCTTTCTTTGGTATTAGGTTTTTAATTCAAGTTGCTAAAGAAAACGAGCGGTCCTTTCCAGTGGAAGCTCGTATTATAACACAAGATTTTTACGTGGATGATATCCTTACCGGTTCGTATTCAATTTCAGAATTAGTGAAAATCAAAAATAATATTGTTCAAATACTGAGTACAGCTGGTTTTCAATTGCGAACATTGACTAGCAATTCGGATAAGGTAGTGGCTAATTCAAATTTTACCAAGGCATTTAGTAGCAAAGTTCAAAAAACGCTTGGCATTCGGTGGGGTCCTAAAACGGATTCAATTTCTTACGAACTAAATTTTAACAATCCAGGTTTTAGTCGTATCACAAAACGAACTATATTATCAATTATGACCTAAATATACCACCCATTAGGCTTGTTTACCCCTATTACAATCATAGCATATTAGGTCTGTGCACTCCAATAATAAAATTTCAGTTTATTTACTAGCAGCCAAATCAAGAGTTGCTCCTATTAAATTTGAATTGCTTCCGAGATTAGAGTTAAATGCCGCCGTATTAGCAGCGCAATTAAGCAAAGAATTTAGGGATTGCTTAAGATTAATGATAATCAATTAAGAATATTTCTGGTGCGGTTCTCAAATAGTATTGCATTGGATCAATTCAATTAAAACGTAAAAACCAATTAAAAATGTATGTTGTTAATCGGGCTTCTGAAATAACTGAATTAACAGACGCCAACAATTGGCATTATATTAAGTCATCAGATAATCCTACCGACTTGATCATAAGAGGAGTCATTTTACCTCAACTAGTAGATTAAGGGTTTTGGTGGCAAGGGCCATTGTGGCTCTTACAATATTCCGATTATTTTCCAATCATATCCGTTAAACAATTGCCTACAATAGATATTCGTGAGTTACGTAGGCATACCGTAACGTTAACGGCACCAGAGTGTAAAAATCAATTTCCAATTGAGGATTACTCATGCATCGAAAATTTAAAGCGAATACTTGCATTATGTTTAAGGTTAAAAATAATTGCCTTGTTTCACAATCTAATAGATTTTTTGGGAAATTTATCCCTTTTAGATTCATTCACAAGGCATAATAAGAGTTGGCCGACGATTGCAACTTTCAAAATTAAGTTTTAGTAGACGTCATCCCATATTACTTCTTAATCAACATCATTTTACTAACCTCATATTAATTAATCCACACCGTAGACTGTTACATGCCGGTCCCAAACTTTTACTGAATACTGTGCGAAAACAATTTTGGCCAGTGTGTGAAAAGAGGAAAAAAAAGTCCGGCAATGCGTACAATGTTGTAGATATAATGCTCAAACAATTGCACCCCTTATGGGTATGCTTATGGAAGTCGAGGAAATAAAATTATGAATGCCTACATTAGTTTATTTTTTTGCCTGTCAATAAAGGCAGTACATTTAGAGCTATTGACAAATTTAACAATCATTGCTTTTTTTATCAGTTTTAAAGCGTTTCGTTGCACTCGTGGAAAACCCCTACACGTATACAGCGATAACGTCACACATTTTGTAGGCGTTATTAATGAATTGCTGAAACAAAGTAATGTTTTAAATTTCGCATCCAACGAAGGTATAGAATGGCATTTCATTCCTCCTAAATCCCCGCATTTTGGCGGATTATGGGAGGCCGCAATTAAAGGCATGAAGCACCATTTAATGCGTGTATTAGGTAATACACCTTTGATATTTGAAGATTTTTATACCATAATCATTCAGAGTCGATTTTGAATTGTAGACCATTGACGCAACTGACTGACGACCCCAACGACTTGGACGTACTAACACCCGCCCATTTCCTAATAGGTCGTTCTTTCTCCAGTATTCCTGAACCGTCCTTAACTTCGATACCTGATAATCCATTAGATCGTTATCAATACCTGCAAAGGGTTACACAGCATTTTTGGTCTAAGTAGTCCAATGATTACCTTAACGAGCTACAACAAAGGCAAAAGTGGAAGCGAAGCACGCAACATCCTATGAACGTTAGTGATATTGTACTAATAAATGAAGACAACTTACTTCCATCCAGATGGCTTCTTGGTCGTGTGCAGAAGTTATTTCCTGTCATCGACAACATAACTCGTGTTGTGTCAGTGAAGTGCGCTAGTGGGGAGCTGAAGAGATCGATTACAAAGTTATGTTCGCTCCCAGCTAACTAAATCTGCAAATTAATAATTTTGGTTTTTCCTTTGAATTCAGGATTATGTTATACTTAGCCCATTGTATTACATGCTACGTTTATTAAGGATTTTGAATGCATTGCATTATGATTATGTTGTAAATTTGTTATTTTTTGTAATATGCACTGAATTAATTTAACTAACTTGTTATAATTTATGTAATCATATGTATATTGTTTGAAACCCTCAGGAGATTTCAAGGGGGGGTGGTTATGTTTAGCACAAATTTCATTTGTTTAAATTTATATAGCTGTACATAGATTGTACTATCAATAGCTCAACAATTTGTTGGAAATTCTATTTTATAATACCTTGTAAAACTTTGTTGGCAAATAAACTTATTAAAGCAAACATCTCAATTAAAATCAAGAGTTTCTGTATACCTTGAAAATAGTCTCTAGTATCTATCAACACTTTCTAATTTACTCTCCTATACGCATAGACTAATATTTATCCGTCATAAAAATTGTAAAATAAATAAATATCACCCAATTTGTAAAAATAATAATTCCGTGTATTAATTTTTAACCACAAAAACATTAATTGGTATTTTAAAAACTGGAAAACGTAACGATTAGTGCGTCGTTTATGAATAATATATCTTCTCAAATACTATTTCCAATTCTTATCATTAAACTGTATTTAAACCTTCACAAGCATAAATGAATCATTGTAATTCAAATTTGAAATTTCTGCTTAAGAAATAATCCTTTATGTAGCTGCACACACATAAAACAATAAAATTTTATAATATTGGTTCTTTTAAAACTTTAGACTGTAAAGAATCGCAATTTAAACAAACCAAAAAAAAAAGTTAACCAATTGAACTCTATTAACCAATTTTGCAAAAATATTTACATATACTGCTTCCAAGAAGCACACATACTAAAAAAAACCTAATTCTTATCGATTAAAGTCACTAATTCTTATAATCGAAACATAAAAATAGGTAAAGAGATTGATTAACCTTAATGCCTGAATAAAATTTACAATATAAACAATAACACATCTAAAAATAATTAAACTTCTAACATTCAGAAATCTAAAATTATTCTTACACGTATAAATTCTGTAGTCCCTTGTCCGGTGTAGTGTCCTATCCATTGAGGTTGATTTGCTTTTGTTAATCCTTAATATGTATACACTTTTCACTAGTAACCGGCCATCATCGGGGTTTCACGCAGGATTCCCACTACTCGTCAACTTAAATGGCCATGTTTATTCACGCCCTAGACGCGTATAAAGCTTAGAAACTGTCGATTTAGTGCTATCATAATCGCATGTATATTTAAACAGTGATATTAATGTCCAATAATGTTCATAAAAGCTTAACACGCCATTATTAAGTTACATAAAGAAACATTTCAGATTCCTTCTTGGATCGCTCGGGTTCTATATACATAATACTTTAAACTCAATTACTGCTGTTTATTCAAATCTGATTAAACACTTCTCAAATTTTTTAAAATAGTAGTTCCAACACTCAATTAATCCTTTCATTTGTAAATCTCTGACATGTTTTTTTATTTTTAAAACTCCTTATGTTTCTTTCTTTCATCATACATTCTAATACATTCTGCCAAGTTTTACGCGGCCTACCAGGTCCGGCCTTACCTCTAATCTCGCCCACTTATATTACCATCGTTAATCTTGCGTTGTTCATTTTCTCAATGTGACCAAACCAACCTGGTGTACTACTTTTATACCTATCCATAATCGTCTTTTCCTCGCCACACTCCTTCATTATACACTCATTCTTTATCTTACACCTTCTCATTTTGCCACATGCGCTTCTAAGGAATCTCATACCTACGGCATTTATTTTTCCTTCGTGCTTTTTTTACATATTCATGCCTCACTCACGTACAGTACTGACGGGAAAAAGACGCTACTATAGATTTCTTGTTTCGCAGCTAGGCTCATGCGTTCGTTTCTGATTATCGCCCACATACTTCCAATCCTTAATGTGTATACCCAATCTCGCCATCCATTGCAACATATGCAGTAAAAATTCTACCCAGATATACCAACCCGTCCACTTGTTCCACAATTTCATTTTGCAGAGTAAATACTCTACTCTCTTTTTCACCTTCTCGATTGAACACTACAATTTTAGACTTGCTCACGTTTAGGTGCATGCTCTCACAGACTGTAGCAAACTTCATCAGAGTAGTTTGTAGCTCATCCGCACTGTCACCTAATAAGACTGTGTCATTTGTATACACCAGAACTCTTGCATTGATGTCACCAACCATTACACTACGGTGACATCACACAGCCTTGTCGCACTCATTGCTCAATATTAAAGTATTCACTCGCACCTCCTCTCACCCTAACACATGCCCGACTACCGTTGTATACTATTCTTATTCCGTTTATTACACCTTTACTTACGCCATATTCATTTAATATTTCCCACAGCTTCTGCCTATTCACTCTGTCATATGCTTTCTGCAGATCTACAAACTTATAGTACAGCTTCCTTTTTCCACTTAAACACTTTTTGATCACCTGCTGGAGGGCAACCATCTGATCAACACATCCTCTCCCTGGTATAAAGCCACCCTGAACGTTCAAAATCTTAGTGTGTGAAGTTTCTCGTACTCTATCAATCAGTATTCTTCCAAATACTTTACCAGGTACACTAAGCAAACTTATTCCTCTGTAGTTCTTGCAATCACTCTTGTTCCCCTTACCATTATACAGTGGTAAAAATGACTCGGCACTTCTTCACACTTAAGACAAACATTGAAAAATTCACACAATCTTCGTATATTTATCATTTCACCAGTGATTTTATCTACCGTTTTTCAACCTTCCTACCATTTTCTCTACCTCAGGTATCCCAATAACCTTCTCAGTTTCATTCACCATTCTACATTCTCTTTATTTAATATTTCAGTCTTATTTTCCTCATTACTGTACAGCTTTCCGAAATATCCTTGTCAGCATTTCCTCACTTCACAATCGTCCCATACTATTTCGTTGTTCGTTCTCATCACTCCTGCAGCGTTCCGTGTTGGGCCACGTTTTGTATTTTTGACCCTTTTCCAGAAGAGTTTTTTGTTTCCCTTAGTATTATTCTGCATTCTCTCTCCTTCCACAGCCATCACTTCCTCTTTACTTATTCTCACTCCCTCCTTTGCTTCTTTGTTTCTTAATCTGTACACCTCATACAATCGTCTTTTCTCAGTTTCATTTTTTGCAGCAATCATTGCCATGTACGCATCTTTTTTCTTACATACTTTCTTTTTTATCGATTCATTCCACCAAGTACAGTTTTTGTGATTGTAGAGTCGCTCGGTACAGTTGACAATACAGGTTTTCAAGCTTATTCATGCAATTTCAACGTCAGTATCTTTTATTTGTTCGTTCCACACTGTTTCATTCACATTCAACTCTTTACTTGCAGCATCTGCGTATTTCATTCTCGAGCCATTATCTACTAGTTCGTGTACCTTAATTCTGGACATTCGCAATACGCTTGCTTTCCTTCTCCAGACCCACTTTTGCGCTAAACACACTCTCGATAGAACCAAAAAGTGGTCCGATCTACACTCCGATCCGCGCATTACTTTTGTGTCTCTTGCCAGGATTCTGAGTCGTTCATCATACACTATCAAATCAATCATACTTTTAGATTCACCTCTTTACCATGTATAAACATGCACATTTTTATGTTTAAACCACGTATTAGTCAAACAAGCTTCTCTCCATACAGATATTCACCAGGCGTTCTCCTTTCTTATTGACTCTTTGGTCTCCGAACTTTCAGTTCTCACTGTACACCCACCCATCCATTAATCTCTCCCAATATTACCACTCCTTTATTTGGTTTGCATACGTTCAACATGTTCTCCACATCATTCTAGAAGTTTTCACACTCTTGGTCTCTTTCTCCATTCACCAGTGCATAGCATGCAATAAGAGAAATTTTTCGAAATTCCACTTTCATTCTAACCCACATTACCCGGTGGGATACCAATCCGTACTGTTTAACGCATCTTTTCACTCTTTCACGTACGATCACTCCAACTCTTTTTGCACCATGCACTTCAGTCTCAACTCCTGATCATAGTACTTGCCTGCCGTCCTTCATCTCCACAGCATCCTTTCTTTTGCGCTTTGTCTCCGATACACACAGAATGTCAAGCTGCGTTTCGTACATTACATTCGCAACTTCAAATTCTTTACCATGCACACCTCTAACGCTCCACGTACAGACTCGCCATTCATTCCTTGCACAGTCGTTAGCAACGAGGCCTGTTTGTTACAACCTTGACCGCTCCTTGTGGTTAGGTCGATCCGAGGCAATTGTATTGTTCTCTTGAGTAATACCGTAGCGGACAGACCGGTTACTAGCCAAAATCGTTCCCCGGACAATGTAGCATTCCCTACTAACGGTATTGTCCTACTACCGGACAGTTATTTGTCTACTGCTTCGACACGTAAGGAAGTAATAAATATGGACAGAGCCAAGAAAAATATAAATAATATAGAGCGTATACTTACTGTATGAATACATCTATATATATATATATATATATATATATATATATATATATATATATACAGAGTGGAGCACCACATACGACACGGAATTTAGAGCCTAAACTAGAAAAATTCTGAAATATGTTTTTATGTAGAGGTACGTAAATCGATAAGAACTGCATTTAAAAAATATTTTAAAATATACTGGGTGTCCAAAAAAAGTAACACATCAAAGTTATGTTTTTTAAATGACACCCCGTATATAATTACATTTTCAAATTTCACTTTAAAAAGTAATGTTTGTTTCTTAAAGATTACCTATACTTAGCTTTTACGGTTGTCGAGATATCTTGGTTTTTCTCGAAATGTAGTACGTAAAAAAAAGATAACGATGAACGGGTAGACATAAAAAATGTTTTGGAAGAATGGATCCGAAACCCTGAGACAAATATTTGGTATATTTATTCTCATGTAAAAATGCACAGTGTGTTCCCAAAAGTGCGAAATCTTACTGCCTTCTTATAACGTAAATAACTTGCTTAATTTAAATAGAACACCCTGTATCTTTTACTTTGTCAGAAATTTTAAGTTATTATCTTTAAAATGGTATTAGGGTTCCCTATACCGAAATTTAGTATTTTTCGCATAATCAATAGATTACTTGTTCTCGGTCCGATCTATATCTTTTTTGTTGTAAAGGTGGAGCAGGCTGGATCTTGTAGTAAAAAATATTTGAAATGTCAAATTTTACGTCTAGTTGTTGATCATTGTCATAAAAATGCCTTTGTTACTTATTAAATTTTACATTAGACTATTAAAAATTAATTAAAAATGAAAACATATTCTGTTCAAGGGAGAATTGATATGATTTTAGTAATAGGCGAGTCAGAAGAAAATTGCCTTTTAGTTTCACTTCTATATGCACAAAGATATCCAAATAGAAAGCATCCGAAAAAGTAAAGCTTTCAAAAATTGCTTGAAACATTTCGAAATAATGGAAGTGTCGCTTATTTTAACTTTGTTTTGTTTACTGATGAAGCTACCTTCCATAGCAACGGTATGGTAAACAGACATAATTTTCACTATTATAGCGATTAAAATCCCCACTACTATCGAACACTCGATCATCAAAAACCATGGTCATTGAATGTATGGGGATAAATAGTCGGATCTAATGTGATAGGTCCTTATTTTTTTGGTGGGCATTTAAATGCTTCAAAACTTCGTAAATTCTTGCTTCGGCAAGTTCCCGAACTTTTAAGCGTCAGACGTAGAATGTGGTTCCAACTTGATGGTGGTTCTATTCATTACAGTTTGAGGGTAAGAAATTGTTTAAATAGATTATTCCCAAGAAAATTGATTGGTAGAGGTAGTACTCATAAATGGTCACCGGGATCCCCAGACTTAACACCTATCGACTTTTTCCTATGGGGGTACATTAAAGGAATTGTTTAAAATACCAAACCGATAACTCCAGATGACATGAAAGAAAGAATATGAGTAGCTTTTTCAACAGTAGCACCTCAAATCTTAACAGAAGTTTTTCTGAAAAGAGTACATAGTGTATCGAACAAAACAGCATTTCGAACATCTTATGTAGGATTTTTCTGAGTACTAATTTGTTATCTTTCTTTAAAGTGTATTGTGATTATTAGAGCTTGTTAAGTTTAATTCTCCTTCTGTTTGGTTTTCGTAACATGTAATTACAAATCCTTATTATCGGTTTTATTCCAATTATTTCAGTATTATTTTGAAGAAATGTATAAAATGCCTAAAAACAAATAAAAAATTTGGTCCAAGCAAAAGTGTAACGCTAGTAACCAGGTGCAATACTCAGCTTACTTCACATTTACAACAAAAAAGATATAGATCGGACCGAAAACAAGTAATCTATTGATTATGCGAAAAATACTAAATTTCGGTATAGGGAACCCTAATACCATGTGAAAGATAGTAACTTGAAATATCTGGCAGAGTAAAAAATACAGGGTGTTCTATTTAAATTAAGCAAGTTATTTACGTTATAACAAGTCCGTAAGATACCGCACTTTTTGGAACACACTGTGCATTTTTACATGAGAGTAAATATACCAAATAGTTGTCTCAGTTATCGACTTAAGTACCTCTACATATTTCAAAATTTGTCTAGTTTAGACTCTAAATTCCGTGCCGTATGTGGTGCCCCACCATGTATATACATATACATAAACATACATACCCACATATACACACACATACACATGTGTATATATATATATATATATATATATATATATATATATATATATATATATATTTACTTACATAATTTTCGATCACATTATATTTAAATTGTTCCCTACGCGATTCTTGGTTCTCGTGCTACTTACCGGACTTGCTGTTACTTACCAAATGATTTAATTATTTTTAATTTACATTTTCACGTACTACAATTCTACTATTTCAATTATTATTTGTTTATTATTAGTTCAAACTTAGAAGTTGATTTAGCAATTATAGTAGTATGTGTTTGAGTTAAAAGTTAGACAAAAGGAGTAGTGTTGGTACTTCACGTTTACCTTATGGTTGTATGAGTTTTAACTAACGTACCTGTCATGGGTTTGATAGAAACCTTAATTTCCTAGGATTTGCATAGAAATGCAACAATCATGTTTTCGGGCCTTTTTTATTTGTGTATCTATAGAGTCATTTAACAAGTTACAATTCTACTAAATTAGATTAATGTTATTATTTATTGTTTATTAATATTCAAACCGCTGGAATATAAACTCGTTAGAAACTCACATACACTAGTTTGCATTATGTACACATAAAAAAAATTCTCGTTCAAACTCACGTTCATTTACTATCCAAGACACAAGACTCCATATACCCAGTGCTTCAAAATAATCTCACAAGTTGCTGATATAAGTAAGGAGGTTTGGAGAGTTCTGGGACCTCCTCGTCTTTTCTTCTCACCTCCCTCATTTTGAAGGTCACACCAATCCGCTGACATGGACGAGCCCTTAAGGCAGCACTTAAACCCCGCCCCCGCCGGAAGTTGTGGTTGCGTTGGACCAATGAGATACGTAGGCCGGAATGCGAGGATGGCCCCTCCCCTACTAGGGTGAGCATGGTGGACGACCCATTCGGTATCCAATGAGAGACGTAAACGACCATCTTGTAGGGGTGGGATGTTACATTGCGCATGCGTAAAAGGCATGTTGGCATTGCTGGTGCGGAAGCTGCTCTTCGGACATTCTTTAACGTGGAAGCTGCTTCTTGGGGATGGCGCTTCTGATAGCTTACTTCCGGTAGAAGCATGAAACCTGACAAAAATGTTCGCCCCATTTGAGGTTCGAACTGTAGGAAGTTTATATGCTAGACCTATGCGTTACCGCATGCCTAAGCTAATATATTAAAAATAAATGTATTTGTATAATATTACTATGTTCAAGATCATCTCATCCGTTGTGACGTATATTCTAGAACGATGAGAGGCATGGGTTACCATCTTGTAGGGATGGTGTGTTGCACTACGCATGCGGAAAGGGTCATGTTAGCATTCTTGAAAGCGGAAACTGCTTATTCGGGCGTTCTTTAATGCGGGAGCTGCTTCCTGAGGATGTCGCTTTTAGTAGCATACTTACGGTAGTACAAACTCTGAAACAAATTGTTTGCGCCGCGTGAGGTTCCAACTGTACAAAATTTATATGCTAGACTTATGCGTTACCGCAAGTCTAAGATAAAGTCTAATTTATGTTTTTAAATACTAACGTGATATGTTTATAATAATCAAGCATAAATCATGAAAAAATAGTTTTCACTTTGTAAGGTTTGAACTGTTGTTAGGTAAATAGTATTCCCTAGGTATTCATCAGGTACTTATAATGTTTTCTCAGATAGATTAACATTAGAAAAGACAGGAACGTAATTAAAAGTACCAGTAGATCTTTGTAACATAAAACGACATAAAGTATTCATTGGTGCTATACGTAAGGTAAGATATATATATATATATATATATATATATATATATATATATATATATATATATATATATATATATATATATATTTATCTGAATCATTAATTTTATCAATAAATGTTAGGCTTCATTGATGACATATTAGGTAAATATTCGCCAGGTGTTCATCAGGTACTTATAACGTTTTCTCGTTTTAATAAATCCATTCTTAATGATTTATTTCTTAGAAATGTCTTTAATCGAAGATAATAACATAAATAAATAATTTCTCATTTCAATTGAATAGTTGCGCAATAATAAATTATGTTTCTATATCTAGATGTTGACTAATTTTAAGTATTCGATTTTTCTAGAACAATGAGACCGGAAAACCACATTTTTAAGATGGCTAAGAATTTACTAATAAAGGTAAGTCGTTATTATTCTACATTAAAGAAATTAATACATTAAATTAATAGAATAGCCTAACCCCCTGCCACCGTCATCATCGCATTATATTATTATTGTTCATAAGTTATATTTCTATTCATATATTGTGCATTTGAAGTGTATCGCAATCATTCATATAATTAATAATAGAATACATTTTTAAATCATCATGGTACATCAAAACATTGCAGGACAACAATTGAGGTATATCGTTAATAAATAACAAAAACAAAAGAGGACCTAAGTTAGATTCCTGTGGGAATCCCGACGTAACTAGTGAAGTATCCGATTTAAATTATTGTATTGTACATATGAGTATCTGTCCGTTGGATAAGATTTAAACAAATTTTTTAGAGAATCTGAAAATCCAAAGCTATCTAACTTACTAATAATGATCGCATAGTCAATTTTGTCAAAAGCTTTGGCAAAATCCGTGTAAAGCACGTCTACTTGTTGATTATTGTCCAAGGCTTGAGAAACAAATTGGATAAAAGATGCAAGGTTGGTCACAGTAGAGCGATGTTCTATGAAGCCATGCTGGGCGAAAGAAATGTACTGACACACTTTACGGTAGATGCGTGTATATAATATAATTTCCAATATTTTTGCAAAATTGGAAATTATGGTAATCGGTCTATAGTTACAGACCTTTGTAGAATCACCACATTTGAATACTGGACAAATCCGCGCTAATTTCCAGTAATCAGGAAAGGTAGAAAATTTGACGGCTAGATTAAAAATGATAAGTAGAGGTATAATAAGTATGGGAGAAAGGTCTTTAATAATCCAGTTAGGGTGTTTTGTTAGTTTTAAGAATGGGTACATGTAAATCGAAGAAAGAGTAAAGAATATCATAAAAGTTAGCACAAGCATCATTTACATCAACACAATCGTCCTGATGAAGATAATAATACAAATAAAGATAAGCTAGTGTAGGAATAAAATCCATTTGGATACCAATAATGCGCAATAAACTACTGCGCCACCACGAAAAAGTTATATACAGGCTGGTTCAAATTCGAAGACCACCACGGGATCTCGCTTATTATAAAAGATAGGACATAGGTTTAAGTTTGGCAAAGTTGTTAAATTTAATGCCTCTTTAATAATTTAAAAAGAAATCTGAAATTGCTCGAAGTAGTAAGTGTTCGAATATCGAACCATTTTGCCCTGTACATAGTTGAATTCGTTTTCGCATGTTACTTATAACTCGTTGAATAGTACGAGCGTTCGAATTAAACTAAAACACTATTTCGCAGATCATTCACATTTTCATATCGCTGCTTATAAACGGTATTTTTAATTGCCCCCTACAGATAATAATCTAAACATTGCCTAACATTACCTGCATTGTGTGGTGGAGCATCATCCTGTTGCCACCATACGCCTTGCACTTCATTAAGTGGAATGTCATCAAACAAAATCTAACAGCTGGGTTCTCAAAAATATAAATATCTTTCTGCATTAAGAGTTCCTTGGTAGATATACGGACCTATAATTCGGTTATTCTATAAGCCAACCCAAACATTGAAACCAAGTCGTTGCTGATTTCTATTCTGTCGAGGATTTTCTATCGACCAGAAATGTTCATTATTCCGATTGAACATCCCTGAATATAAAAGTAACTTCCATCAGTCCATATAATCTTATTTAGAAAATTTCTACCTTCATTAATTCGTTCATGCAATCAGTTGCAAAAACGTAAACGCCTGTTTTCGTCTCCGATATGTAATAGCTGGCTAACGTGTATTTTGTAGGGTTTAAAATTTGTTTTTGTCAATGTTCTCCAAACTTTACTTTGTTGTAGTTTAAGAATAATACTTATTTCGCGAGTGGACGTCAACGGATTTTCATTTACCTAATTACAAAATACTTTAAGATTATTTTAATGATGAATGTTGAAAAGTTCTACCTCTTGAAGTGTGGCTTCTCTAGGTACTTAAGAAATTCTTGTGGTTTTTGAAAACCCCCGTATTCTACTAAATTGCCATGTAATTTTAAAAAGTAAGTATGATTTGGTTGCCGCCTCTCTGGATATGTTTGCAAATAACTTACACTTGTATTCTGCCCATTTCTATTGCATAAATAGTAAATTTTTATCATGTCACAACATTCTTCGTTTGTAAAATTCATATTTACTTGACATAAGAGATCAAAATAAATAAAATGGCATTGTTTCTCGCCAGTCAATTGTTTTAGTTACAGGTAACGGGGTTGCCAATGACAGTGACTGCAGAATTAACAAAAATCACAACAAATTAAATTGTGAAATTAAAATAATGCAAAACATAATCTGTGACAAATTTTTGGATTCCTAATAAAATATGGAAATTTTTTATGTAAAAATCAAATATGGCGTCCATAAGAAAATATGAAGTTGGTTAAAAAATAATAATTGAGTCAAAAAAAAATCTACCTAGATAATAGGATGCAGAATAAAAAGTGGCAATGAAATTTTTTTTACAGATTTGAAAAATAATTATAAATAAAATATTTATAACGAAAACCATAATTTTCAGTTTTTTGCAGATAAAACAAAAACGCATCGAGCTATTTCAAATTTCTCTTAAAATTATTATACAGCAATAAATTTAGCAACTTTGCCAAATTTAAACATATATCTTAGCTCTTAGAATAAACGAGATCCAGATGGTGGCCTTTGAATTTGAATCAGCCTATGACACTGTTGACTAATGTTTACGTTACAGTTTCCTTAGGCTAAACTATAATTACAGAAGTTGCCATTTAATCGAATTACTAATGATGATGGCAAATGTGGCCTTGTTCAACCTGAGATTGAAATGGGCTGGATGCAGGTCCTGTTCAATTTGAGATTGAACATCCAGACGGACCGCGGAGTTATCAGGTGTAGATTCTGTTCAATCTGAGATTAATTAATTTGCAACATTTCTTGTCTTTTGCGGCAAAATAGTTTTCGTTTAATACACTTCACCTATCCATCGAGAACCAAAGTTCCAGAATGGTTTCGGCAGTACTTTGAAATTCACGTTTTTGGGTGGCTAGTCCGATCTGATCATAATAGAAACCCTGTGGGCCGCAACAATTCGTGCATGGAGCCAGGGAATGGTGATTCGCAATGAAGACCCGCTTCACGAATCAACAATGTTTGTAAAAGGTTAATAAGTTCTATGCTTGTTCGAATTCAAGCAGTCCTAGCAGTCATACTGCTTACATTTGATACTTTTCAAAAGTACAATGTTGATACTTCATTTTTTGAATAATTGTACCGAATTGATTGGTTCATTTATATGATTACTAAATATGAAAAGCTCATTTCAATTCTTGTTAATTCGTAATAAACGTAATGTTAAGCATTCATTTTTTTATTGTTTTCGATTAATTAATTTATTTATCACATAATTATATATCAATTATGTTGATCAAAACTGTTATACTAATTCAGTCCATCAATCACAGTTTTTCCGTCAACTTAGTCAGGCTTAGTCCTGAAAAGGATTGTGTTTGCACTTGAGTCAAATCCATTTACTCTGATTTTTCTCAAGCACTTGACTACTCTCCGATTCGAACTTGGGTCCCTTTCACATACTGGTACATATATATATATATATATATATATATATATATATATATATATATATATATATATATATATATATATATATATATATATATATATATATATATATATATATATACCGTATCCAAGATAAGGATGCCCACTATGGGGAAACGGTAAGAGATGGAAGGTCGGTTAAATAGAACAAATGTTACGCATTGGAGAGGATGTATTTATGGTCTTTGTAGAACTCGAATATCTCTTTTAGTTTTTGAGATATTTGAAAAAAATTAAATTTTCTGATTTTTGTTTTTATTTTTTTCTGGCCTTATTTGAAGAGCTACCAAGAAAAGAAGGGCACATTTTCATTGCCACTTTTCTAGCTCTACTTAATGCTGTTATTCAATTTTTGGTACAACGTTTCGTTTGTTAACAACCATCAACTTTATTCTTTTAAATACACGAAAAAATTAGTTTTGTCATATTTAAATTCTCTCCTTCATTCTGAATTCAAGTGTGATATATCGTTGAATTCAGAATCAAGAGCCATCAAGAGAAAGGTGACCAAGATGTAGAGGCAGCACAATATAACAAAAAACTTACCTAACGCGAAAGGTCACAGAAGTGCCCATTGATGAACATTAATTTGAATTTTACATTTGCATTTTTAATAGTTTTAGTATCTTGTAAGTTAAAATTTAATGGCAATATTCCACGTATTTATCGTACATATAAGGATTAGTTTCAATTAGATGTTAATCCTTTTAAAGAGCACTCCTTTGGAGTTTTGTTTATGATTTTCAACTTTTTTTAAACATTGTAAATACTCAAAACGACTTTGATTCCTTATGCATTTCCTAAAGTATTTTATTTTCTCGGAGTACACGGGCATTTTTGTTCTTCTCAACTAATTCCAGTATTTTTTTTTCATCTTGATTTTGTTGATAATCGATTTTGTAGACGATGGTGGATACGTTAATATATTTATAGGAATATATTGGGAAAAAGATTATAAATTACATCATAAAAATAAATGCAAGCTTTATCAACGTTATTAATGTGGAAAATTTGGAGCCAATCAATTTGCGAAGTGAATGAGTATAATCCTAGTAAACCAGCTTTGTAAGTTATATTTAAAACATTCGTTTTTCCTAAAAGGTACGTTTTCAGAGAATCCTAATGTTACTGTTATCCGTAATAATGGAAGATGTAGGTGTTCAGGAACTGATGGCAGATCATGACAAAACTACGTCTAGTACTCGTGAATTAATATTAAACACTTTGTTATTATAATGCCTTTAGTTAGTTCTCTATCACAGTGAAAAACGGTCCGTAAATCCGGAAATAATTGACTGGAGGATACACCATTACACAACAAGTTTCTGATATCACGGCCACACCATCCAACGTATGTACATGTATTGTTATAAAAACTGCTTAATTTGGTGTTCAAGCCTCTCATGTTTCCCCATCGGTTATGCGTGACTTAATTTCCCTTCTAGTTGTATAAGCTTTGTTTTGCTGTCTAGAGGTTTAATCCCTGGCCATGTAAACATTGTTTTGAGGTGTATATTTTGCAATAAGGTTGATTTACCAATAATATAGCATTCTATTGCATCGTAATTTGTCACACCATAATTAGAAATGATGTTTTTTACTAGTCGTAGTCTTTGTTCAATTTCTTCTAACTTTTGGTGCTCCGAGATAATATTTTTGTTGTAATAGAAAACTGAACTGGTATTTAAATCAATATTAGTTATCGACTTTTTTAGATTTCCCAATACTGCTTTCAACGCGGCTAATTCAAACTTTAACTCATTAATTGATCTCACAAAAGAAGCTAATTTTCTTATTGGAAACCCTTTTCTAAATGCTTTAATCAGCATAAAACTTCAGTATGGCTGACATTATAGTAAACCGAGATAACTATGATAATTAACATTAATGAATAAATGATTTGGTATAATCTTCTAAATATGGGGATGGTCGTTTAATATTCGTGGGGCGTCGAATTTGAGATACGTTATTTTCAACGTTTGAGGTTTCCAAGTTTGTCCTTTCTTCGTCTGCGTTTTCAAAACAATAATCAGTCATTATCTTTTTGTGCAATGCCATCTATCATTTCATTATTTTCATTGTTATCAATATTGAAAGATGCCAAACGCCGTAATGCAACATTAAATTCCCTTCCACTAGGGTATCAAATTAAAGCATAACCTTGATTGGCTTCAATTAAATTCACCTTCTCGATAAGTGGTTTATATTTGCAGTGTCTGAAAAGCTCAAGAAAAATTTATTTAAGTTTATTTAATCAAGAGGAAATTGATTTTCCGTTTAGGGATTCTTTCATGTGGGGTACAATTGATTGATCTAATAGAAATCTGCCAGGACATAAGAAATGGTTTTAATTTTTCAAATAGAAAACAGTACCCTGATCTGAATGAATGTATGAAGGAATACAGAAAGTTCAAAACAAATCTTTAAAACAATTTATAACAGTATCATAAGACACATCTGGACATGGATTGAAAACGGAAATCTAGAATATTCGTCTATAATTGTAAGAATATATTTCTTTTTACATACGGTAGGAAAAGAGCCCTAGAGATCAATGTTAAGGGCGAAGTAGCTTTAATAACTTTTCAATCATCAACTTTTAAAAATTGCGGTTTTAATTCAGCACATACAGGGCAAGATGCAACCGTTTTCCATACTTCTTCAACAGATATGGAAGAGTCTTTGATCGAATCCAGTGTACCATTCAAGTAACTCTAGGATGACATAAAGATGGTACCACAATCTCGTGAAAATGTATCTGAAACAACATTATTTTCTCAGGTCGATAAATAATGTCGAAACTAAAACATACCAATGCTGCTATGTTTTAAGTTATACATGAATGAAACAAACATGATTTTTGATCGGTAAAAATGAAAAATATTTACTAATCAGGAAATGTCTCCATTTCTTCAGAGACTCAACAATAGCGTAGGCTTCTTTCTCTACAGCTCAATGATTTTGTTCGATCTTTGAAAGTGTTCTTTAGAAACAGGCTCCACTTTAATGCTTTCAAAATTAATTGCAGCTTGATTATCCAAAGGGAAGTGATTACATTTTATAAGATTTTGAATGTGGAATCCATTTAGAATAAGAGCAAACATACCAAGAGTTCACTTTAAAGAATCAGCACTACTTGGTAAATTCATTTTAAGGAAAGCTTCCATTCTTGATGGGCCAGGTTTTAACGTCGAATTCTCAATAAGATATTCCAGAATCTTGTTTGAATTTTAATTGAATAACGATTTCTCCTCATTGATTGTTAAATTGTATTTCTTTGCCAATTCCATAAACTTGTTAAGAGTGGTTGTATGTTCCTCTTCAGATTTTCCGCAAATTGTCTTGTCAGCAAGATACGCGTAGACATCTTCCAACTTTTCAACATTGATAATTTCATTTAAAACTCTTCGAAAAGCTGCAACTCTATTTGTAACACCAAATGGTATTCTGCAAAATTGATATAGTTGGCCATTTGCTTCAAACGTAGTATAATGCATAGTACTAAAATAGTTGTAATTAGCGATATTGTTAACAAGTTCTATATTTGGTAATGGTTAACCATCCAAATAAGTGACACGATTAATGGTTTTATAATCAATTACCATTCTCATCTTGTGGTTTTCACTTTTAACAGTAATAACTTCTGCTCTCCATGATGAATTGCTAGTTTCAACTATTCCTTCTCTAAGCAGTGTTTTAATTTCGTCCTTAATGAAGCTAAAATCGTCTTAGCTAAATTTTCTGGATTTTGTTGCTATTGGTTTACATTCACTAGATAAGTTTGCAAATAATGGGGGCGGTTCACCTATTTCAATAGATAGACTACATACAGTTAATGCCTTTCTTGATCATCTAAATTCTACATTAAGAATGTTCTTAAAATATATCGTGTCCAACAAGCATATCTGTACGTAGGCTGTCTAGAACGTCTACTTTTATATATCAATTCATAACGGATTGCAACGTGGTAGATGCCATTGATATTTTTCTGATAGTTTTATGCAGCATGGTATTGTTGATTTGTGCAAAATTTTATTAATAGGTATAGGATTGTGAACTCCCTGTATCTATTAAATCCTCAGCATTCAGATTGTCCTTAATCTTGATCTTGATGTTTTTGTAAACATTTTGGAGCAGCCATAAGTACGGTATTATTGATAATAGCACCCGTTATTTTAGAATGTGTTCTACTCTGGCAAAGTTTTGCAAAATGTCCTATCTTGGTACACTTCTTGACGTTTTCTTGACACGTTTGGACCCCTTATAAAAGCAGTAACATTCTTCAACTTGCAGTCTTTGATTAACAAACGAAGTGCTTGGACATATTGGTCAATTGTTTCACTTATATATTGTTTCCTACTGATAAGCTGGTACCATGCAAACGTTTCGTTTTTCTCTTTAACATAAATTCCTCCTAAAGTGGCCATAGCCTTGTAAGTAGAACAGTCCGCGGTGTATTTAAATGTAGAGTGGCTTACATAATTAGTGAGTATCTTTAGTTTCTGATTTTCATTCATTGCAGACGTTATGTTTTACCTAAGATGTTTTCGAAAGTAGTTCGCCAATGTATCCATTCCTGGACTGCACAACAGTTTATGTGCTCACCTCCCGTGTGTATCTTATGAATTAAAACAAGTTTTATTTAGGAATAAATGTGAAACGTGTTGGAGAAGTTATTAATAAGTGTTAAATATATGTATAAATGATAAAACGACTGCATAATTTTTTGTTAACACCTTGGTGACTTTTAATTGGTTAGATTGGTCGTCCTGGAATAATGTTGGTGGCGACACGTATGGACAGTTTGGAATTTCGTGATCTGAGATTTTTATTTTATTATATTTGTTAGAAATAATAGTGGTCATATTCCTTTAAAGTAGATGATTCTCAGGTAGAAACATGCATCTACAAAAATTCATAAAGGAATGTAAATGAACAAAAACAGGTGAAAAATATCTTAGTTTGATGGCACAACTTTCATCTATTCTATTTGGGTATACGAACAAAGAGCGCCAACACAGAGCCCAACGAAGCTTACATAAATTCAGCTCGCCGCGCTTAACTAACGATACACTAAATAAAGCGAATTATTCCTTACTTGATCATGCGCAATAAGCAACGAATTCCAATACAAAAGAGTAAAAAAATGGAAATTAAATCTACGGTAACCTAAGTTACCGTAGATTTATTTCCATTTTTTTTATTTGATCATGTAAATCTAGGGTAACCTAGGTTACCGTAGATTTCATTTCCATTTTTTTACTGTTTTTTTACTCTTGACCATGCGCAATATTGGAATACTTTGCTTCATATAGTGTCTCGTCTGAATTAGTGTAGGGGCGGAATGAATTGGTTTGGATCGACAGGGCGCTGAATGTGTTCCAGAGTGGTAAAAATGTGACCAGGTGAGAGGTATGTTGGTTGCCTATGCTACAGAGTTTACTTATTCGACGATCTTTATTTCTTTTAGTAACTGTACCGGGCGATTCATCATAATGTCTCATTTTAATAATTTTCTTATTTAATAGATAGAAAAAAAAGTAAATGGCAGTGTGTTAGTAAATTCTGTGTAGATTTAAGCGGCATAGTTGCTTTAACTGATATACAGGGCGTTTTCAAAATAGGCGATTAAATAACATTTCTTTCAATGAATCACCCTATATATTTGACCATTTTTCTATTTTACATTAAATTTCTAGTAAAAAAGGTAATGACGAATATATCAACATTCCTATCACTTTTCGAGATATTGACGACTAAGTGTCAGTTTTTTTTGTAAATTTCTAGATGAAATTATTTTCAAAACGCTTTTTAGTAGATAAATACGGAATATGCTTATTAGAAATACTGTTTCTACATCACATCAAAACTGGTTACTTCCAATTTCACCAACGATATTACTTACTTACTTACTTAACCTTCACGCCATTTCCTTGCGGGGTAGGCAAAACAATCCCTGCCTCTTATTTATTTTTCATTCACAATCTTTCTCCATGCTTTCCTATCTCCGCATACCTCCTTAGCTTCCGCAAGATTCATACATAGTCTCTGACATGCCCTTTTGTTTTTAAAGCTCCTTATATTTCTTTCCTTTATCATAGATTCTACTACATTCAGCCAAGTTTTACGCGGCCTACCAGGCCCGGCCTTTCCCCTAACCTCACCCACATATATTTGTTTCGTTAATCTTGCGTGGTTCATTCTCTCAATGTGACCAAACCAACGTAATGTACAACTTTTATATCTATCCATCAGAAATCTCATACCCACGGCATTTATTTTTCTTTCGTGCTTTTTTTGACATACCCATGTCTCACTTCCATACAGTACTGACGGGACGAATACGCCATTATAGATTGCTCGTTTCGCAGCTAGACTCATGCTTTCATTTCTCATTATCGTCCACATACTTCCAATCACTTTCCTTCCAGCATTGACCCTTCGTCCAATCTTCCTCTCAATTGTACCATCTGCAGTAAACATTCTACCGAGATATACCAGCTCGTCCACTTGCTCCACAATTTCATCTTGCAGAGTAAATACTCTACTCTCCTTTCCACCTTCGACGATATTGGTATTTTCAGTAAAACCGTAAGTATCGATTTTGACGTGTGAGGTAATTAGGTAAGTTAGTTTTCTTTAAGTTGTAACTGTTCTCTATATAGAGTTGTCCAATATTTTGCTTTTCTAACAAAGCGTAAATTAGCGGCTAAAGATAGGAACTAAGATATCGTAAAGTATCTGGGCGATCTTGGAGATACTTAAAAAATACAAGGCAATTTATTTCAAGATTATGTTTTGTCATTAAAAGTCCTTTTAAAATTCTTACAGTAAGGCTAGTTTTTTCTCCGCTCCAAATTTTATTCATATCAGAAAAATCCTTCCCGTGGCAGCGTTGGATCCCAGTAAACACATGCACATTTCAACAATTTTTAATTGTATCAAAAAGCTCCGAATCATCTATGTAAATATTAGGGTGTTGTTTTTGAAAAACAGTTAATGAATTTTCAACATCTGACAAAAGAAGTTTTTTTAGCAATGCCTAACGAAACGCTTGCGAATTTTCAAAGCGTTGCGTCCATTTATCCAAATAAGTTACACAAGTAGTATAAAACATGGTCACTGATAGTTTAAATTGCACTAGCATAGTGTTAACTTGATTTGCCAAAAAGACTTCATTTTTCCGTTCTATTAGTTGTTGCTTTAAATTTGACAGAACCATGCATACTTCTACCATCGGAGATTTTTTAGCTTCCACTTTCAGCACACATTTGTGAAATGTAGAAGCTTGGGAGTGAAGAAAACATTGCCAAACTTAAAAAAAAATGTTTTTAAAACTATAAAGAATCAATGTGATAAATTTTTCATGAGAGAGAAAGTAACTAGGTTTAAACATTTTTAATATTCTTTCTATCGAATCTAACAACGCTAGCCATCTGGTTTTACTGTACCCAACAGTTTTTGGTATTCAACATTAACAAACTTACAGAATTCTTTTAATTGTTGATCTCGAACAGTAAAAATGCAGAAATAGCCATAGATTTTCACAATAATGGCTTCGATGTCAATAGGTAATAATTGTGCTGATATTTGAGTACAGTTATGAAGGACATTAGTAGCACAGTTGACCCCAACTCAAAGTCTTTTAGGTAACTGCGTAACTTTACGAAACTCGTTATTTTGGCCATGTCTTGCTACATCTCCAAAATTGCAATTTGTGTTGTTAACGCAAATTGCCATTTCAAATCTCTATTAAATGTACACCTTCTTTTTGGCATTTTCTGATTCTCTACTGCCCTAGATACACACTACACAATAACAATTATTTATCTAAAGGCAGTTATTTATTAACACTTAACTTTAACCCACGAACTATTTACACTATATTTGTTTACACGCACCTGTGTATTTATTTTGCACACGTACAAGAAACCGTCGTAAGCAAATTTTTTTCGCGCTAGACTTGATACTTAATACTGCCTCATAAGCGGGTGCACGCGCTATTTATTGAAGTCGACAAAAGTACTACAATAGTCTCGTAAATTGTAGCAACTTGTGATGTCATCCTATTGTGTCTTATTTGAAGGTCGCGCTATCTTTTTCGTACATTTTAGTCTTTGATTAACTCCTTCTAAACAATGAAACCTCATAAACGGAACAGAAAATGGAGTTCTTTATAAATATGAAACATTTACGGAATTTATTAAAATAATTACATATACGAAATGATGTGTTTAAAAAAGGCACTGTCCCGTATAATACATGACGAATGGTCGCCTTATATAAACAACACTTACTAAAACTATCGGGAAGTGTTTAAATATTATGTGAATATTACTTCAAATAAAATCTATGTTTTATTATTTCTATTGACAGTTGAGACAACAACATCCAACGACTCGCATCTTTTTTTTAACAGGCCTCCTAGATTTTGATGCGGTAATTTAATCATAAATTGAAGATGCGAAAAATTTAATTATTTAACTGCCAATATCTCAAAAAAATAGTATTATGACATACTTGTAATTACATTTTCTATTAGGAATTTAATTTAGAATTGAAAAATGGTTAAATATACAGGGACATTCTTTAAAAAATTTACTTAATTGTGTATTTGGAAAACACTCTGTATTTCTGTTAAAGCAACTATGTCGCTGAATTTTACGCAAAATTTACGAAAACTTTACGATTAACTTTTTTTTTCTATGTCTTTAAATAAGAAAACTAGGAATGAATATGGAACATTATGATGAATCACCCGGTACATCGTATGCCATATGGATTAAGTTCGATGTATTTGATAGGAATTTTTTTTTAATTGTATTTTGTGCCTATCTGTTATTGGGACATTGTAACCCTGTTGGTTAGCCTAATAAATAAATAAATAAATATCCCGAAAAGAAGAGCGGGCCTGCTAAGGTATTCTATACGGGTCTCGTCGAAGCTGTCTATTCCTTTGGTCTTAACTATCCTAGCGGAATTGTATCTTATGAAGTAAGACTAGTTTTTTTTTCGTCATAAATGTAAAACGCATTAGAAAAGTTATTAATAAGTGTTAAATATATATATAAAATATGAAATGAGTTCACACATTTTTTTAAAAAATAGCGGGTACCTTGGTAACTTTTAATTGGTTAGATTGATCGTCCTGAAATAATGTTGGTAGCAACGCGTGTGGACAGTTTGGCATTTTGTGATGTGAGATTTTTATTAAAGTTTTTATTATGATCTAGTTGTTAAAATTTGTAAGAACATTAATGTCAATCGTAATTTGAATTGTTGAAAATTTGAAGTATTTCTGTTGCAGTTCAATAACTTTATTTAAATGGAACGTAATATCTTCTACACATCTCTTCATATTTGGTTAAAAGATGAAAATAAAAATTGATGGAATGCAAATAAAAACATTAGAACATATGTGATGAGAAACATCATTTTATTGTATTATACTAAATGGAAATTAAGAAACTATGTATTTGTGACTGGTTAAAATGTTTAGTAAGTGAACAGTGATAGTGTGTACAGTAGGGATATGTGTTAGATTTAACGACATGATCAAGGAAAAGCACGATAAAGGACCCGATAGTGTAAAGGAGGAACCGGGTAGCTCCGACAAAGACTGTGCAAGTACAGAAGTGTGTATTAAGAAGGAGGATGATCCTACTGGTACAAGCTGTCCTGTGAAAAAGGAACCAGGTCGACCGATCACAAAAAATGGAGGTGTCATTGGTTCTACAAATACCGGATCGTTACATAGTAGCAGTGAACGCAAATGTGAAATAGATGATACTTCTTCTAATAACGAGATTAGTTCTATACCGCCTAAAACGGAGGAAGGGCTTGAAGGAGAATTATCTAGTGATGCATTTGCACTCGGTCTCCCTAGTGCACCACCACATCCTCCACCGCCCGATGGAGTACAACCACTACCCAGTAATATTATCAATAAGCAATCGAATAATATGGAAGTCCAATATATGCAACAGCAAAGCCAAATATTTGTTTTTTCTACTATGTTAGCAAATACCGGTGCAGAAGAAGTAATTCAAGGTCGTTATCCTTCAATTATAGCATACCATTGTGCTCAACCGGGCACTAAAAAATACCTCGAAAAGAACCCGCTTAAAGTGAATCAGTTTAATCGTCAAAGTACCCAATGGCTTAATAATTTGGCTATGATTAAGAATAAAGGCTGCACTCGAAGTCCTAACTTAATTCCGAAAGGTCAACCACCTTTAGATAGCTTTTTAGGGCCAGAGGGTTTAGACGATATGGTGGGGTTAGGTGACGGTGACCTATCGTGGGACCAAAAAAATAGTCATCATTTAGACGGTTTGGAAAGTGTTAGTAATGGTTTACCGGATGTTGTACCGGATATGGATTCTTGCAGCCCTTCGTTGGCAAGCATGCAACCTTCTTTGCAAGGAGTAAAAGTGCCTGACGAAAATTTAACACCTCAACAACGACAGCATCGTGAAGAACAGCTGGCGACTATTCGGAAAATGCAGCAAATGTTATTTCCCGAAAATCAAAATGTAGAAGGTTCAGAAAGTCCCGAATTACCTCATAATATAATCGGAGGAAATCCACACGGATCTAATGCACCTGGCCCTATGTCTGCTCAGATCGAATGGCAAAAGTTGCAACAGCAGTTTTATGAAGATCGAACAAAAATTAAGCCTGACGGACGGCCAGCGGGGCCTCCCGGTGTGATGGTGACATCTGGACCTTTGTGTGTGGGTGGTCCTTCTATGGTTAGGGGTCCACCTGGTCAAAGCCCACGTTTGCAAGGCCCTCCCCCACCTTATCATCAAACTCAACGTTCTGCCAGTGTTCCTGTTGCATTACAAAGCCCTAATCCGGGTTCTCCTAATAATCCTACATCAAATTTATCTTTGCCATCACCCAGAGCTTCCTCGGCCCTAAACTCTCCTGCAGAACCGAATCGGCCCTTCGGTCTAACCAGGCACATGAGCACAGGTCAGAGTCCTACATCACAAGAGTCTCCTACAGCGCCTCGTCGTATTCCTAGTAATCCCGGTACTCCAGTCTCATCACATTTATCACCTAGTGTAACTAGTAGCAGTACAGAACCAAACAGCAGCCATCAGTCGTCAGGTTTGTAGTTTACGAGGTAACCCTACTATTCGTTACCTATTTAACGATTACAGTAGATGGAATGTTTGGACGCACATTACAGTCTATGGCACAACAAAAGCAACTTAATACTACTTCGCACGGTCCACCACCCTCTGCGAAAGAACCTAATCTAATGCCAGTACCTTCACCCCAACAAATCCAATATCTTAATACGTTTGAGGGTCAAGAACTAATCATTCAAAAACAACCAAATACAAGCCTTAAAGAAGGAAATGTGATATCACCTCCGTAAGTATCCTTATTCTCTTATCAGAATAGTTAAGCCATAAAATCATAGATAAACTAAAACGTAAATGTTGTTTAATATTCTACGTTATCTTAATTTAATTCCTTTGATTTCCTTTATATTCATTTTTTTTTAGATTAGATAATGATTATCGTTTTAAATGCATCTGGTTGCATTAGTCTTTATCAGTGACGCTTGTTTTCATTTAAATTAAATCTACATGTTAGTGATATTTTTCACTATAAAATTGAGTGTAATGTATATAAAAATGCACAATACAAAATTGAAAATGAAACAAATACCGAAAATACATATTGTTTATGGTTGTGTTCTAGATTACATAAAAAAAAGGTGTTTTACCATAAGATTTCTTGCCCTCGAATTTTTTTTTTATGTTTATTTAAAAGACTTAAACTTGATTCAGTCCCCTTTAGGCAATATTAATATTGAATATCCAATATTGCATGGTCATCTTATATTGTACGATACTTTGTGGGTTTTTTACATTTAGTTGTCTCATTAGCTACGAAACCGAGTCAAGATATTAAGATTAATATTTATTATCCGGAAAAGGTACAATAATTATGTATACATTAGTCACAATAAAAAATATTGTCACAATATATTAATTGGATTATTTTTAATTAGTAAATATGACGATAATTTTAGGTTGTAATAAGGTTTTTCGATTTAGTGCCAGTTAATTAATTGCAGATCTTTGGATTATTGGTTGTGCATTATATTAGTATATTATGAAAAAAGGTATTTGTAGTATAATAATCAATCGATGTTGGAATGTGTACATGCCAGGTTACGTGTTTGTATTACACTATTTTAATTAGAGCGCAAGAAGTTCTATAAGAAGCTTGAATTGATCCACCAACATGCTGTCACAGGGTTGCCATCTTCCTTGAAAACCTGGAAATATCAGCTGTGTCAAATTAATTAATATTACTTGTTTAAAATGATTTGATTATACTTTTATTATTATTGTTGTGACCTACCTTTAGGACGCGATGCTCTTCGGCGGAGGCAGAGGCGTGGGAAAGGATTTAACAGAGTTAAAACAAAAAAACTAACACAGAGGGCGCCAACCGTCTCGAAGACTGTAAAATAAATATTTATTTTGTTAAATTAAAGTCAATAATGTTTTTTTTTAATCGTTGTTACACTAACAAAGTAATAAAATCAATTATGGTGGTCGCACCAATACGGGTTACACCACAAAAAAAAAATACACCCGCAAAATAATCGATCCACTCAAAAAGTTGTTGAAGTTTGTTCATTAATAAATTTAATTTGATTTTTTTTTTTCATATTGTAGGTAAATTTATATGAAATGTTTTGAATTTTAAGAAAATTGGGCGTACGTCATTTTATACAGGGTGACACAAAGTGTGTTTTTGTACTCTAACGTTAAAATCACATGTGGAGTGTCAGAGTTGTTCCACCTTGTAATTTCTTATTTTGTTATAAAGACACATGGTTTCTTTCCAATTTATTTTTTATTTATTACAATAGCTTAATTTTTGTAAAAGATGCAAGGGTTTAAGAAAAACGTTACATTTTTACATTTTTCCTATGGCAATAACAATCAATTTATGAATTTAACTTGTTTGCATAGAGTGCTATGGAATTAGTCTGTTGTAAAATCTAAAATTTTTGAACATGTTTCTTGTCGAATAGTAATTTAAAATATGGATCTTTCTGTAACCGACGCAGCGAGAGCTATTGCTTTGGTTCAGAATGGTTGATCACAGTATTATATATATATATATATATATATATATATATATATATATATATTAATGATTGTGGACCTGAACAGGCTAAATTAGGCCTATCGTGCTAAAGCACTCAGGAACACTTAGGAGGATGGATAGAGGGATAATGAATTGCCAATAGATGCCTATGAACAGCTACCTTAAATTTTCTCATATCATAAGTGAGAGGAAAACAGGAACTAGGAGATCATTCCAGAGTTTTGAAGCCGTGTAGAAAAATGTGGATTGCGCCCGTTTGGTACAAGTGGAGATTTGTGCATACTGATGATGTGAATGAGCGAACAGTGTTTCTCGCAAAGATAGCCGAGATGGTATCAAAGAATATAATTCAGCACAATAGCCTTGTAATAACGATAATACAAAGAAAGAACTGAAACCACCCTTCTATGCTCAAGGGACTGTATGTGAGAAGTTAAGGACGAGTCATTTATAAGCCTAATCGCTCTCTTTTGAATACGATCAACGATATCGAGAGCGTATTGGGGAGCACTAACCCAGAGGTGAGAATTATATTCCAAATGAGGCCGAATTTGCGCCCTATACAGCAGAAGGAGTTGTTGAGAGGTAAAGTACGGCTTAGATCTGTACAAAAATCCTATTTTACGAGCAGCTGTTTTGGTGGCTGACAGAAGATGGTCAACTTATGAGAGATTTGAAGATACATTCATACCCAACAAAGTAATAGAGTCTGAAAGCTTAAGAACTGAGCCATTCATACTTACAACAGGAAATGATCGATCTTTTTTGGCGGACATAAGGCAACACTGAGTTTTATTAGCATTAAATTTAACTAGATTATTGCTTCCCCATTCGAGAATACGTTGAATGTTTTAGTTGATTGAATTTGCCATTTCCGCTTTAATTTCTTGATTTGACATAGAAGGTGGATTATCACTATGAGTAGACTGAGATGAACTGCAGTGAAGAGTGCTGTCGTCAGCAAAGCAATGGATGGGGTTAGTTGTTGAAGAAATAAGGTCATTTATGTACAGCAGAAAAAATGTGGGCGCTATAACGGATCCCTGTGGTACGCCCGCGTTAATGCTAACTTCTTTTGAAAAAAAGCCATCAACTACGACACGTATTCGTCTTTTATCAAGGAAACTAGAAACCCAGTTGATGAGCGTATCATTTAACCCAAACGAGGTGAGTTTGGCAAGTAAACACTTATGCCAAACTTGGTCAAATGCCTTTGAGATATCTAAAGCGACTACAACTGTTTCACCGGACTGCTCTAGTGTATTGTTTCAAACTTGGGTCACATATGAAAGAAGATCGCTTGTTGAACGACTTTGCCTAAACACATATTGGTGGTCACTAAGGAGTTTGTTAGTTTCAAGGAACGTGAGCAGTTGCTGATTGATTGCTTTTTCCATGATTTTAGACAAAATGGAAGTGATGGCAATTGATCGGTAATTTGAGGGATCGGTCTTATCGCCTTTTTTGGGAATAGGTTGAACATTTGCTAACTTCCATGATGAAGGGAATTATATGGCCAGAGTGTTGGAAGTTTCAAGATGCAAAGTTCAAGGAGCTGTACAACGGTTTCGTGAATTTGGTGTATTCACAAGAAGAAATCATTGTGATCGAAAAAAATGTACTAGTGAGCGAGATAATCGCTTTATAACGATAAATGTTTTGAGGGACAGAAAAGATACTTCTGTGCAAATGAAAAACAGATTAGAGGACGTAAGGCAAGTTCAAGTAAGTGATAGAACAACAAGAAGATGGCTTTTTAATGTTGGACTGTGTGCCAGGAGACCTGGTAAACTTATTGTTATTACCATAGGAAAAATGTAACGTTTTTCTTAAATAAAAAAAGAAATTGTAAAGAAACAATGTGTCTTGATAACAAAATAATAAATTACAAGGTGGAACAACTCGTGACACTAATTAGAGTTCTAAAACACACTTTGTGTCACCCTGTATAAAATGACGTACGCCCAATTTTCTTAAAATTCAAAACATGTCCTAGATGTCACATAAATTTACCCACAATATGAAAAAAAAAAAATCAAATCGAATTTAAAATAAAAAATTTATTAATGAGCAAACTTCATCAACTTTTTGAGTGGATCTAGTATTTTGCCGGTGAGTGTTTTAACACTGAAACTGGCCTTAAGGGCAGTTAAACAAGCGCTTGCTTTATTCCTGAGTCACAACTCAAATATTTGATTAGACTAGTATGTCCACCTTATTTAGTAGACAGAAAAAGTATTCTGATAGTTACGACCTAATTATACCCAATAATTATAAATTAATTGCCCTGTTTAAAAAAACATACAGGGTGTGGCGCGCAGAGTTTTGATTAAAAGTAATGGCGGATACAGTTATGTTAAAAATCTGAAATTACGAAGCTGTAGGTTTTGGATGACGCTGAGCTCAAATATAATATTGTCCTGAATGTGGCACTTCCGGTTATACCGGAACTAGACGTCAACTTTGTTATTTTAAATGGAACCTAATATTTTTTATTTTATTTTCGAATTCAACATGAAATTCTAGATAAAATTTGTGCACAATGTCCTATACCAAAAATGAAGTATTTTCGAGATATTTCTATTTTTTCTAAATTTTGAAAAAATCCACATTGAATAACGATATCTCCATTAATAAGGAAGCGAGTGACGTGAAATTGTAACCAATAAACAACAAGCGCTTGCCCGTTAACTCCATATATTCATCTCATTGATATTTCATACAGGGTGTTTTAAACTTAGCCGCCAACATGCACAATTTAAATCATTTATAAGTTGCTTACTTTAAATAGAACACCCTGTATTTTATTACATTTTCCGCTGCATTTTTTTAAGCCAATTCGTTTGGTATCAGTATTCCCTATACCTAAATCCAACCACTTTTGAGATATTTCATTATCTTAGTTAAAACATAACAACACTTAATTATTTAAACATTAGTAAAGGGTAGGCCACGATTTCCATTATTTAAGGTGATATTTTGTTATTTTTTCATAAGTTATTAATTCTGAAAAGTAACCAATAGCCTGAACGGATTATTAATTGTGTATATCATTAAAAACGTTGACTAGGTATTTTGTATTAATTTAATTAGATAACTTACAAACAAAAATAACTAAATGTAATATTAAACAAATAAAGTTTTATAATAAGTGTTCAAAATTAGCACCATCTACTTCTAAACATTTATGAATCCTTTTCATTAAGTTATGACTTGTAATTGTGGAAATGTGGTCGGGTGTTAGAGAATTAAAAGCAAGTAAGACTCTCTGCATCATATCTTCCTTTGTCGTAACAGGTTTGGAAAATACCTGATTTTTAATGTAACCCCAAATACCAAAATCAAGAGGAGCTAAATCAGGAGAGCGAGCTGGCCAACGAAACGGACTCTGATTGGCAATCCATCTGTCATCAAACATGTAAAGATGCTAAGCAACAGGCCCAAAGTTATGAGGAGGTGCTCCATCTTGCTGATACCAAGCTGAAGCTTGGCAATGTGGCAATATCTTGTACCATTTACCATTTCTTAAAGTATGTAACGCCGGTCGTATGGCTTCTTCTAAAATGTGGCAATATCTTGTACCATTTAAATTTTCATCAGAAAATTTTAATGCTAAAATTTTATCGTCTTTTATTGCACAAAAAACATTAAAACTCCAACTGTCTTGGAAATAACGTTCTCTACTAACATGTGGATTTTCATTAGACCAAAAATGGGAATTATGTCGATTAAATATTCCATTTTTGCTAAACTTTGCTTCATCACACCACATAACTGTTTTTATGAAATTTTCATTCTCTTGGGTCTTCATTAAAAACCATTCACAGAAGTCTAAAATAACCCAAAACATTAATTTCGCTTATGTCACTGTCCACTAGTGGTTTATTTTTATTAATGTTTGTCTTAAATTGACCAAACTGACGGCAGTTTTTAAGCAATCTTCTTACAATATCACCCGTTGCACTTGGTCGATTTGGATATCTTTCTGCAAAAACACGGTAAGTCCGTTCAACAATTCTATTACGCTCGCCGTAAATAATAATAAGATTTAAAAAATCATCATTAGTAAATCCTACATTTGCCATTATTTACTCTGAAATACAAACTGGTAAAGAAAACTGTCAAAACAACAAACAATTAACGTTCTAACTATCAAATCTTTGACAGCCATGGCCTACCCTTTACTAATGTTGAAATAATTAAGTGTTGTTATGTTTTAACTAAGATAATGAAATATCTCAAAAGTGGTTGGATTTAGGTATAGGGAATACCGATACCAAACGAATTGGCTTAAAAAAATACAGCGGAAAATGTAATAAAATACAGGGTGTTCTATTTAAAGTAAGCAACTTATAAATGATTTAAATTGTGCATGTTGGCGGCTAAGTTTAAAACACCCTGTATGAAATATCATTGAGATGGATATATGGAGTTAACGGGCAAGCGTTTGTTGTTTATTGGTTACAATTTCACGTCACTCGCTTCGTTATTAATGGAGATATCGTTATTCAATGTGGACTAGGATTTTTTCAAAATTAAAAAAAAAATTGAAATATCTCGAAAATACTTCATTTTTGATATAGGACATTGTGCACAAATTTTATCTAGAATTTCATGTAGAATTCGAAAATATAATAAAAAATATTAGGTTCCATTTAAAATAACAAAGTTGACGTCTACTTCCGGTATAATCGGAAGTGCCACATTCAGGACAATATTATATTTGAACTCAGCGTCATCCAAAACCTACAGCTTCATAATTTCAGATTTTTAACATAATTGTATCCGCCATTACTTTTAATCAAAACTCTTCTCGCCACACCCTGTATACTCAAATAGTTATAGAAAATGCTACCTTAATAGACTTCAAGTTTTAAATAATCATAAATAGATATGAATAGAGCACACCAAAAATGTGTTACTTATAAGCCATCAAAGAATTTGTAATGCGGAACTTAAAAAGTACTTTTCAGTAACCGAAGAAAAAAATTAAACATGCAACAATAAGCTAAGCATTAATGTGACACATAAATTCAATGCCATTAGCTTTCAACTGGTGAGGCAGAGTTGTAGCCTTAGAACTGGTTACTCGATTTTAATTTATTGTTAATTAGGTTGTCTAAAGGTCATTAATAAAAGCATGAAATAGATTTAAATCTACTAGTGAGCACAAAATAGTAATCTAGTTCATCCGAATCATTAAAATACACACCGAGCAATATGTATACATGTAAATTTAAAGATGCATAAAGCAATATAAAACTAGAGAGCAAGCGGCTATCTTAGAGTAAATCTGTCTCCGATCTGGTTAAGAGGTTCTTTTATTGGATTCCCAGCCAATCAACTCATGGAAACCTTCCGAAATATTCCCAACTAACCCATTAATGCCCCAAAGAAGATCAAGTCAAAAAATATAAGTAAAGGTAAACGAAAACGACCTATTTGAATACAGATCGTTTATGTCAATTAATCAAAATTCAATACCATCGATTTTGCAAGTTTTTCCAATTTTTTTTAAAAGAAGCAAAAAAAAATAGATATCGGTGTGCTATGGTCTTCTATATTTAAAAGGAGAGAATCAAGTCTCTGGAAAGACAGCTTGTTAAGCAAGTAAAAAATAATGTATCACCAGTGAACCAGGTGTGAATATTTTAAATACAAAGCAATTTCAATCCCATATCAGGTTGGATGCTTTATAAATTAGCAGAAATGTAATTAATTTGTTCACTTGTGGATTATGCCATTTCAGCCAAAAATCCCCTCCGCCAACTCGCGGCAAACCTCCCAACTATCTCACCATAGATGTTAAAAATATAGAAAACCATTGACGTTAAAAAAGTAAACGCTCAATGTTGGTTATTGAAAGAGACTAATTGATTAACATAAAATTCCTACATCGGGGGTCCCTCAAAGTTCAACCTTGGGGCCCTTTCTATTTGTGATATTTATTAATGATATTCCTACTCATATCTCTTCTCAGAAATTACTATATGCGGATGACCTAAAAATGTTTAATGAAATAAGTTGTGTGGAGGACTGTATTGCACTGCAAAACGATATAAATAGCCTGCAATCTTGGTGTCAGTTGAACAAACTTGACTTAAGTATTACTAATGTAAATCGATGACATTTTCGAGAAAACTTAATACTGTTCCATTGAGTTACTGTATATCGGCCACACCCTTAAACACGGTACTCTCCCATCGAAATTTAGCAGTTACGTTTGAGAAAGCGTTAACTTTTTCTATGCATATTAAAGAAGGTGTTAAACAATCTTTTAAAGTGTTAGGGTTTGTTATTCGCACATGTGTCGATTTCAAGAATATCTCTTACATAAAATCGCTCTACTTCTCTTTGGTAAGGTCTATTCTAGAATATGGTGCATTGATCTGGGACCCTTTCTATAAAAAGTATGAGACTGAAATTGAACGTATCCAACGCCGTTTTTTAAAATATTTACATTTTCGTACAGAAGGTTTGTACCCAGAGAGAGGGTACCCTCAAAACGTTTTACTGCAAAGGTACAACCTCTCATCACTTGCTACAAGAAGGAAACGTATTATAATTTCATTCTTGTACAACCTACTATACGATCATATAGACTGCGCAATATTGCATAACCAATTATTTTATGTTGTTCCCCGTACATCGACCAGGCAATAAATTACATTTTTTCTCCAAAATAACTCGAAAAGCTAAAAAAAAAAAAATAATAATTGAATCATTTGGTCGCTAATAAATAATAGCAGGTCCGGTGAGGGGCGGAGAACCAGGAATCGCGTATAGAGCAGTATGGTTGAAACGCGTGGTGTGATTGAAGGGTAAGTAAGAAAAAAAAAAATGTGCATGTATATATGTACATTTTGAGATTCATACAATGAGTATACGATCTATTATTTATATCTATCTATTATGTCGTGACAGTAGACAAATAACTGTCCGGTAGTAAGACGCAAAAGAAGTTGGGATGATCATAAGTGAAAGAGCGAAAAGATGTGTTAAACAGTACGAATTGGTATCTCCCCGGGTAATATGGGTTAGAATGAAAGTGGAGTTTCGAAGAATTTTTCTTATTGCATGTTATGCACCGGTGAATGGAGAAAGAGAACAGGAGCGTGAGAACTTCTGGAATGAAGTACAGAACGTGTTGAACATATGTAAGTCAAACGAAAGAGTGATTATAGTGGGGGATATGAACGGATGGGTGGGTGTACAGAGAGAACATAGTGAACGCGTCCTAGGAAAGTTCGGAGACCAAACAGCCAATGAGAGCGATGAACACCTGCTGAACATCTGTGTGGAGAGAAGCCTGTTTGTATCCAATACGTGGTTTAAACATAAAAATGTGCATATGTATACTTGGCAAAGAGGTGAATCTAAAAGTATGATAGACTTGATAGTGTATGATGAACGGCTTAGAAACCTGGTGAAAGACACAAAAGTAATGCGCGGATCGGAGGTGGATCGGAGACCACTTTTTGGTTGTATCGAGAGTGTGTTTAGGGCAAAAATGGGTCTGCAGAAGGAAAGCAAACGTAGTGCGAACATCCAGAATTAGGCTTGACAAACTAGTGGTTAATGGTGCGAGAATGAAATACGCAGATGCTTGAGTAAAGAGTTGAATGTGAATGAAACAGTGTGGAACGAACAAATAAAAGACACTGACGTTGAAAGTGCATGGATAAGCTTGAAAAACTCTGTTGTTAATTGTGCCGTGCCAATATGTGGAAGAGTGACTGTAGGTAGACAGAAAAATGTGCTTGGTGGAATGAGTCGGTAAAAACGGCAGTATGTAAGAAAAAAGATGCGTACATGGCAATGATTGCTGCAAAAAATGAGACTGAGAAGCGATTGTATGAGGTGTACAGATTAAGAAACAAAGAAGCGAAGGAGGCAGTGAGAATAAGTACAGAGGAAGTGATGGCTGTGGAAAGAGAGAAAATGCAGAATTATTTTGAGGGAAACAAAAAACTTTTTTGGAAATGGGTCAAAAATACAAAACGTGGCCCAAAACAAAACGCTGCAGGAGTGATGAATGCTAGAAACGAAATAGTATGGGACGATTGTGAAGTGAGGAAATGCTGGCAAGAATATTTCAGAAAGCTGTACAGTAGTGAGGAAAGTAAGACTGAAGGGTTAAATAAGGAGAATATAGAAGAAATGATGAATGAGACTGAGAAGGATATTGGAATAAATGAGGTAGAGAAAACGGTAGGAACGTTGAAAAACGGCAAGGGAGCAGGCTATATGAAATCACTGGTGAAATGCTCAAGTATGGTGGTGCAAATCTTATACGAAGATTGTGTGAATTATTCAATGTATGCGTTATGTGTGGAAAAGTGCCGAGGGATTGGAAGAGCGCGATCATTGTACCATTGTATGAGGGTAAGGGGAACAAGAGTGATTGTAAGAACTACAGAGGAATAAGCTTGCTCATCGTGCCTGGTAAAGTATTTGGAAGAATACTGATGGATAGAGTACGCGAAACTACACAAACTAAGATGTGGGGTGTGCAAGGTGGCTTCATGCCAGGGAGAGGATGTGTCGATCAGATGGTTGCCCTCCAGCAGATGATCGAAAAGTGTTTAAAGGTAAAAAGGAAGTTGTACTGTGCGTTTGTAGATCTGGAGAAAGCATATGACGGAGTGAATAGGGAGAAGCTGTGGGAAATATTAAATGAATATGGCGTAAATATAGGTCTAATAAATGGAATAAGGGCAGTATACAACGGTAGTCGGGCATGTGTTAGGGTGAAAGGGGGTGTGAGTGAATACTTTAATATTGAGCAAGGAGTGCGACAAGGCTGTGTGATGTCACCGTGGTTGTTCAATGTATACATGGATGAATGTCTTAGACAAGCATGTACCGATACAAATGGTGTAGTGGAAGTGGAAGGAAGTTTGATACAGTCTGTGAGAGCATGGACCTAAAGGTAAACGTGAACAAAACTAAGATTGTGGTATTCAATCGGGAAGGTGGAAAGGAGAGTAGAGTATTTACTCTGCAAGATGAAATTGTGGACGAGCTGGTATACCTCGGCAGAATGCTTACTGCAGATGGTACAATTGAGAGCGAGATTGGACGAAGGGTCAATGCTGGAAGGAAAGTGATTGGAAGTATGTGGACGATAATGAGAAATGAAAGCATGAGCCTAGCTGCGAAACAAGCAATCTATAATGGCGTATTTGTCCCGTCAGTACTGTATGGAAGTGAGACATGGGTATGTCAAAAAAGCACGAAAGAAAAATAACTGCCGTGGGTATGAGATTCCTGAGAAGCGCATGTGGTAAAACGAGAAGGGACAATATAAAAAATGATGGATAGATATAAAAGTTGTACATTAGGTTGCTTTGGTCACATTGAGAGAATGAACAACGCAAGATTAACGAAACAAATATATGTGGGTGAGGTTAGGGGAAAGACCGGGCCTGGTAGGCCGCGTAAAACTTGGCTGAATGTAATAGAATCTATGATAAAGGAAAGAAAGATAAGGAGTTTTGAAAACAAAAGGGCATGTCAGAGACTATGTATGAATCTTGCAGAAGCTAGGGAGGTATGCGGAGATAGGAAAGCATAGAGAAAGATTGTGAATGAAAAATAAATAAGAGGCAGGGTTTGTTTTGCCTACCCCGCAAGGGAATGGTGTGAAGGTTAAGTTAAGTTCCTGTTTACAAAATTAGCTCTATTTATAACTGCCTAACCAGTGTAGTAGACATTTTTAACTGCCCTCTAAACCACTTGCTGAATGCTATTAACTAACCATATTATTGTGAAACTTTATTTATTTAGTTGACTTGTAAGATTATGGTAATTGTTCTTTTTTTCCTTTGAATGGCGTGTTAAGCAAAAATTAATTTAATTAATTGATAACTGTAGATTATAATAGAATAGATTTGTTGTGTTGCAGAATTGTTTTGTCTTTTTTTATAATTTTTCGCATTTCTAATAACTGCTTATTTGTAATTAAGTTGTATTTGTTCTGTTTGGATTTAGGACCTGTTTGAACAATAAACGTTATTATTATTATTATAAATGGAATTTAATTATGAAATAATATGGTCACAAAACGTTTTAATGTGTTTATGACAAAAATAAGTAACAGGTTTCGGACCGTAGTATTGGATTTCAATTGCAAGATATAAAGTAAGTCCCCCATTGGAGATATCAAAATGAAATTTTGCAAATATAGTAAGCAATAGGTTTACGACTTTTTTAAGCTGTTTTGACAACATTCCAGGTGGCGTTGCGACGCCATGTAACGCCATTTTTTTTAATGGAATATAGGGTTGGAATTTGGCTCATTTAAAAGGTATTTTAATGTAGTATACTCCCCTAGAATATTTTTAAATTATTCAAATCTTTCTAGAAGTTATGGCTATTTAAATTTTTATTATTTTTTTTTTGCTTTTTTTTAGAAAAATGCTTTGAAATCAATTTTAAAACAAATTGTAGACTATCAAACTTACTTAGCTTTTTAATGTTAAAAAAAATTTGAAAATTATAAAATGGCACGAAACCTGGAGGAAAAAAATACAATTAATCCCATTACTGTCATTCCAGATCAAATCAACTAGGGACCCAAGCCAGTAAATTCCCCTGTAGCTCAGATGGTAGATCACTCGCCTAGTCAATGAGAGGACATGGGTTCAAATCCCATTATGTATTATTAGTATTAAGTTTCTGACGAATGGAATTCATAACTCCTGCAGCTCCGTAGAGAGGACACGGGTTCGTATCCCATTCGGGGAATCTTTATGATATAAAATTCTTAGTTTTATATTTATGGAAATAATGAATGCTTGTGAAATTGTCCAAGGATTACTATATATATATATATATATATATATATATATATATATATATATATATATATGTTATGTAGTGAAAAATTGTTTTCGAAAATTAAAACGTAATAGTCCAAAAAGTTGCCTTTAGCCATGCCGAAACCACCACATAAAATTCAATAAAATCAAAAAATGTCTTGAGGTGTCCCAAAGCCCCTACAAAATTAAACTTTTATTAAAAATCTGAACATTCTATTTAAAAAAAATGACGTCTCTGCGCCAACTGGAATGTTGACGCTATCAAAATAGCTTAAAAAAATTGTAAACGTATTGTTTACTGTATTTCCAAAATTTCATTTTGATATCTCCAATTTTTCAAGAAATAGAGGGGGGTTTACTTTATGTCCTCGCTGTATATGTAATATGAACTTAAAATGTATGTACGTAGCGTAAAATGTAATTCAAACTTCAAATGTACAAATTTCAAAATATTTTTAATTTTAACCTTCCTTCACGCCATTCCTTTACGGAATTGGCAAAACAATCCCTACCTCTTATTTATTTTTCATTCACAATCTTTCTCCATGCTTTCCTATCTTTGCATACCTCCCTAGCTTCCGCAGGATTCATACATTGTCTCTGACATATCCTTTTATTTTTAAAACTCTTTTCTTTCTTTTATCATACATTCTACTACATTCAGCCAAGTTTTGCAGTCTTTACAACTACTACTTTTATATCTATCCATCATCGTCTTTTCTTCGCCACACGCCGTCATTATACACTCTTTCTTTACCTTATCCCTTCTCGTTTTACCACATGCGCTTCTCAGAAATCTCATACCCACGTCAATTATTTTTCTTTCTCCCACTTCCAAACAGTACTGACGGGACAAACACGTCATTATAGATTGCTCGTTTCGCAGCTAGGCTTATGCTTTCCTTTCTCATTATCGTCCACATACTTCCAATCACTTTCCTTCCAGCATTGACTATCTTTCTCAGTTTCATTCACCATTCCTTCTACATTCTCCTTATTTAATCTTTCAGTGTTACTTTCTTCACTACTGTACAGCTTTTCGAAATATTCTTGTCAGCATTTCCTCACTTGACAATCGTCCCATACTATTTCATTGCTCGTATTCATCACTCCTGCAGCGTTCTGTTTGGGTATTTTTTACCCATTTTCAGAAGATATTTTTATTTCCCTCAAAATCTTTCTGCATTTTCGCTCCTTCCACAGCCATCACTCCCCCTTTACTTATTCTCACCACCTCATTCGCTTCTTTGTTTCTTAACCTGTACACCTCATACATTCGCTTTTTCTCAGTCTCATTTTTTTGCCGCAATCATTGCCATGAACGCATCTTTTTTCTTACATATTGCCTCTTTTACCGATTCATTCCAGCAAGCATATTTTTTCTGTTTACGGACAGTCGCCCTTCTACATATCCGCACGGCACAATTGACAACACAGTTTTTCAAGCTTATCCATGCACTTTCAACGTCAGTGTCTTTTATTTGTTCGTTCCACACTGTTTCATTCACATTGAACTCTTTACTCACAGCATCTGCGTATTTTATTCTCGCACCATTATCTACTGGTTTGTCTACCCTAATTCTGGACGTTCGCACCACGTTTGCTTTCCTTCTCCAGACCCACTTTTGCCCTAAACACACTCGATACAACTAAAAATTGGTCTGATCCGCGCATTACTTTTGTGTCTCACCAGGTTTCTAAGTCGTTCATCATACACTATCAAGTCAATAATACTTTTAGATTCACCTCTTTGCCATGTATACATATGCACATTCATATGTTCAAACTACGTATTAGATACAAACAGGCTTCTCTCCACACAGATGTTCTCCAGACGTTCACCATTCTCATTGACTCTTTGGTCTCCGAACTTTCGTAGAACGCGTTCAGTATGTTCCCTCTGTATACCTACCCATCCATCCATATCTCCCAATATCATCCCTCTTTCGTTTGGCTTACACACGCTCAACACGTTCTCTACATCATTCCAGAAGTTCTTATACTCTTGATCTCTTTCTACATTCACCGGTGCATATCATGCAATAAGAAAAATTCTTCCAACCTCTTTCATTATAATCCGTTCTACCCGGGGAGATACCAATTCGTACTGTTTAACACATCTTTTCGCTCTTTTACTTACGATTACCCCAACTCCTTTTGCGCCATTCACTTCAGTCTCATCTCCTGACCTTAGTGTTAGGCTCCCATCCTCTTTCTCCAGAGCATCCTTTCATTTGCGCTTTGTCCCGATACACAGAATATCAAGCTGCCTTTCGTACATTACATTCGTAATTTCAAATTCTTTACCGTGCATGCCTCTAACATTCCACGTACCGACTCTACATTCATTGCTTATACAGTCGTCAGCAACGGGGCCTGTCTGTTTATATATATATATATATATATATATATATATATATAAGGGTGGAGTGAAAAAAAATGTTTTTTTTTATTTTTGATATTACTTCTTTCCTGTATAAATACTTGTTGACCCATGACCTAAGGAGTATATTTACAGAAATTTCAGTTACCTCCTGTAATTTTTTCAGGTGGCGCAAATGACTTAAAGGTTTTTAAAAATTAGGAAAATAGGATAATAAATAGACTTATAAAATTTAAAAAACCTTATTTATTGCAAAAAATATGATCTCCTGATGATAAATTATCATTTTAAAGCCATTAAATCTTCTGGTTATTTAAGTTGAGAGGCACTACTACATAGAAGATATTGACGTTTTGTTTCAAATACTGTCTTGCTTTAATCTTGGCGATAATATACCCGTCTCTTGCCTCTGATCCACAAACAGAATGCAGCCTCTGATACAAGTTTGACACACCGTTCTACTGCCTGGGTATGACAAGGAAACTTTTCAATATACGTCAGATTGTTTCCAGAAGCGATCATTTCTTTCTGTGTTGCTGTAGTTCATTATTACTGGTGGCTCAGTGATATTCTTTGTCTGCCAGTCGACAAGCTCATGATAACAATTTGCTTCATAATTAAGGTGAGGTATCTCAAATATACGTACTTTCTTGTCATTTCTTTGTTCTCTTACTTTTATAATTCTTCGAAGACTTAATTCCCTAATATATTGTTGTTCGTCTTGTAGCATTGCAAGCAATATATTTTCTGGATGTGCAAAGAAAGCATTACGTTGAATTATTTTTAACACAACTATTTTTAGCTCTTCGCATGAACATAAAGATCTCTTAATCATGTTGAACACATGCATTGGACCGTATTTACAGGAAGGTTTTGTCTTTATGTCGAACCATGTTGGTGCATATACTTTTATATTAAAAATAGTGAGTTCTTTCAAATTTTCTGGCGAATCCTCTGTTCCTATGTACAAACGAAGTAAACCATCGTGAGTGAGCTAACTTTCCAGGGTCTCCATTAGCTAGTCCAGTGGAGACATTTCCTGTAGATATAGCCGAACACATTTCTCACAGATATTTTTTATCGTTACTTAATAAGTTGACATCAACCTCAGAGCCATTAGAAGAGATAACTTTCATCAGAAAAATACTGCACTATTTTTTAAAAAATTCTGCGTATTTTCGCTTCCTACTTTCTTGACGAGGAATAGCAATTGTTTTCGCCTTATCAACAGGGCCAATATACATTTTTCTTTCTTCTCGCTGGCCCTTTAAAAACTCGTGCTATCTAATTTAATGTAGAATATAATAGTAGTGTTATAGTTCGAAGAATGGATCAAAATATCCCAGAATTTCTAAATTTTTGGCTAAATGTACAGTTTTTTTGGAAAAATCAAAATAATTTTTCTTTAAGTGGGTGTGTGAAATGGAATTTTTTTAATTGTATATTTGAGTCACATTTATGTTGTTCTATCACCCAAAAAGTGCTAACTGTCTAGACCACTGTATATATATATATATATATATATATATATATATATATATATATATATATATATATATATATATATATATATATATATATATATATATATCACAGTCTAGAGTGAACTAATAAAAACGAACCCTATGCGTACTACTGAATTGTTCAATTAAGGCAAAGTATTAGTATTTATTTAGAAAAGTGATGTAGATAAATAACTAGGTACATTACATACCACATACGTACATTTATAAAATATCCACATATGTATTTACATCTTGTCAAAAAAGTTAGTTAATTTGGTTTGTTTCCTTTTTTGTTACAAAATTTTTTTGTAATGGTTTCTTTACATCTTCTCAATGTTAGTAAATCTTCTATGGCAAAAAGGTTTGTTTCTCCGTATTCGATAACTTTATTTATAGCAAGTGCTTCTTTAGAATTGACCTTTGTACCAGTATTGTCGCAGTTTTCATTATCATCACTGGTTTCGGTGTTGTCATCGCTAGAAACGTCTGCTACTTGAATGTCATCTTTATTCCAAATGTCTGTAAACATGGGTGTCTAAATCTAAACAGAAGAATATTCTGTGTTACACATACGTACCTCAGGTTGAATTATGTATGTTTAACAAATTGACGGTTTCTTTTATGGTTTCCACTGCTTCTTTGGAAGCATTTTTTTTTTCAAAATGCCAAGAGGAATATCGTCTTGTTCATATGAGCTTTCTTCATTATTTTTATATTCAAGAATTTTATTCTAGCACTTAGGTATTGTCTCAGCTTGTTATTTATCCCATGCAGAAGCTAAGTTTATAACTACATCCTTAAGAGTTAGAGCTTTCAAAGCAGCAGCAACAATCTGATCTGGATTTGACATGATAGTGGAAAGTAGACTATTCCGATAATGCAACTTAGTGAGTCTTATGACATTTTGGTCCATTCGTTGGATTAAGGCCCATTCTGTTTTTAAACAGGTATGTGCTTGTTTGCCGTAAAAATAGTTTCTCCCGATATGTGTTAATGGATTTTCGGCTTGCATAATTTTAGTGATATATAAGCGTAATTCCCAACAGATGCATTTAGTTGCTCTCGGATAAGCGTTTATGCTACAACTAGAATGGCGTCGCGTAGACCAAATCATAGTGTTAGAGTTGGTGATGATAAATTTGAAGAAACTGCTTTAGTATGGGCCAATGAATCAAATGAGGAGCCATCCGGTGAAAGCGAAGTAATTATTCAAGCGCTAGTGATGATTCTGATGGTGATGAGTTGAACGATCATCTTAGCACATCCACAGCTGACAATTCGGCAGTTTCTCGATCATCTAATTGTTATATTACTCAGAGTGGTTTAGAATGGAATATAGATTATCCAGCAGCAAGCAAAACACAGAAACACAATATTATCAGTCGAGCTTCTGGCTTGGTAAGAAAGCACATGTGTTCTACACCAAAAGAAGCGTTTCATCTGTTTATGACTGATCAAATTTTACAATAAATAGTAAATTGTACGAATTTAGAAGGGAAACGAGTGTGTCATAACAAATCAAAGGATTGGACAAATGTTGATTTACAAGAACTTCGTGCTTTTCTCGGCTTACTTATTCAAGTAGGAGTAGAACGAAGTTGGGACGTAGGTGTGCGGGAACCATTTTCCCAAGAATTTGCCAATCCCGTATATCGAGCAACTATGGCAGTTTCTAGATTCGAAGAAATAAAGAGATATATAAAGTTTGATGATGAGAGAACTCGCAAGATACGTCTAGAAACTGACAAATTAGCGATGCTATCTTATATCTGGCATCTTTTCATTGAACAGTGTCAGGCGTGTATTATTCCTGATCAAAACGTCACAATCGATGAGCAGCTTGTTGGTTATCGAGGTCGATGAAAATTTATACAATATATGCCCAGCAAACCTGCCAAATACGGCTTCAAGGTATTTTGGTTGTGTGAATCCAGCTCGGCATATGCTATCGATGACATGATTTATGCGGGACAACAACTTGGTGAACCACCGCATAAGAATTTAGGACTTGTAGTTGTTCAAACATTAGTGAGTAGTGTTCATAATTATGGGCTAAATCTTACGATAGATAATTTCTTTGCAAGCGTTCCACTAGCTATATATCTGGTGGATAAGGACATTACAGTTGTTGGACACTAAGGCCAAACAAACGAGACATTCCAAAAGAACTAAAATCGTCTAGAGATCGTCCAGTATGTTCTTCGAAGTTTTGTTTTAGAAACAATGTTACTATGGTAAGTTACGTGCCTAAGAAATATAAATGCGTTCTTTTACTAAGTAGCATGCATCACGATATCTCTGTCAGTGACAGTTGCAAGAAGAAACCAGAGATAATTTTATATTATAATCAAACGAAAGGTGGAGTAGATGTCATGGATCAGATGGTAACAACATATACTTGCAAGACACAAACTAAACGTTGGCCATTAGCATTTTTGTTTCAACATCGTCGATGTATCAGCTCTCAACGCATATATAGTTTTTTGCAAAGAACAGCCCAACTACAACCAAGGGATGACTCACAAACGGAGATTATTTCTGCAAGATTTGGCCAAGGGCCTGGTGTTGCCACATATGCAGAGGAGGTCTACAAATCCCAAACTACGAAAAAGTGTTTTAGAAGCAATGAAGCATTTTATTGACATTCCTGGTCCGTCGCGAGTTCAACAAGTAACTGAGTCCAAGAGAAAACGATGTTCATTATGCCCAACCAGTATTGACCGTAAAAGTAAATTAATTCGTGACATGCAAAAACAACATTTGCAATGAGCACAGTGTTAGAGTATGCACCAACTGTTACCAACAAAACTATTTTTTTCGTAGATTTAAGATTTGTGTCTAGAATCTACCCACGTTCTATGGCTATCTTTGTTATTATAAGAGATACAGAGTCGGTTAAATTAGCAAAGTTGGGCAGAATTACTTGATAATTCAAATACCGATAAGAAAATTTAACATTGTTGCCAACTTTCTAAAATATCTGAAAAAGACTAAAAATCGTCCAAATTTTCAATCGGATATATCTTTTTTAATATTCAAAATACGAAAAAGTTATAAGAGAGACTTTTGATAGCTATTTTTACGCAAAATGGGAAAATGCGAAGAAAAATTTTTTTTAGTAATGAGTTTTTGATCTACAACCCAAACATACATTTTTTTTAATGGCAACTATAGCTGGCTATAGACTCATTCGATGGATTATTTTTTTCTGATTTCACAAATGTATAGTTTTGTATGTATATTATTAGTTGATTCTCAATTTAAAAAAAAAAGGTAATTATAATATTTATTAAACAAATTAAAGTGTGCCATAAACATTTACATAACAAAATAAGCTCATATTCTACTACTAAATTTGTGGAAACAACAAGAAATAATGTACTACATTATCAAAATAAAAAAGTTCTAAATAAATTTAACTTACAACGAAGAGTAACAGCAAACCCGTGCTTAACTTCTCACATACACTCCCTTGAGCATAGAAGGATGGTTTCAGTTCTTTCTTTGTATTATCGTTATTACAACGGGTATTGTGCTGCTGAATTATATTCTTTGATACCATCTCCGGCTATCTTTGCGAGAAACACTCGGCTCGCTCATTCACATCATCAGTATGCAGTACAAATCTCCACTTGTACCAAACGGACGCAATCCACATTTTTCTACACGGCTTCTAAACTCTGGAATGATCTCCCTAGTTCCTCCTTTCCTCTCACTTATGATTTGAGAAAATTTAAGGTAGCTGTTCATAGGCATCTGTTGGCAATTCATTATCCTCTATCCATCCTCCTAAGTGTTCCTGAGTGCTTTAGCACGATAGGCCTAATTTAGCCTGTTCAGGTCACAATCATAATATATATATATATATATATATATATATATATATATATATATATATATATATATATATATATATAAACAGATAACACAATCATAGAAGTGCTTCAAAATGCCCTCCATTATTTTGAACACACATTTGATATCGTTTTGAAATTTCGTTTTGAACTTTTAATAAACTTTGGGTTCTAATTTGTTGTATAGCAACACGAATTTTATTTTTTAAATCGTCTAGATTATCAGGTTTTACTCGGTACACTTTGTCTTTAATTGCACCCCACAAGAAAAAGTCCAGGGGGGTTAAGTCTGAAGATCGCAGCGGCCAAGCTATTGGACCTCGATTTCCTATCCAATTATTAAAGCGTTCCTGTAAATAGTTACACACAAGTAACCATTGTGTGCTGGTGCCCCGTCGTGTTGAAAATAATTCAAATTTTGAATTACGTTCAACGGAAGGTCTTCCAAAATTTCTTCAAATTCGTTTCGTAAAAAAGTTAGATATCTTTCGGCATTTAAATTGTATTTATAAAAAAACGGCCCAAGGATTTTGGTACCAATAATACCGCACCAAACGTTTACTGAAAAAGCATATTGAACTCTCCTCTCAACAGTAATATGGGGATTTTCTTGGGACCATTGGATATAATTTTTTCTATTGAAGATGTAAATTTTGCTTCATCGGTAAAAAGAATGGTTTTTGGGAATTGATTGTTTGCTCGACTTTCATTAATCAACCATGTAGCAAAACGTAATCTTTTCTGATAATCTTCAACATACGATGTATTTCCTATATGAAAATGATATAGCTTAAAATTATTTTGTTTCAAAATAAAGCAGGCTTCATCTTTGGAAGTGTTGCACTCGTTCGCAATTTCACGAAGAGATGTAGTAGGTTTAAATTCGACGTAAGCTAAAACACGTTCTTCTGTTTCTGTTGACATTAATTTTAAAATTTTGAGGTTTAGTAAAAGCCCCATATTTATTTAATTTGATTCGAGATTGGCAAATAGTCTCACATCGGGTTGTCTTCTTTCCATATAAGTTTGAAGATATAATTCCAAAGCAGCATTAGCATCTCTGTTAGACACGTAATAGCAAGAAAACATATCATTTCTTTCTTCTTGAAGAATAAGCCATTAATAAATTAATATTCACTATTTAAGTACGAACTACAACTGGTCAAAACAAATAATTCATTATCTACTATTTGACAGTCAATCAATGCAGAGTTTTGTTTTTAATTGGCACAGCACACCACGGCAAAAATTGCATTTGCTTAGTAAATACTATAATTACAATTTTTTGAAAATTGTGAGTTAACTAATAATACTAAACATACAAAGCTATACATTTTTGAAATCACAAAAAAATTAGCCATCGAATGGGTCCATAACCATCTATAGTTGCCTTTTAAAAATGTATGTTTGGGTTATAGCTCGATAAATAATTATAAAAAATTTTTTTCTTCGAATTTTCCCATTTTGCGTAAAAATAGCTATCAAAATTCTCTCTTATAACTTTTTCGTATTTTGAATATTAAATAAGATACAGCCGATTGAAAATTTGGACGATTTTTAGTTATTTTTAGATATCTTAGAAAGTTGGCAACAATGTTGAATTTTCTTAGCGGTATTTGAATTATCATGTAATTCTGCCCAACTTTGCTAATTTAACCGACTGTGTATCTCTTATAATAACAAAGATAGTCACAGAACGTGGGTAGATTCTAGACACCCTGTATATACAGGGTGTATTTTAAAATCACCGTCAAACGAAAACTGGAGATTCTATGATTCAAAATAAGACAAAAATGATCATAAACGCTTTTCCGAAAATGCTTCCTAACCGAGATACAGGTTGATTAAAAAATAATTTTTTTAAGATTCTTCAAAAACTACAAAAGATACTACACTGAGATTTAGTACATCTAAATGTCTAATTAAGTACAATTAATCAGGCGAGTTTGAGTCAACTGGCTCCATCCAGTGGCGTAGACTATGTTAAGTTAATCACTTTAAGTAAGAAAAAAACGCACGGCCCTGTTTTTTTTTAAAGAAATATTTTTTTGTTAAACTCAACATTTAATTCTGCAAATACAATCATACTTAGTATTTTTTCGATTCGGCACCCGTTTTTGAAATATTCTGCATTAACATAAACAGTAATTACAAACAGTAATTACCAAATTAAATAAATCAGTGATTGCTTCGCATTTGACAGTTACGTATCTTATCTTTGCTAAAATAGTTGCATTTACGCGTGTTTTGTAATTCATTGTTAGTGTCTAATTACCGTGAAAAAATGAATTACTCCAAACGAGAACTGGTCGATATGCATTTATGTTGTGGTAATACTAATTGCAATGCTCGTGTAGCTGCTCGACTTTATGAACAAAGATTTCCAAATAGAAGACATCCACATCATACTACGTTTAGAACCGTTCATCGTAACTTGTTAGAGTATGGAAGTTTAAAAGGAAAGAAAAATTCCGGACGAAATGCTCGTGTACCAGTTGAAACATCAATAAGTACGCGTGAGTTAGATTTAGAATTTGGTGTGTCGCATAGCAAGTCTTGGAAAGTTTTACAAGAACAAAATTTACATCCCTTTAACCTACAGAAAGTGCATGCATTATTGCGTGCTGACCATCCTCGTCGAATGAATTTTTGCGAATGGTTTTTAAATAAAAATGCTGAAGATGTACAATTTGTTAGAAACTTATTGACCACTGATGAGTGTATTTTTTCCCGAAATTGAATAATAAACTTGCATAATTCCCACAAATGGTTAGATGAAAATCAGCATCCAACTGTAGTTACAGCTCACCAACATAGATTTAGCGAAAATAGCAGACAATCTAGAAAATGAGCGATCTTTCACATTGTCCCATGTTGCTGATGTATTAAAAATGAGTTTTTTTAATAACGGTTCTGAATAATAATTCTTTTTGAAAATCTTAAAAAGTCGATGTAAATTATTATTTAGTAGATCAGAGTGACTGATTTTTTGTGCTCTCAGTTTTTGTGATGAAACTAAATTGATTTTCATTTTCGTACTATGGTAGGAGTGTAAATTAATGAATTGTTGACTGCTAATAGGTTTTATGTACCAGTCTAATTTTATTATCGGTGTTTCTGATTACATTAGTATCTAAAAAGAGAACACTATTATTTGTTTCTCTTTCAACAGTAAATTGAATATGAGGGTTATAACTGTTAAAAATATTCAAAGTTATCTCAATACAATTCTCAGATATGGCACATATAATATCATCAACACATTTTTTTAAAAAAGGTAAATGGTAATTCAGTTTAGTGACACAACTGTCTAGGAGATTATATTAATTATAATATTAATTAAAATGAAAGAAAATATACATAAATTAACAGGTGATTTAATATCACACTATTTGTGGCTTATAAATAATACCGTAAAAGCGATGGGGTAATATTATTCACCTCAATTGATTCCTGTAATTTGGTTTAAGGATTTTATGTAAGATGGCGTTGATCCGAAAGTTCAGTTGCACACCGTCAGGTTTAAGTAAATTATATACAACAGCACTAATATTGTATTCCACGTACACAGGGCGATTAACTCTGCTAATATTCACATTGTTTTAATCTAACCATGATCTAGAGTATAATTTTATAAGCGCATAAACATACATCTAAAGAGATAATTGTAACAAAACAAAATACACCCACGTACCACACAATTAAAAAACACCGAACGCGTTTCGATAGCTACGCTATCATCACCAACGGTCGACTAGGGCGAACTGAAGACAATTTCTATTATATATATAGGGTGCGGCGTTAGTGCCTCGAAGTACGATATACCCGTTATTAAAGGAGATATCAAAAAAAGTTATTTACAAAAATTATAGGCAGCTTCAGACTTCACATTATAAAATTATTTTCGTATTTATAGGGTATTACATATTACCATGGCGAACCAAACATACTTTTTTTTAAATGGGACACCCTATATATTATTTCAAATTTAGATTAAGCTGATCTCCCCCATACTTCCAATATAGGGCTTCATTACGTTATACAGGGTATTTCAAAAGTTATGGTCAATTGTACACGAAAATCATTCTCATTTCAACGTCCTGTTACCCTAGATAGAACAACGTAACAATATTTTTTCCAGGCATAACTTTTTGACATTGGTACAGTGTTACGAGAAAGTGCTATTTCTTTATTATTGCACCAATTGAATATAGAGCGAGCCAAAACTCGAACACATGATTTTGTTTATTTTTTCAAGTGAATCACACTGTATTTTATTTTAAAAAGTGAAAATACACTTTATGTTCTTTCATTTTTGTTAAGCATCGTAAATTTTTGAGATATTTTCAATTTAATAACAGAAGAGATTTTTTTTTAAATTTCAATTATAACAAGTTAGCTGTGAACAAATAAAAGTGTGACAAATTATTATAAAAAATTCAAAAAACATCGGTTATTAAGACAAAATTCTTATAAAATTAATTATTTTCATAATAAATGTTGTATAAAATGTCCACCGAAAACATCAATACAGCTTTGCAGTCGATCTTAAAATTCTCGACTGACATTTCTTAACATTTCTACATTAATACTCTAATACTTCTCGTATTCTATTCTTCATATCATCTTGTGTGGTTGGAGGTATTTGATACGCACGGTTTAATCCCACTTCAAGAAGTCAATTTTACTTAACTCTGGTGAACGAGCTGGCCATGAAACGGGTCCTCCTCTTCCCACCCATCGTCCAGGAAAATGGGTATTAAGGTGATTATGAATTACTCTAGTGTGATGTATCGGAGCTCCATCGTGTAACAACAACATTCTTTGACGAATGTTATGAGGAACGTTTGCCAATAGTAATGGTAAACGATTTTCTAAAAAGTCCAAATAAACCTCACCATTCCTGTTCCATCGAAAAAATGTGGTCAATTTACGTGATCTCCAATTGTACCACCCCAAACATTCAAAGATCACCTAGTTTGACTATGAGTTGCTATAAAGTGAGGATTACTTGTCTAATAATAATGGAAATTGTGTCTATTCACAGTTCCATTTCTATGAAACGTGACTTCGTCTCCATAGAGGACAAAATCAAAGAAATCCTTCCGGGATAGTCATCTTCTGGTAACTATTGATGCAACTGGATATGGTATGGATGCATCTTATTATTCGGACGGACCTGTCACTAATACCATGCTGACGCTCACGTGTACTAACTAGCATGTGGATTATGCGTAACTTCAAGCATCACATAAAATTCATGTTCCTCGTTAAGTACAGGTTTTGTCCTTTCCTTTTTTCATAAACTACTGAACCTGTACAATTAAAACGATCTACTAACCTTTCCAACATTATTTTCTCGGGTTGTCTTCGTGCGGGATATCTCTCTTTGTAAATTCTTTGTGCTAATAAACAATTTTTTATACATTCTCCCAGTATCCATATCATGTCTGTTAATTTCTCAACAGGAAACTTCATTTCAAACAGTATTTAAGTGTTTACAAATTAATAAACACTACGCAATCTCAAAGAAGTTTGTTAAATGACAAGCTACTAATTATTACTGAATAATATCTATGTATCATTTGTTCGCGGCTAACTTGTTATAATAGAAATTGTTAAAATAATCTTTCCGTTATTAAACTGAGAATATAATTCACATGTTACATGGTACAATTTTGATTACTTCCATTGGTTAAAATACAAAAACAAAATCGCAAAATCAGTGGTGATAATTTTATCAGCGCATGTTGACTGTCACGTGATTTTAATGAATAAAATAGTTTACTGTCAAAGTGACAAGCTTCAAAGAAATATATAATTGTATTGATTATCTTGCAACTGTAAAAAGTGAAAAAGTGACAGATCGTTTAAAATTGTAAACTAAAAAATATATTTTCTATTAACGTTCATTATATTCTCTTACCAAATATAACACGTGTTATGATTAATAATCGATGATACCACTCGTTAAAACCTGTAGAAAATTGAAGTCGCACTCGTTCAATTTCCATCGGTTTTAACTCGAGCTAACACCGATGATAATCATAACACTAGTTATATTATCCCTGAAAATATCTCAGAAATTAACGATTTTAACTATAGGGAGTGCTTAATAAAAACGAAAGAACATAAAGTGTATTTTCACTTTTTAAAATAAAATACAGGGTAATTCATTTGAAAAAATTGACAAAATCATGTGTTCGAGTTTTGGATCGCTCTATATTCAATTGGTGCAATAATAAATAAATAGCACTTTCTCGTAACACTGTACCAATGTCAAAAAGTTATATCTGGAAATAATTATTGTTAGGTTGTTCTGTATAGGGTATAGAGGACGTTGAAGTGAGAATGATTTTCGTGTACAATTGACCATAACTTTTGAAATACCCTGTATAACGTAATGAAACCCTATATTGGAAGTATGGAGGAGATAAGCTTAATCTAAATTTGAAAAAAAGTATGTTTGGTTCACCCTGGTAATATGTAACACCCTGTAAATACGAAAATAATTTTATAATGTGAAGTTTGAAGTTGCTCTCTATATATATATATATATATATATATATATATATATATATATATATATATATATATATATATATATATATATATATATATATATATACCATCAGCGAATAACGCTTCGTTGCGTTTCTGGTGAAAGTGGAAGTTATAACAGTTTAATGAGTCCTGAGTAGCCTAAAGGTCCTTGATCATCATTATTCATTAGAATTTGTTTGTTTTTGAACATTTCTAAACTTTCATAACAATCAAGTTCGTGCTTATTACTAACGTGTTTGATTAATGATACCTTATCTACTACATGATTTTTATCAAACATATGTATTGCTACGAGAGACTTGTCCCAACGTTTGTATTTTATTTGAGCTAAATGTTCTTTAAAGCAAATTTTGATTGGTCGTTTAGTTTGCCACGCATAAATTTGTTCACAATTTTTACAATTTATTTTATAAATTCACGACCTATCCTGCTTATCCTCTATCTCATAGGTAAATTTAGAATTTCAAGTTTCTACAAAGTTTTCAACACTACAAATTTTAGTATTAAGGATGGCAAACACACCACCCACGTATCTAATCCAAACTCTAGGAAAATAAGGCAAATCGAGTTTTAAGTCTGTCTCAAATTTACCCATGAATAGATTGGCTATTGCCCTTTGTCGTACCATGTTCTTGCTGAAAAAATTGATGGTTAATTTTGAAAAAGGTTTGTTTCATTCACAAATCTGTTAATTTAAGAAAATCTTCTACTTCTCTATCGTCCAAATGGTTTTGTTTTAAAACATCTTCTAAATAAACTAAGGTTTGGTCTATTGGAACGCCCGGAAACAGTGAACAAACGTCGAATGAGATTAAAATTTCATTTTCTGTAAGTTCAATGTTTTTAATTTTATCAATAAATTCATACGAATTTGACACACTGAAGTTGGGCTGTTGGTAAGAGAAGTTATGAAATTTACTAGATAAGCAGATAAGTACTATCATATTAGGCATAGAAAGTTCGGTTAAATCATTGGATAAAATTGCAAAAAGTAGGTCAGACAAGTCAGTAAAATTCAAATTTCGGAAAAATGTCCAACAGGAGTCAAAATTTAATTTAAATCATTCAGAACTTCGAATTGTTAAAGATCTCAAAAGTAAAAATTATTTTTATCTCAAAGCAGGCCATTATCTGCTTTATCAAGTAGCCATTTTAAACAAATAGTATTATTTTGTTTCAGTCAAAGAACTCTTAGATTCAGGTTCTTATTCAGTGATTACCAAAGATTATCTTCCTAAAATGATTACTTTAACTAGGAAGGTTTTATTAGCATGCAAAAGAGTTGTGGATGACTCGCTTAGGTTTCGACTAACGGTGTCCAATCCGGTGCTACCTAGAATGTATTGCTTACCTAAGATTCATAAATCAGGTAATGCTATGAGACCCATTGTTTATGGTATTAATTCACCTACTTATCTGCTGTCCAAATGGTTATCTAGTAAATTTCATAACCTCTCCTACCAACAGCCCAGTGTGTCAAATTGGTATGAATTTATTGATAAAATTAAAAACATTGAACTAAGAGAAAATGAAGTTATAGTCTCATTCGACGTTTGTCCACTGTTTCCGAGCGTTCCAATAGATCAAACCTTAGTTTATTTAGAACGTGTTTTACAACAAAACCATTTGGACGATAGAGAAGTAGAAGATTTTCTTAAATTAACAGATTTGTGTGTGAAACAAAACTTGTTCAAAATTAACCATCAATGTTTCCAGCAAGAACATGGTACGACAATGGGGAACAGCTTATTTCCATTTATAGCCAATCTATTCGTGGGTAAATTTGAGACAGACTTAAAACGCGATTTGTCTTATTTTCGTAGAATTTGGATTAGATACATGGATAATGTATTTGCCATCCTTAATACTAAAATTTGTAGTGTTGAAAACTTTGTAGAAACTTGAAATTCTTAATTTCCGACAATCAAATTTACCTATGAGATAGAGGCAAATGACACTCTCCCGTTCTTTGACACTCTGGTAACAAGAAATGGTAGTAGACTAGATATAGATATTTACCGTAAGGAAACTAACACTAGAAGATTCATAACCAATGACTCATATCACTTTAGGCAGTATAAACTCGCGACTTTTTACTTTTTGGTTCATAGATTGCTTAATTTTCCTTTTTCAGTTCACAATTATAATAAAGAATTGCGCACTATTAAAGGAATTGCTGTATACAATGGGTTTTCAGATGAAGTGGTTATGAATATAGTTAGGAAACAAACACATAGAATGAGGGTTAAGAACGTAACTACGTTAGGTAACGCTAGAGAACAAATAGAAACAAAGTATGTAAAGTTACCAAACTATCCTGCTTATACAAAAGGTATATCTAAAATCTTTTCCAAAATTAATTTGAAAACAGTCATTACTTCAGATAATAGTTTGCAAACTCTTTTAGGCAATCCAAAAGATAAAGTGGATAAGCAGGATAAGTCGGGAATTTATAAAATAAATTGTAAAAATTGTGAACAAATATATGTGGGGCAAACTAAACGACGTATCAAAATTCGCTTTAAAGAAGATTTAGCTCATATAAAATGTAGACGTTGGGACAAGTCTGCCGTAGCCCTATATATGTTTGATAAAAATCATGTAGTAGATAAGGTATCCTTAATCAAACATGTTAGTAATAAGCACGAACTTGATTGTTATGAAAGTTTAGAGATCTTCAAAATAAAAAAAATTCTAATGAATAATGATGATCAAGTACCTTTAGGCTACTCAGAACTCATTAAACTTTCATAACTTTCACTTTCACCAGATAAGCAATGAAGCGTTACTCGCTCATGATATTAAAATAACTTTAGTCTTTACACCACATACTCCAAAATAATTTTTGAATCTTGCTTAATTTTTGAAATAGAGTTAATCGGTTTTTGGAATATCGTGTTCTGGGTAAGTTATATCTGTCTGAGCATGAATTGTATAAAGTTCTTTGAAGACAACAACATTATTCAGTGCAATAGACGAGGGGATTGAGCAGATATAAATTTTTAATTAATTTTAAAAGGTGCAGCAAATTCTCGAATAATTGAGCTATTTTCCTTTCTCCGAAAAAACTCGTAAAACTGGATTGTTTCCCAGCACCGAGAAGATTCGTTGCATTACCACTAAATATAACACTCGGGTTACCATGCGAGGAATGAATCTTTTGAGAGTAAAGTTAAAACAAGCTCGACGTGAACTACGCGGGATATTTAGCAAACTTGCATGTAAGCCTTTAGAGGTGAAGCACGTTTTTGTTTGGAAGCTTTAATGAGAAATAACTCCAAAATCGAGACCAACGTTAGTAAAAACACGACACTAACAGTTGGTTTTCCTTTCTCCGAAAAAAAATCGTAAAGCTCAGAGTTGTTTAGACCTGGACATAGTTGTAGCACTGCTCTACTGAAGGTCACTGATGATGTACATCGGGCTTTGGATAAAGGGTTGTCGAGTATACTTGTATTGATAGATTATTCCAAAGCCTTTGATGCACTAAATCATGACATTTTGCTTGTTATGCTTCGCTTTACAGGTTTTGGTGATTCTGCGGTAAGCCCTATAGCAAGTTATATGACTAATCGGCAACAATCTGTCAAATGCCATGAAAAAATTTCCGAATTTGAAACATTAAATAATGGAGTTCCTCAGGGCTCAATCTTGGGCACTCTTCTTTATATAATCTATGTATCCCGGTTTTCAGAAATGATTCAAAATGTATCCTGTCATATGGATGCCGATCACATGCAGTTGTATTACTCCTTTGATCACAGATCTCTGCCGTAAATCTAATTAATGACGAATTAAAAATATTATCAAACATTTCAGCCGAACATTGCTCGACTATAAATGCTGAAAAGTCGGCGTTTATGTATTTTAGTAAGGATAAGATTAATATTAATGAAGTTGTTATCGAAATAGGGATCAAATAATTTCTCCATCTGAAATGGTTAGAGACTTGGGTCTTATTTTTGATTCTAAATTAAGATTCACAGCGCACACATCTCGATGCATACGGAGCGCTTATGCTGTTCTCAAGTTAATCTACAGCAATCGTTTTGTCTTAAATCAGACCACAAAAACTCTTCTTTGTCAAAACTCTCTAAGCTGGATTTTTGTGATGTTCTTTATGATTCAAATTTGAAGTTTCTTGATGCAAACAAAATTCAGACATTACAAAATTCATGTTTGAGACTGATATTTGGCATAAAACGAAAAGAACACATTTCTCATAAATTAAAAGAATTAGGATGGCTAAGTATGAAAAATCAGCGCATGTTACGAATAATTTGTTTATGCCATACTATCATTAATACTAAGTGCCCTGCGTATCTCTAAAACAAAATTACCTTTCGCACTGATGTACTCAATGTGAATCTACTTTATAGTGATCTGCTTACACCACCTCAACATAAAACTTTATCACCTTAAATGTAAATAGCAAGCAAATTGATACCGCGAAAGAAGTCGCAACCATTTTTGCGTCTTTAGCCGAGGAAAGCATAAAAAAAATCCTGTTAAAACTTATGCAACTGCAACTATACCATCGGCAGAGAAGTAATAAATAGTTTAAATAATACCAGTGCCTGTGATTCACACAATATTCCCATAAAAATATACAAAGAGATTTTTAATTACACACAGGCGCCGATAGTCTATTTAATAAATTTAGTGTTTGCTTCTGGCGTATTTCCAAAACATGGAAAGGTTGCTAAAATAAAACCGTTGCACAAATCAAAGTCAAATAAAAATATTAAGTACTACAGACCAATTTCAATTTTAAATTCTTTTACTAAAATAATTGAAACCATTATAAATAATAGAATAATCAGTTTCTTTGAATGTCAAAATCTATTTAACAATACGCAGCATGGGTATACACCGAATAAATCCACAGCCTCAGCTCTTGAAAGTATGCTAAATTAAATATGTATATCGTTCATAGACCGAAAATAAAGCGGTGACATCCATAAACTGTGATCTGTCCAGGGCTTTTAACTAGGTGGATCACGATATATTGATGTCTAAACTTTATTGTTACGGTATTAGAGGTATACCGTGGAAATTATTACAATCTTTTCTAACAAATAGGTATCAATATGTCGCGATCAGAGTAGTCCTTTACTCTGGAGAAATTACGGGTGTTAATTCAGGAATGAAATTAATTAGTTGTGGAGTACCCCAAGGTTCTATACTGGGACCCATATTATTCATTATACTTTTAAACGATCTTTCACTCAATATCAAAGTTCCATGCAATATTACATCATATGCAGATGACACAAGTGTGTTTAAGCAAATTTAAGGTAACCGTTCATGAACATTTCTCGGCAGCAATATACCTAACACCCTCCCAGTGTTCCTGAGTACTTTAGCACGTTAGGCAAACTTAGCCTGTTCAGGAATACTATTAGTAAAAAAAATCGTACAGTGTTTGCTGTTTAATACTCTTATTAGTTTTACTTTCTGACGTACTTGACTCCTTTTGTAAATCTTTGTGTTCGTCTCGATGTATGCATTTCATGTGGTTTGTGAGCGAAGCTGTCGACGCATTTTTTCCAGTTCCACCGCGAGATATTTGTATTTCACACACTGTACATTTTGCGCACTTTTTCATTGTATTATTATGATGCTCACTGTAAAGCAGCCTGTTAAAAATCTGCAGATCTGCAGGCTCAAATAGGAAAATTCCTGCTTCGGCCGAAGGTTCGGTGGTACAGGCCGGAGCCCGAATATTTGAAAAATGGCCAAAGCGACCGGATACCGAAGCAGAACCAAAACATCGATGCATTCCTAGTTAGGGACACTCCGAGGTAACGGGGGTCCTCTCCCTGAAATTTTTGAAAAATTGGAACTCGAATACATAGTTTTAGCGCCCGATAGCGCCACTCGCAATTGGTACAAACCAGTTATTATTTAGTTTGCTGAAACTGACGAACGGGGGCGGATTTGAGGTTATCGTATTTTTGGGAAAAATAATAACAATACCCTAAAAAGCGTACCTCGCAGTTGGCAAGGGAGAGTTTGGAGATGATGCCGAGGGAAAAACTGATTTTACTATTCTACAAAAAAGTACATAGGGTGTGTAATAATAAATACCAGCAATTGACTACTTATAAATTATAATATTTTATTAATACGTATCGAAATCAATTTGTTCCATCTTGTTTCGGGTAATTTATATTTTGCTTCAAAACATGAGTTCTTTTAGGAGATATATTGATAAAAGCGCATACCGATTTTATGGTTCCAAAACAATTTCGTATGTGTTGAATTTGGCTAGCATGACAGATAGCAAGATTCAGAGAATGGGAGCCACAATGAACACAGAGAACAGATGGATATATGTTACGGATAACGTTTTGAAACGTCCACTCATGGAAGCTGCTCCATCATATCCTTGTCCAAACATGTACGATACGTACGTTAACATTTAATGAAATTAATAATTCTAATATTTTGTTTGCTGTTCTCTCGAGTGGTTTCTCTTAGGAACACATATCTACAAATCTTGAATTATTTCACCACAAATGTTTATTAGATCGTTTTGTATGCGAGGGCTAGTATAAAGAGCATTCTCAACAAAGCATAAAAATTTCCATCATTCCTCTTAATTCCAACTCTTGCCAGTCACATAGTTTAATTACGTCAATTATAGGATTTAATCTCGTTTTATTTTTCATAATGTTCTTTTGTCGAGATGCGTCCAGAGTATCTCTTATGTCAAGAAGTTCTGTATTATAGACACGTATAAAATTATCGCCCTTGAACACGTTACTCACACGATATTTAGTAACAGAATGAACATTATATTTGTCTATGGCCTTATACCATTTGTTAAATGGTACTGTAACAAAGGACTGTAACTTGGTTTTGCCCTTTACCTCCAGAATCACTTGAAGAGAAAACAACACAAAACTTACAAATCGCGCCACCACTAGCACACTATGTATAAACTAGCCACGAGAAACGATCTAACCAGTTGATTTGAAATTTTAAACCTATCTTCTCGCTTATATGAAAAGAAAACTTTGCATCAGGAACCCACTGAGTTGTTAAAAGTTTGTGTTTAATGTCATCTCGTAAAGTAGTATCACTCTTATCTACGTAAAATGCAACATTGTAAGTATTAATTTTGTCAGAATTCGGAGAAACAGCAGAAGGAGAAGAAAGAGCCAACCAACATCAATCGAAAATACACTGTCATAGACATCTCTAAACGACAGTTGAACGAAAACGAAATGCAGGTTCTGGACAAAGGCTTGAACTGTGCGATAACATCGAGGTATATTCCGAAAGTAGATTTAATAACCGCAGTCGAACAAACAGCTATGAAATTAGATCCTGAAGAAGCCGAAGAATACAGAAGTAAGGTTAGATCAGTCCTAGATTCATCTAGGCGGACTAAACCTAACCTCTCTAACCTAGAAAGGAGAGCGGTCATTTCATAATGACCCAACGATCAAAATTCTCCCGGCAGACAAAGGAAACGCGACTGTGGTAATGGATATGGACACTTACAACAGTAAGATCCAAGAACTACTAGACGGGGGTGAGTACAAACAAATACCAAAACACCCCACACCATCAATCGAAAGACGGATATACCTAACACTGGCAAAACATAAGGGGGAGTTCTTCGATTACCACAGAACTAGACCCCACACTACAGCAAACTTCTGCATTTGTCCGGCCTACCAAAGATTCATAAGTAAGGAATTCCTCTGAGACCAATCGTGAGCTCGAGAAATTCACCTTGTCACCCATTAGCACACTATCTGCTATCCCTTATCGCACACTATCTGCTATCCCTTATCGGGAAAAATCGAGTCTATGGTCAAGAATACGCAGCACTTCGTGGAAACCATCAAAAACTTCCAACCAAACCAACAAAAAATACTGGTAAGCTTTGACATTGTGAGTCATTTACAAATGTGCCGACCGATAAGGCACTAACTATCATAAGGGACAAGCTGGAAACGGATGAAACGTTAGACGAACGCACGCAACTCTTGGTAAACACAATAATGGAACTTCTGACATTATGCATTAGAACTACATATTTCCAGGTAGAAGATAAATTCTACCAACAAGAGTTTGGGATGGTGATGGGTTCCCCACTATCGTCCATAGTGAGCAATATATATGGAAGACTTTGAAGACCAAGCGATATTCCAATTCGTAGAGAAACCAAGGTTGTGACTTAGATACGTGGACGATACTTTCATAGTTTGACTACACGGCAAGCATATGCTAGATGAATTCCTAGATCATCTAAATAACCGCGCACCCTCCATAAAATTCACAATGGAATTGGAGTCGGAACAAAAACAGCAATTTCTGGATGTACTTGTACACAGGAATGACAACACTTTCACGACAAGTGTATACAGGAAACCTACCCACACGGGGAGGTACCTACACTACAACTCTAATCACCACAAAAACGTGAAGTTAGGCGTGGCAAAATGCTTTTACGATAGAGCAAAAACAATATGCTCAAAAACAAGGGGACCTGAACAAAGAAAAAGAAAATATCGATAGAACACTCAAAGAAAATGGCTACCCCGATCTAACACCTAACCTAAACAGGGAAAGGGTAACCGAAAAAGAAGAACCTAAATATACAGCAATAATACCATATATACAAGGTACCTCAGACAAAATACGAAGGATAGGCAGCAAATACAAGGTACGCACTGCCTTCAAATCGACCAGAACGCTCAGGGGAATATTAACCAAAACCAAACCATACAATGAAGATCAGAATTCCAAGAATTGTGTATACAACCTACCGTGCGAATGCGGCACAACATACATAGGAGAGAGCAGTAGACCGCTCAAAGTGAGAATGCAGGAACATAAGAACAACATCCGCAAGGGAGAAACAGCAAGATCAAGAATCGCCGAAAATGTGTGGAACGAAGACCACCGCATCCAATGGGATAACATACAGATAGTGGCAAAGAAGCAACATACATCGCACTATCAGAAAATCCAATAAGCCAAGCTAGTGTAGAAGTTCTAAAAAATATACATTGGATTACTCAGTGGCTCAGCGCTAAAGGTGTCAGACTAGTAAGTGAAAGGTACCATGTTCGAATCTGAGAGTAATCAAGTGCTTGGGAAAATATTATATATAACATATGAATTCGACTCAAGTGCGAAAATAGTCCTTCTCAGGACTAAGCCTGATGACGGAAGCAGAGTCCGCTTCCGAAACGTCTTGCTCAAAAAGCAAAAACTGTGGAAATAGGCCTATCATCTCGGAACTAATACCATAATCTTCCCTCGAGATATTTTCATGTTTGGATTTTTTAGGTTGAAGATGATAACGTAGATTGTCTTTTAGTCATTATTCGTTTTATAACTGAACTAAATACGTCTGTAATGATTAAATTAGGTAAGAGTTTACGTTACTTTATACTTACAATGTCCACTAAACAGTGGAGGTACCTATTTAAAATAAACTTCACAATATTGAAATCACAAAATTAAACTATCACTAATTTAATGGGTGAAGCCGTATTTCACGATTTTGGTTTAAATTCATTTTATTCATTAAAATTTGTCTTATGTTCACCTCAGCATTTCGAATTCCGTACGGGCGTCTCGAATGTCCTGACCGTGGCGACGCCGACAGCCGACAAGGCGATAATTGTGCGAATAAGCTCCTTTATGAGCATGACTAAATCTTTTATCGAAATTAAAAGATTTGCATGTTCAGTTTTTGGCAGCCTAGGTGTCTGCTGTTTGTTTACAGTAAATATTATTTTTGTAATTATTATAATGGACAATAAAAACTAAGAAGCTAATTTCAGTGGGTGTTTGAAACCCCCCCCCCCCCCCCTCTGCGTACGGCCTTGGTAATATATAAAATATACAGACCAGAATTTGAAGTGAGACACCCTAAATATCGATCAAGTTTACAAAACCGTAACTTTTTTATTTACTGATTTTAGCGATTCTTGAATTATTTTTTTCTAAATTATTCATCTTCAAATGTCAGTTTAAAAATACTTACATTTTCTACATACGCTGCCTGTACAGGGTGATACACGTGAGCAGGTTTTTTTAAACTTTTTTCAGTGGATTGTCTCGGTCTTATTGAACACCCCGTATATTTACCAGTTTTTAAATTTTAGCTCTATCTTTTACAGATCAAGAGATAAACTGAAAAACAAGTATATTTACACTTGTAATTTTTAAAGTATGTAAAGTTGGCTCAGACAAGATTCTTTCACGTTTTTGACAAATTGTTTGTCACGTCTGTCACTTACTCTGCAAAATAATTGTTGCTTAAATTAAAATGCTTCGGTTAGAGCACGTTCTTGTAGGAAGGTACATTGAACTGATTGAGTTAGGTGTGTCAGTAGACGTTTGGGTGTCAAGTTGTTCCGTAAATCGGGCTTGGAAAAAATATCTGGAAAACAACACACCAAATTACACACAGCGGAGGATGACAACGTTGCACAACTAGATTTCTGAGAAGAACTGTTCTGCAAAACCGACATTTAAATTCCACGCAGGTAAAACAGATTATGCTTGAACCAAGAGGAGTGAATGTTTTCAATGCCACTATAATAAACAGACTTACGGAGGCAAATTGATCCTCCAAACGCCTCGTTCGATATCCAAAATGGACTGCGGCACATAAAAGAAATCGTCTACAATTTGCCCGTGATCACCAACACTGGAACGATGTCGATTGGTCAAACTGTCTATTTACAGGTCAATCGAGTTTTTGCTTACATCCAAACGGTTATCGTAAATGCGCGTGGAGACAGCAGAATGAGAGGTATGACTAAAATTGCACTGTAGAACACGTTCCTTTTGGTGGACACTCTGTAATGGTTCGAGGAGCCATAGCACTAGGTAACCGGAAAACCGAATTGGTCGTGTTTATTAAGTCAACGGTGAATGCTCGAAATTATCTAAATCGGATACTGGAACCAATCATTCTGCCATGTACACGGGCTCAGAGTCCAGCATTTATTTATATGGACGACAATGCCAGACCTCATCGTGCTGTTACTGTCAACAGTTTTTTTGAGGAACATGGTATTACACGAATGGTATGACCTGCCCAGACCTCAATCCTATAGAGCATGTGTAGGACGCTCTTCAAAGACGAATTTCAAGTCGCCCTCTTGCTCCCAATAATGTCAACGACTTGACTATTGCTCTGCAGAAAGAGTAGGATGCACTACCCGGCGAGTTAATCGACAGAATTATAAGGAGCATGCCCAGACGATGTGATGAAGTAATAAGGGCTCAAGGGAGAGCAACTCATTATTAATAATAATAATAATTCTTAACCATAGCTTAAGTTTAGATAATTGATGTCATGCTTATGTTTTAGATGTTTTGTGATTCCAATATTCAATTGTTATTAAAGTCTCAATACAATTTTGTTTTACAATTTATCTCTTGATCTACAAAAGATAGAGCTAAATTTCAAAACTGGTATGATGATGACAAATATAAGTAGCTATTATACCATAGAGTAAATATACAAGGTGTTCAATAATGCCGAGACACGCCACTGAAAACAGTTTTAAAAACCCGCTCACGTATATCACCCTGTAATTTAGAAAAAAATAGTTGATTCGAAAATCGGTAAAATCCATCAATAAGTAAAAAAGTTACGGCTTTGTAAAATTGATCGATATTTAGGGTGGCTTACTTCAAATTCGGGTCTGTGTATATGTAAATTCTATTATTCTTATACATATTTCAACAAACACTAAATGAAAAAAAATCTAATTTGATAAATGTAAATTAATTAAATATGAACTCAAGCTTGCAAAAAATTGATTTTTATTATTTTGAGGAGTAAACTACCATCGGTTTCAAAAAGCAAGACACCTGTGTTTACACTGTTGTTTTTTTTTATTTGGCGTTCGATTGTTTTGATATTTTGCAAGAATGTACCTTGTGCACATCTACAAACGGTAATTAAATATAAAAATTGTAAGTGAACCTCTTCCGCAGTTATTTATAAAGAAATCAAAGAATTGTTCTTTTGGACATATTTTACATACGGAGATTTTGAAATCATGTAACTTCATTATTTTTAGCTGAAAATATATGAAATTTTAACCAATCCATCCTATACGAACGGGTTAGTAATTAAAAATTTTCCAAAAGTTTTCAAATTTTGATAAGAATGGATCTTTTATCAGTACATGCTAACTTTTTTTTAATTTTTCGTTTCGACTGAACTAAATTGTAGAAATGAATTTATAGTAAATAATCACACAAATGAAATCTATTAATTATATAACTTTGTCGCAATCAATAAAAAATTTAATCTTGCCCACTGACAAAGGGAACGCAATATTGTAATAAGTTGAGAGGCGCGTAACTACGATATTATATTCACGTCATCAATACCTGTTAAAACAAAACTGCGATTTCTGTAGATGACTGATTTTTTTTTTAATAATAAGACTTTGTATAATTAAATTACATTAAAAAAATTCAGGCATGTACAGAAATCGCAGTTTTGGTTTAGCAGGGATCGGTGGCGTGAATATAATATCGTAGTTACTGAAACTTCGTCAGCGGGCAAGATTAAATTGTTTATTGATTGCGACGAAGTTATATAATTAATAGATTTCATTTGGTAGTGATTATTTACTATAAATTCATCCCTACAATTTAGTTCAGTCGAAACGCAAAAATATGCATTTTTAAAAAAGTTAGCATGTACTGATAAAGGTTCCATTCTTATCAAAATTTGAAAACCTTTGGAAGATTTGTAATTACTAACCCGTTCGCATAGGATGGATATTTGTTCAAGTTTCATATATTTTCAGCTAAAAATAATGAAGTTACATGACTTCAAAGTCTCCGTATGTCAAATATGTGCAAAAATACAGTTCGTTTTTTGATTTCTTTATAAATAACTGCCGAAGAGATTCACTTACAATTTTTATATTTAATGGCCGTTGTTAGATGTGTACAAGGTTACAATCATGCCAAATATCAAAACAATCGAACGCCAAATAAAAAAATATAACATCCTAAACTCAGGTGTCTTGCTTTTTGAAACCGATAGTAGTCAAAAGTTTGTATACTGAATGTTATAATTCCACTTATTCCCTATTAATGCTGCTACGTCTTTAAGTTGCCTAATTCTACTTCTGCTAATTAATGTTTGTAATGACAGGTAATGATCGGTATTAAACAGAGGGTAAACGAAAAAGTAAGTCAAGGAGTTCTCCACTAGTAAAAATTTTGTGCACTTACTACCAGGTATTTCTTATTGCCATTGTACTTTCTATATTACCACTATACTCTTGAAACACACCGCTGTTATATTACTTGTACTATCCACTATTAAAAATTTTGGGCGTGTATTACCAATTTGGAAGTATTTCCCCAATTAGTGTCAATATTGCCGGTACTATGATTGTACTTCCTATATTACAATTATCATTCCAGTTTAACCGAACATGCGATTTTTTTTAATGGAACTACTACATACTAATGCCGAATTTTATAATTCAAACTTTTTGGTTTAACGTCTCGATCAACATTATTAAATAACCTACGGACTCATGCGTAGGTCCGAACTCGACAACGCATCCGCGGATCATTGCAATTATTTTATTTTTTCAATTTCGATTAATTTAAATGTCATTGATTAACTTCAATGCAACAATAGACATTTAAGTGTCCGGTGCAAAAGAATATTTCCATGTAAATCACCTTATTTTTATTCCGTTTGATTTTTTGGGCATTTTTGTAAAATTAAAATAAAATGCCATGGTTTGTCACCAGCTGCTTCGACCCATTCTGTTGTTTTCAACTCTCTTCAGTGAGTTATACTACATAGGCTAATCTTTAAAATCATGTGCTGAAAAACATAAAGCTGTGGCTGGTTTGTCACAAACTTTGTATACCTTGTGTGAATATATCGAAAACTGTCAACTTTAGAGCAAAAAGGGCAGATACCTTTTCTGAACACAATTCAATTTTAGATAACTTTTTTTAATGAAAGTCATTCGTAATATAACAATCTTTTATAAGCTATGTTATACGAGCCCTAATATTATCTGTGAATACCTGATAAACTATTAGCATTATAGAGAGATCTGTAAAAAAGTCATATGCTGGTTATGTTGGATTTTTTACAGCCGACCATAAAAAATGGTGTTTTATGCAGGTCTTTGAACCATAGGGAATAGGAAGTCAAGAAGTTAGTCCGATAAACGACAGCGTAAGTATATGGTGGTGATCCAGCTAACACAATGGACAGATGAATGAACAAAGTGGCTTCAATAGCTGTATATGCATCTTACTGTACACGCTAATGCTACACTGGCATAGTGATAAAATGTAATCAATTCTCTTTCCTTAATGTCATACAATCACTGATCTCTTTTTTTTTCTTTTAACGCATCGAAACTAAACACTTGCTAAAATTGCATTACAATGTAATTTATTGTGCAATGATAACAGTACTGTCAAATAATGTGTACTGTAATGCCTCTCAGTAATGTCACTTAAAGATTCTTAACTTCCAATTATTGCTTGCAATTTGAGGCAATGCCAGTATTGTATATTAGCTCATATACTATATATCGTAGGAAAGGTTAATCACATAATCCAAAACTGTGCACAGAATGTTGAGATGAATATCTATTAAATCCAGTAGGTATTGCCAAATAACACCTCATACTACTGGTAACAGTCCAATATGTCACTTAATGATGCTGAACTGCCAGTGCACGCTAAGAATGGTTGTAACAGCGATTACTAAAAAAACTATAGTGCTGAAATTTGGATATGACATTGGCTCAACATTAGTTTCAAACTAGGTTTCGATTATATTACGAGTTGATCGGTAGAATATACATTATATTTGAAAAAAGTTACATTTATGAAAACGAAGATGAGTAAATGATTATACCGTAAAGTAGGGTGACTTTCATCAATTTCAAAATACAGCGTGTTGCCCAATGCACATTCAAATGTACAGAACCGAAGAACTTTGACCTTTATGTTAAAATTAATGAAATCAAAATATATTGTTGCTGATCAAAGTCATACTTCCAGTGGGGCTACTTTAATCGGCTGTTTTAAAACTACCCATCTGGTAGCTAAACATAATTCTTGCCCCATTTGTAAATCGGCAGGTCTTTCCTTTTCATGCCAAATTTTATGCCGTATGATTAATTTGATCGGGTAAGTTGGGATCAAATGTTTATTACATAAAAAAAAACAGTAGAGCATTAAACCTCGAAAACTGATATTGCAGATCAGCAGTTACAGCACTAAAAACTGATGGCTGTGACAGAGCCGCCACAATGTATATATATATATATATATATATATATATATATATATATATATATATATATAACTGGCACTGTAGACATCGTTCTTTTCAAGGCGAAACAGATTGTGATTGCCGTTAACTGATTTCAGAAGCCCGATAACCGTAAATTCACTTGCAGAAAATGTTTTTTCCAATTCGCACTTTGTTAGGCACTAAGGCAAACGTGCCTGGTGTTAGAAGTTCCAAACGAGGCTTCATGTGGGTCAGTTCTTCATTTACAGCTTTTTCTTGAGCGGTGGTCTTATCTGAAGACGTCGTCGAATTTGCTTTAACGTCTTCCTCTGAACGTCTGGAATCCACTGAAGCTGCACTTTTCCAGGTTTGGTTGCCAGCGGTGTTTTTCCTGCTCGGTGCTCGTTCTGAATCGTTTCTGTATCATTTTCTTTTACAAACTGAGTCACTACTGCATGTACTGCTTGTGAAGGGTCATCCTTGCTGGGAATTTTCTGAAGCACCCTTTGCGCATTCAGAGGATAGATGCCTGCAGCTTGAATTATTTATATTTTTGAGCGGAGACCAAATCCATTTTTGTGTTTCCCTAAGGAGCGTCGGAAACGCATCCTCTGGTAGACCTGTTAGGCTACTGTGTCTCATGATTCGTTAGGATTGTTCTCCATGCCGTTTTCATTGGTTTGAAACATCCCACGTCAAGTGGCTGGCAAATGTGTGTCGAATGAGGGACAAGACACACAAATGAGACGTCATTTAGTTCACATAACGGTTTCGTTAAAATGTGACACCAGGTTGTCATCACCTGTGACAACTTTATTGCACTCCAACTTTGTAACATGGGCTAGGAAGCCGCATTCAAACTAATCCTGCAACGACAGCACGATTTATTACAAGTATCGTAGAGATGTTCGCTTTTGTAAAAGCAAACGTACGGGGGCAACAGAATTCAGCTGATCGGCAGACCATGATGGTGATTGCATTTTTCGAGTGGTTAGCAATTTTTCAGGGTACTTTACCCCACGCCTATGACTACACTTTCCATTTCCTAGTTCATCATTGACATTAGTGTCATCGTAGTTAAATATATTTTGGAGAGGTATGCCCTTCAACGTGTCACTTAAGTTATTAAATTGTTCAGATGCGGCCTCCTTCGGTCACCTTCTCGAGGGTTTCTTCCAGTTGCTCCGGGCTTATAATGTTTGTAGTTTCTGGTACCAGTTATTACTTACTGTTGTGTGGGAGATAAAAAAACTAGCAAATCCGTCCATGATTGCTGCATAAAGTACGCTTTATGATATATGTAATAAAGTATGTGTTACATACATACAGAACGTTTTTCAGCGGTTGAAAATGTACTAAAAATGCACGTGCAGCGAAATTAAGACACCACACACAAGTAGATGTGTCGATGTCAACGAAATCTACGAACACTAATAGTTTGAAGAATAGGTGACGAGGTGTTGCCAATCCCAAGTTTTTAAACTGTCGCATTCGATCACAGCGCTTTTCGGAACAAACATATGAAACTGTGATCAAAGTCTCTTCCGGATATCAATGTCGCCCCTCTTTACGGTACTTGCGCTTAAGTCTGATGTCATACCCGTGACCTTTGAGATAAACTCTTCATATAACAATTTAGCCTCTTTAACATATTACAGACAAACCACAGAACGAGTCATTACCACTCAAAAATAACGCCTACGAGATGCGCACGAAATTCGTATTCCGCAAGCAGTGTTTAACGTTGTTTGCATTTATTTTTTCCGAATACTTTCTGTGTCTAACACTGACCCTACTCGCGCAACTAAAAGAACCCCCACCCCCACCTGTCATGTCTCGTTCTGTAATCTGTTCATCCACTATGCGCACTGCACTACTCTTGTTACAATTCACATGCTCCAAAAGTAATCATGTTTACATCACGTAATCGTGATTACTCAAAGTAATCGGACAGACACAAAGTAATCGTGATTTACACAAAGTAATCATGCTTTTTTAGGAGTGCGGTAATCATGATACAAATTCGAAAACGATTACAAATTACACGTAAATTGCAATCGGTTACCGATTACTTATTACTCTCTAAAAAAGTAATCGCCCGCGATTACTGATTACAGCAAATGTAATCGACTACTGCAATCGCAAGAAATAGTTGCAAAAGTATCATCACCAATGTTTGAAGAACGTAAATACAAAGAATTAGTCTCATGTCCTTTGGGTGGTCGTAAATTTTGGTCATTACCTTAAGCCATCAGTAAAAACTTTAGTATATCTTCCTTTCCTCTCATGACGTCTCGCGACGGAGCTGTAGTAGCTGATCCTGCTGAAAAAGCCAACCTCTTTGTCGATTACTTTGCATCAAATTCACGCCTCAATGATTCTGGTAAAACTGTGCCCTCGCCAAATCTACCCCATACGCTATTAAACCAATCCACTTTCGTTACAAGCTCCTGGAATCAATTATCAATAAACTTGACCCAAACAAGGCGACTGGCCCTGACGGTATTCCAGCTATCGTCCTTAAAAAATGCTACTCCGAATTAGCACCTGTATTGTCCAAACTCTTTTCGATCTCCATGTCAGCTGGTGAGTTTCCCTTATCGTGAAAGTTGGCAAATGTCCAGCCTATTCCGAAAAATGGCGACAAAACCGAACCCTCAAACTATCGACCAATAGCTCTCACTTCCATTCTGTCGAAAATCATAGAGAAAGCCATCAACCACCTACTTTCGTTCTTCAAGTCCAATAAACTCTTAAACGACCACCAGTATGGGTTCAGACAGAGTCGTTCAACGGGTGATCTTCTTTCATATGTCACCCAACTTTGGAATAACAAATTAGAGAGGTCCGGTGAAACAGTCGTAGTAGCTTTAGATATTTGAAAAGCTTTTGACCAGGTTTGGCACAAGTGCCTACTTGCCAAACTTACTTCGTTCGGCTTATCCTATTCGCTCATCAATTGGATACCCAGCTTTCTTGACAAAAGACGTATACGCGTTGTCGATGGCTTCTTTTCGAAAGAAACTACTATTAACGCCGGAGTACCCCAAGGATCAGTGCTAGCTCTCACACTTTTCCAGCTGTACATAAATGCTCTCATTTCCTCAACAACTAACACGATGCATTGATTTGCACACGACAGCACTCTACATTGTAGTTCTTCTCAGTTTTCCCACAGCAATAAGTCTAGGCAGGACGTTAAGGTGAAAATGGTAGCCTCAATCAATAGTGATTTAGAACGTGTCCTTGAATGTGGGAGGAATAATTACTCACGTTCAACGCCGACAAAACGCAGTGTTGCCCTGTGTCCGCCAAGAAAGACCGATCATTTTCTGCTATAAATATGAATGGCTTAGAACTCAAGTTTTCAAACTCTATTTCTACGTTAGGGCTGTCCGTATCATCGAACCTTTCATGGGTTGACCACATTTTGTCAGCCAGCAAAACAGCTGCCGTATACTGGGCTTTCCATACAGATCTAAACAGTACTTCACATCGCAACAACTTTTACTGTATAAGGCTCAAATTCGACCTCATCTGGAATACAATTCCCACCTCTGGGTCTGTGCTCCCCAATACGCCATTGGTATGGTAAACCGCGTCCAAAAAACAGCTATCAGGCTTATAAATGACCCGTCTCTGACTTCTGACCTGCAGCCTCTTGAGCATAGAAGAATAGTTTCGGTTCTTTCCTTGTTCTATAGCTATTACCATGACAAGTGTGCTTTCGAAATACACTCCTTAATACCTTCGCAGGCCATCTTCGCTGGGAACACTCGGTTTGCCCATTCACACCATAATTACGCACTCAAAATTCCATCGTGTTACACTAAACGGGCTCGATCTACATTTTTCCACACGGCGGCCAAATTGTGGAATGCACTACCCAATTCCTGTTTTCCTCCAAACTTTGACTTAAGTCAAAGTTAGGTAAATCTTAGCCTGTTCGGGAATACTATCAGTAAAAAAAATCGATTACTTTTTACCTGTAATCGTCCCAGCTCTGCTTCAATGTCATCGGTTTAGCTGAAAACAAACCAGAAATTTCAAGATCACTGGCACCCCAGAAACAAACACAAAGTTCATTGGCTTAGGTTGGGCACGAACTCAGACAAACCAGATTCGGGGTTCATTGATCTTTTCAAGGTCATAGACTAGAAACAAAATTCACTAGCCAAGACACATTGACCTCTTCATATAAGTAAGGTGTCGCTATACTTTTAGCTACTTTCTAAGATTTTTCCAGATCTACTACACGGGAACTATTCAGTACTAACCAATCGTTTATTTTTTTATAATAATTCAATTAAATAAGGTGGACGTAATACATATCTATCTTTTTTCGTATGCGAACGTGTTTTATAACTATAATAACTAACTCGATTTTCTCTTCCAAATTTTCTAATCGTGAAAGTTTTATCTCTGATCGGTTACAATCATTCAGAACGTAACCAGATTTTTTAACTTGAACAGGGTGTTTAAAAATGCTTAAAAATACGTTTTTGAGTAAACCTCTAAATGAGTAAACAATATCTGTTGCTTTTCTGTGCCAATATGCCAACATGAATTTTTGCTACGTTGTTAACTGTAAATGACTAAATTCTGTACAATTGATTCGATGGCAGGTTCGTCCATGTATATTGTTTAAAATGGTTTGAGAGACGAGTTCTATCAATGGCAACCACCAGTTCTTTCGTTCCATATATCCCATCTTTCGCTTTTTTAAGTCAGTTCCTTCTATTTCCAATTTTCTCTTATTTGCCGCAATAAAGTAACAGAGGAGAGACGGCACACTTTGTTTAATTGAGTAAGGATACAGCCATTTGATACATTGGTCAATAAATCCCATCTCCAATTTTTATATTTTTACTGATCGTGTTTGTTTTTCTAGACTTTATATATAATAAACAAAATACACCCACGTACCACACGAAATTGAAAAACACCGAACGTGTTTCGGTAGCTACGCTATCATCATCAGCCGCGAATGATAGCGTAGCTAGCGAAACGCGTTCGGTGTTTTTTAATTTTTGTGTGGTACGTGGGTGTATTTTGTTTGTTACAGATCCTGCCATAGTTCCAGTGTTCCAGATTTTTTAATATGTAATATTTTTACTAGCATTTAATATTATCCTTGTTCTCTCTGGTTTCTGTTATTTCTATGTAATTTACCGGTAATAAATTAAAACTCTTTGATGATTTTCTGATTCCTCGATTTGGATGACAGTTAATTAATTCCACATTCAACGGTTGGGAAGTACTGTATCGCTAAAAAAATTTTCAAAAATTTTGATTTGCTTAACCGCTTTAAAATTTTCGAAAACGCCCAAAAACAAAATTTGAGCAAAAAAAATCTTGTCTGTGCGTGTGTACTCCATAACCTCCGAAGGACTTAACATGTCAACTTGAAATTTGGCACACATATAGATGTCAACTACCCAAAGCGACTAATTGCTTTTGGGGTCAGTGGGGTATGGGGCAAGGAGTAACATTGGGGGGTGTAAGTGCCCCTTTTGCAAATTTTTATTTTTTTAGATTTTTTCCTTTTAATATGTGATTAGTAATATAATTGTGAGTATTTTTTGTCCCTATAATTTTTCTATACAACAAACGGTTTACAAGATATTAGCAAAAACCGTCACTTTAAAAAACCGGTTTTTCCCAAATATCTCTGGAACTACGTAACATATTCAAAAAGTGAAAGTTTTTTTGCAATTTTTTCAAAATTTTGTCATTTTAGAAATATTTCCAAAAACTTAGTGTTAAACAGAAAATCAAATTTCTGGTCGAAAAGCAGTCTTGTAATTTTTTGTAAAGTTAATCGTTTTCGAGTTATTTACAAAAAAAAAACGATTTTTTGATGTGGAAGTATTGATACAATTTGCAGCGGTTTTTTTTGTGTCACGATTTCCCCAATAAACAAATTGTAAAATTTTCCCAAAAACAACACAGTAAGTGTCTGTCACTTTTGACCACATTTTAGAGGAATACATTGGAGTCCTCTCGAAACACAATTTGCTGTCTTTCTAATAAACTTTTACAATCTTCCAAGGAGTCAAACATATTCCTTTCTATTGCAAATTGTGACTTCCAGTATTATAACGCCGTTATTGGGCCAAAGGAGACCCAAGTGTTGTGCGTAGACGTTCGGTTGGACATGCAAGGAAGACTACAATGTGGTTCCCAAGCTGTTTATTTACATGTGGGTTTGTAATTGACATACAAACTTAGGTATATTCGCCCGCACAGTTGAATTTATCCACAATAACGCTATTATCTTGTCGATGCTACCCTTATCGGCAAAAGCTGTCGTTGTCGCATAAATAGCCGAAAAATCTTGCAGAATGTCCAGGTCCTTTTCTAATCTTGCTAACAGATCTGGCAATTCCTCCATAAAGGTTGTAAATTGACATGTGCAAATTTTATTTTTTAGGAACTTTTTTAACACAATGTTACTAGTTTTTCTCATTGACTGCTTGCAATTGTGGCGCTAAATTTAACCACCGTTATATCATGACAAAATGGTTCTGATGTAGGAGGTCTTTGGACCTTGCATATTTTTACAGCCATGTTTCGGTTATTAAAAGAATAAATTATGCTTGCTCCTATAACCGAACCATCGTGCTCTAATATATGGTGGTTAAAATTAGCGATCTCGACAACTGGAAAACGGCAAATGTAACAAGTAGTAATATTACATTGAAGAAGTTGTTTTGGGGCTCATTTAACAGTTACTTACATTTCTAGCTCCCTAAATTTATTTGTTTTAAGCATGGCGTAAAAGCGAAACTTTCGTTTCTATTACAAAAAGAAAGTAAGATTGACCAAAAAGGTTCCAGTCGGTGTCACCTACAAAATACAAATTGCAAATCTAAGGTTAAGCACCTTAATAGATGAATTGCCGAATCTGTTAGCAAGATTAGAAATGGATGACTTTTACCTGTTGGACCTGGATATAATGCAGGAATTTACGTTTATTTTTTAACAGAAGAAAACTATAACTACAACAATTGGAATTGACTGCTTAATTTTAAACATTCGAAAATATCTGTTTGTATGTCAGTTTACAGGCCTAAACGTAAATAAACAGCTTGGGAACCATGTCATGAATGTTCTTATATGTCCACAGGGAGGCCTATGCATAACTTTAGAGTCTCCTATGGTTCAATAACATGACATCATAAGACTGAAGGCCGCAATTTACAACAAAAACGTTGTAAATGTGTTAACTTTTTGAAACATTGTAAAAGTTTATTAAAGACAGCAATTTGTATTTCGAAATGGCGTTTCGTGGTTGCGCAGAAGTTTATTGCGCATGTTGCGCCGTAACTTCTTGCTCAGGTGTATTGTGCTTAAGCTCTTCGCGCATTATTGGAATCCATATGGGTTTCATTTCTACACTAGGTTAGCTTATTGGATTTTCTGCTAGTGCGATGTATGTGGCTTCTTTGAGTTTCTGACGAGTTGTGTACTCTTCCTTCGTCCGCAAGGGCGAAACAGAAAGATAAGAATCGCCGAACATGTCTGGAACGAAGACCTCCGCATCCAATGGGGTAACATACAGATAGTGGCAAAGGACGAGAACACGAGATGTAGAAATCTATTCTGCACTAGATCTAAAATATAAAAATCGGTGAAGGGGATGTGGGATTGATTGAAAAAAGAGCTGGTTGCGCCTGCTAGAACTCGCCTCTCAAACCATTTTAAACAATAACATTCGACAATTTGTATTTATCGAATTACTGGTTAGAAAAAGAAATAGACTCTGAAATGTAGATTTAATTATATTTTAAAAACTACCCTATGTACGTTGTGTATAGTAAATAAGATCGATATGTATTAGAATTTGAAAATGTCTTCCTTATTTAAGTAACACATTGCATTATTATAAAGATAAACAATGTTTTAATTGTGCAAGTTTCTTGTGGAGTAGATTTTGATAGATCTTGGAAAATAGCTGAAAGTAGAGTAACACACTTTTCTTACCTATATGAAGAGATCCATGAATCCATGTATCTTGGCTAGGTTATGTAATCCTGACGAGGCCAATTAATCATGCATCTGGTTTGTGTCTTGGCTAGTGGATTTGTTTCTAGGTTAAGTTGATGATCTTGAAAAGATCAATGATACCCGCATCTGGTTTGGGAATGGACTACGTTCGTGGGTTTGATCTTGAATAGGTCAATGGACATTAGGTTTGTTTCTGGACAGTCAGTGACCTTGAAGCATCTGGCAACACTGCATGAACTAACACCCCTTGTGGCATGGAAACACTGCAAAGTAAGCCAGTGCCGATATAGCCATACTTGTTCATTTCCTCTTACTCGCAAAAGTATCGTTCACTAAAATACACAAATATTTTGGTGCTGACATGAAATGTTTTTGGTGACGCCATTATATTTTAAGTTAGGTTGGTAGCACAGAACATCAACGCGATAAAAAGCTCAAATGAATATGACAACTGGCAGTAAACATATATGAAAAATCAGTGGTGCCAAACTAAAAATTGTAACGTTTTGCCGGCTCCTGCCCGTAACAATGGATCAAAATTTTGTAACCCTGCACTATAGCATACAATAGGTTATACGATTCCTATGCCGTTATTTTATGTATCCATATAACTAAATAACAATATTTTTCTACATTTTCAATTTTTTTTTTTTTTTCAAAAAATGAAACATTTTCTAAGATTCTGTAATACCATACGTCTGTGCTATTTTCATTGTATTTTTGAAAATTTAAGCGAACTACTTAGAAAATTAAGAAACCGTTAAAGAAGTAACTATTTTAATAAACAGAATTCTCAATCTATTTTAAACAGAGAAAAATATTGCGTTCAGGTATATATAGGGGATGACAGAACAACATGAAAGGATTCGAATGACATTATAATAGATAGGGTCTTCTATTTGAAAAAATTAAATAAACACGTTTTGAACCCCCCCTTTATACAAGATAGCCATTTTAACAAAATGCAATAACCTATTCACACAAAATTAAAACAATTTTTCGTTACATAATCGTGTACTAATATATCTGCCTTAATGAGTTACAGGTTTCAAAGTGTTCCAATATATATTTCATAAAAACAGCTTTAATCTTTAAAAGCACTCAGTATTGCCTATTTTGTGCTATACTGTAGGAATACAAGCCCAAATGCAACACTCATGGGTCGAGAGTCCAACGAAATTGGTTATCGAGATAATGTATTTCCTCACGTCCCCAACGAAATCTTCGGCAATATTCGTCCCAATTGCTGACAGTTATGGGTCACATAATTGGCTTTTGGTCAACAGGGCAATCAATTTTACCGAAATCCCAAGAAATGTGACCAACACTCATACACCACAGAATTTAGCTTTAGGTTGTCTAGAGAATTCATTTTCGCGCATCTCCAACGAAATTAGTGTATCAATATAGATTTTCGGCAGAATTTATCCTAAATGTTAACTAACGTTTGTTTGTACAACCCTATAGTTTTATAAGTATACTTTTACGCCCATGGCCACAAATTTTAACTACTTAACAGTTCGGGTAATAACTAGAAGATTTTGTGCCTTATACTCAGTCGTAGTTTAAAGTGGGTCAGGTTCACAAAATTATCGATTTGCCTTATTAACCAAAAAATATTTACATGTACCTAGATATGTTCGCTTTAAAATCGGGGTTGCTTCCTTCTGAAACTAATTGATAAATACTCGGACGCCAACTTGTTTTTAAATATGGAATAAACCAGTAAACTATTATACAATAAAGTTAAAAGAAAATTTCTACAATAACAAATTTTATTACAGAACCTATATTTAATTATAAACGGAAATACCTTAATGCTGATGTTAGTTACGTTGTAACCTAATTAATATTATGAGTAATTAATGGAATCAGAATACCTTATTCTTGGTCACAGCGAAATGGCTGCATGCTGGGTCAGCGTTTTGGAAATTGTTGCGTAATATTACTTCAGGGTTGAAAGAAATCTGCAGGATGAAGGGGTTTTAGAATCCCACTTCCCCTTAACAATGATAATTACCTCACTCTTGATTAATCGTACTAATACCGTAAATTGGATTAACGGTAAAATAATTAATTGCGTAGATGTGTATAAACGTGTGAAAAGTAACAGTACAGGTGAAGTTAAAGTAAAAAATAAAAAAGCGCCTGAAAAGCAAGCGTCTAAATAACTTTAAATAAACTCACTGTAAAATGTACAGCACTTTTAATAAAAAATATTTAACAGAGCAAAAATGGATGCTCTACTACCTTTCAGTGTCGCACAATAAACGGCGCTTCCAAAAGGTCTTTGCGCATGAACATGTCTGAAACTGAATGTGCAAATGATAGCGTGGAAGGCATGATATGCAGCACATATGGCACGAAATGAACGTTAGTTGCCTACAGAGAGATGAATTATTAACAACACGTTCAAAGTTTGTTACACATTCCTGGGTCACAGAATTTAACTAAATCTTCAGGGCAAATCAATTTTGATCTGACCTCAACGAAATTGGTGTATAAATATAGTTTTTGAGCAGTGTTCAGGCCAAATGTTGACTAACACTCATGGAACACAGAATTTAGCTCTTGGTCATCGGGAGATTCAATTATGCCGTGTCCACAACGAAAATTATGTATCAACATGGATTGTGCGCAAAATTGAGCCTAAACGGTAACCGACGCTTATAGGTCATAGAATTTAGTCTTAGACATTGAGGAAATTGTTTTTGCCGCGACACCGCGTAAATATAGATCCTTGGCAACATTCCTACAATTAGAATACGTAAGTTATGATACGGTGAAAACCAGAATGTGCTCTAGAGATCGAGCTCTATTGTTCACAGCCAGACAAATGCGCCTTACGTTAAAATTTTTTTACAAAGTACTGTAGTACATACTCAAGGTATACACTACGGAAAGAATTATCTTTTACTGTTGTACAAGCGACGTAATGGGAAAAAACGATTTTCTGGCAGAATTGGGGTATAATTTGATTTTCAAAAGACTAAACTTTCTTTTTTGAAAAAGTATTACTTTGTTCATAAGATGCACAGTTTCATAAGTAAAAAAATTGTACTGCACAACTTAACACACTTCGGGCTCAATTCAGTACACTAAATCTTGATTGAAGAAATTATTTTGTTGTTAAAACGAACGATTTTATTCAAAAAACAAAAAACACCTGGAATTATGTATTTCCGGTACAACTTGCACATTTAGAGCGCATTTGAGCACACTAGATTCACCTGATTAACACAACCACAATCTAACACACATCTGAAGCACTCTTCAGTACACGTAATTTTTCTTATTATGAAAACGTGCTGGATTATTTGTTTTGAAAAATATTTTTTTCATAAAATGCACAATTTTAGTATTCATAAAGTACATAGTAACTTAGAGCCTAATTGAACGCAATAAATCTTTACTGGAAAACAAGATTGTGTTGAAAAGGTACTGTGCGGTAGGCACAACGTAACACGTTTGAGCGCAATTTACCATACATTATTTTTTTATAACGAAGCATATTTTTTGAAAACTATTTTGTTCATAAAATGGACAAGTTTGTTAAAAATGCTGTATTCACGGCACAGCTTAATATGATTGGAGCCCAGTTCATCACATTAAATATTTATTGAAAACAAATTATTGTTGGCACAATAGTAGTACCGGGGCACCTTGGCCGCCATCTTGGATTTTGACGTAACAAAAACCCCGCGGATGTGGGGCACTTGGCGCGGCCATTTTTTTTAATGTCTACGTGGGCGACCGCGTTTTTCACCCTTATTTTTATCCCTAATTTTTTTTATACGCTTACGTGAGAGACCGTATTTTTTACCCTTATTTTGAGATGATGATCTTTAATTATTTTTATTAATTAATTATCCTAGGGGAAATTCTCAATCTGATAGTTTATAAGATGATGATGATCTTTAATTATTTGTATTAATTAATTATTTTTATCCTAGGGAAATTCTTAATCTGATAGCTTTTAAGATGATGATGATCTTTAATTATTTTTTATTAATTAATTATTTTTAACCTGAGGGAAATTCTTAATCTGATAGCTTTAAGATGATGATGATCTTTATTTATTTGTATTAATTAATTATTTTTCACACACCCACGTGTAGGACGTGTATTTTCACCCCTATTTTTTACACACCCACGTGTAGGACGTGTTTTTTCACCCCTATTTTATGACAGCTCACGTATAGGATGCGTATTTTCAACCCTCATGGTTTCTTTTCGAGGTCAACCCTAATTAGAGCCTTTTTTGCACATGCTCACATGAGGGGCAGGTCTTCGTGCTGGAAGCTGGATCTGAACGTAGGTCTTGGACTTGGAGTTGGTCTTAGGGTTATTTTGATGGTATTAAGGTCCTTCTGGCTATATTAAGAGCAGTGCCTCTGACACACGCATGCTATCTTGGAAATTGCATAAAGATTATTATCGATCCTATTGTTTAAATGGTCAAATGCTATTGCATGATCTTTTACCTATACGTATTTTCTAATAATGATGTAGGATAGCAGGTGTGTTAAGGATTGAGCTTGCGTGAGGGAATTTGAATGACAGTAAAATTTAATTATAGAACACTTATTTTTATTGTAAAATGTTATAATTATCCCAGTGAACTATAAAAAAATTACTGACATTCCTAAATGAAACAAAATTTTATTAAGTTAATTAATTACATAACAGCTTGTGTTTTCTAAAACGATTATTAAAACATAGTTTACCTGCATTGAAATAATATCCATCCGACCGTTAAAAAATGTTGTACGTCTTAATATTTTTTAAAGAAACTTAATGCTTAGATATTAACTGTAATTAAAAATCTGTAAAATAAATAGAAGGGTTAACATCATACTTACCAGCGCTGTAACGTTTTAAGGCTTGTGTAATTAAACTTTCTAGATTGTGTAAAAACCACCTATTGGTTTCCCCGTAGTGTAAAATATACAAATAACGTTATTATCTTTATCATACTTACAGCAACATGCATTTAAAAATAAATCGGTTTGAAAAATGTTCATATACGGACACACAAATTGTTTTTATAAAAACCATATTAAGAGTTTGGAATGTTTTAAATTCCATAACAATATGTAGTAAGAAATCACTGTTCAGGTTTACTTTCAACTAATTACCGTGTAATTATATAACACTGTTAAATTTTAATAGTCTAAAAAATTGATTACCAATATAATATAAATAATTTCTTTTAAAAAACACTAAATAATAGATTTTATATAACACGATTTTTAAAAAACACACATGCCGAATTAAAAGAAAAAAACAGTAGGTATTACGCAATTCTTAATTAAAACAATTAAGGTACTAAAAAATATCTTTATTTATCAGAATAGAATGGTTGGGTAACAGGCGTTAAACAATATTTTAATTATCTCATCATTTAGAATTAAACATGTACTAAAATAGTTTTTTACAAAATCAATCATTGATAAACTATGTAATCTAAAATATAGAAACACTAAGACATAAAATCCACATACATCCGAATGGTAGTCTTGTAGTATTTTTTTATTATATACGAAGCATCGGGAATTCTTCTCTAGAAAACGTAAATGATATCCTAGCGGTGCTCGTCCAAAGGAATCAAAATACTCTCCATTACCATTTTCGTCAATGTAGATAGCGGTCCAATGCTGACCTGGTTTGTTTGCAGGATCCGTGTTTACGATAATTGCACACGGTCGAGGGCGTGTCTCGGTAGTTGATTAGAAGCACATACAAGCCGAAACACATTCTTCTTGTGGCTGGGGATCGATTTCAATCATCTCAACACTTGTACCGCATACATCTTTGGAATTGGTATGCGTCCAGTCTTGCAGTAGTAATGCGTTTTCCAGTGCACACATAGGCTCAGTGATGTTATGGTTTAAGCAGCTATATGCTTTTGCTTCCTTTTTCAACTGTTTAATCGACGGGCAACCAGTCTCCTCCAGGTTTACTATTGGTTTGTTAAGAAACCTTAAAAACTGTTGTCTTTCACTGCCCTTAACGTGAATTTTATTAAATGGGCGCAGCACTCTCATCAGCTCCTCACGGAAATTGTTGTAATGTACATGACCCCACCACCATTTCAATCCATGATAATTATCTTCCATAAATTTTATCTGCCGTGACATGGATCCTGATATAATGTAGCCTCGTGGTGGTTTTATTAGCATCAACGATAAACGACCGTGATCTGTAACCACGGCAGTTTCTTTCGGTATGAATTCGTTGTTAACACCACTAAACCCTTGTACGTCCAAGTATGCGTCCATCTTCTATCGGCTGCAGCTGTACACTGAAGCTTGCAGGTTAGAGCTACCACTTTTAACAGCTAAAATCCACAACGACATTCCGATGTTTATCGATCTCGATCACGTTATCGAATTCTGCATACACCAAACAGTTAACGGTTACGGTGAGCGCTTCTTCAAACCCGACTTCTAGCCGAAGGGAGCCGTTTCTAACTAAATTCCAGTGCGTGCTAGCGTTTGCAGACAGGTCAGGTGTTAGGTCAAAGGCCATTAAACAGTAGCCGTTGGGATAATCACTTCTTGATATATCGTTACCTTCATTCAAAAAATGAATACCCGTACCAGAGAATAAGGTGTGGTACGCTCTTACGTATAAACCATTAGCTGTAAAGTCTGGTTGTAAGGCCTTCGAAGGAATTTGTTGTCCGTCAATATATAATGACATGTAGTTAATATTGCAGTGATGAAAATTGAACGGATTTGAGGAGTAGTCACCGTTGAAGGCTTTATTTGCTACAAAGCCTACGATGCATCGTTTAGGTAACTGGCCTAGGAAAACATTATCCAATGATTTTCGCTGAATGCCCGTAGGTACAGTTAACACTTTTACGTCGGTCCTTGTAACAGGGTATTTTGCGACTGTTGTTTCTAAAGCTTTAGCGTGCGCAATTAGAATAGTTGGATTGATTCGCATACGTCTCACCAGTAAACTAGCGTCTATAATTCGCGTCTTGTAATTTGAAGCGTGTGCCGCCATTAGGTTTTAGTCTTTAACTCAACACCACTTATGAGAAACTTTTCTTGATTAGACAAATCCGAGTGCACGTGACCAATCATCTCTATCTGTTTACCGGTAGCCGCAAGTGCTTGACGTTTTGAGAAACCGTTATTAGCGTTTCCCAGTGTATTCACCTGTCCAGCTGTATCATTGTGCCATAAGGTACATCCTAGATGTGAACTCTTGGCCTCCTTTCCATAATTTAGCAGCGTTTCGATATATGAACGGTAGGCGTAGGTGTTGTTTGGTTGTGACACCATCTTCTGATTTAAGTAAACCTCCACCTGTGAGAAAAGCGAATGCATCCAATTGTTTACCGGTGCTACAACATCAGCGTCTGTAAGTGCTGAATCATCATGCTTTAGAACTTTAGCTGTAATGTACAGCATGGTCTGGCTTAAATCTATATAATCGTTTCCATTTCCGGGGACTACAAATTCTATTGGGGCGTCATCACTCAGAGCTGATAAGGGCTTGTAAAATATCCATTCACCGCTCTCGATACTTGTCTGCGTCGATGGTAAAGCGAACAAATCCAATTCGGACTTGACGCATTCACACGATTGTGCATGTAGAAAAGCCATTATCTTGAAAATATATCGTCGTAAGCAGACTTCTTCTTAGCAACAGCTCAGTGGAGACTGATTATTATCAGTCAGACGTACTCTTTATAACCCGAACCCTCCATCATTTTATCGATTTTCTCGTCGGCTTTACGCTTAAGGTTTCTACCTGCCTCGTGAAATCTTTCTTGAAACGAATCCTTAATAGGTCGATCCTCTATGACGTCACCAAGAATATTAGCACCCGTTCTAAGAGCTTCTTTACCAATAGCCTTTGCGCCAGACTTAAATAACGGTATTATACTTCTAAATATACCACCTAACCAGCTCCCTATTCCATGGCCGCGTTGATAGGGCGCACCTCTGTAAATACAGCCGATACCGTTACCGGCCTGATTCATGCAATATTGCTGATAAGGGCAAACCATTATTGTACTTTCTTAAAGTGTAGCTTCAGGCACGACGTTCCAAACTCGAATGACATTGCTGCACCCGTATCTGTTTTTATATTAATCTCGATGTTTTCAAATTCCCGCGTCATTACCGGTATGTAGTGTGCAGGCGAAAAAACCACATCTTTATGACCCCCGTAAGCATAGTTTTCTGAAGTAATATTTATTATACGCATAAGCGGAGATAAAACATCACCCACAATTTGCGGTTCAACGATGTCGCAATAAACAAACATCTGAGTTGGTAGGCCTATCCATATACTTGCGGGGTGAGGGGGTATTGGTTCCATGACCATGTTCTGATACGGTCGATAACCCAATTGTAAGGCTAGACGTTGTGAGAATCCGAATAGCGAGAGCCGAGTTTTTAATCTCGTAGTGACGCGTTTAGTTAGATTATGATATTCGATTGTTAGCAATTTACTTATTAGTACATGGTTATTTAGCTCGCTGATAATTTCTTCCATGCTGGCGTAATTTCCCGAAGCGAATCGTATCACATACCAGCTATCTTGAAAATATTCTGCGGCCTTTTTTAATATCGTTTCCAACACGTTCTCGCCAGGTAGCTCCGTTCTATAATAAATTAAATTATCTGTTGCACTTACAGCGGCAAAAGAACATGGGTACTGAATTTCCGATATCCCTACAACCCACGAGCCCGTTAATCTTATTCGTTTTGGCAGTTGCGTAATAAAACTTGACGTCATAATACGTCATAGAGCTATTACTCAATAAGGTAAGATAAAACTCCATTTTTATATATCTCTCAGCTGCGAAGCTAACACCCAGCTATTAAATTTGTCACTGTATCCACGCCACTTGACCAGGTATTGTTTATTTCGCCCAGGGCCCTTCTCTGATAGAATCTTATCGACTTTGAATAGAGTATCTTTATCAACCGTAACAACTTGCAATTCTTCTTCGTAAAAGGTGCCCTCAACAGGATCGTTATTAAGATCGATTATTCGATAAACTGGTGGTCTTCTTTTTATCACCGCACTAATTGTAAAAACCTCCTCGCTCCAATTCGTTTCATATCCCTTCTCAAAGGTGTACTTAGTTCTGGCGATTCTGACATGCTCACCGACTTTATATTTAGGATGGCGTACTGGACCTAAACCTTTCGCGTACAGGTTATTCCACACTTCCAAAATGTTTTTATCGTTTACAGCCGCGGGGGCCATCTTTATAATTGAATGAGGGCTATTGTTATAGACAGTCACAAGTCTTTCGAGTACATCAATATATCTGTAGGAATTTTTGTAAGTGAAATAACGCCACATCTTTGTTTTCAATGTTTTATTAAATCTTTCAACTACAGATGCTTTTACATCAGGGTTATTTGTTACATAGAAATTGATATTTTGTTTCTTGAAAAGTTTTGTACGCTGCTCGCCACAAACTCTTTGCCTTTATCCGTCTGTAGATTTGCCGGGGTATTGTCGCAATCCTTAAGAATATCAGCGAATGCTTCAATTACAGCTGAGGCTGTCTTCGTTTTAAGTGCTCTCGCCCATGCCCTCTTGCTAAATACATTAATTACCGTTAGTATGTAGTTGTATCCGCTATTGTGTTTACTTAAAGTTCGCATATCACAAAGATCCGCCTGCCACAATTCGTAAAGGTTACTCACAATATATTTATTTCGTGGAAACTTTTTTCTGACTGGTTTATGTACCGTATAAGCTTCCTGTGTCTGTAGCCAGTTTTTTACTTCACCATATCTACCCTTTGCAGCATTAGTTAAAGGTGTTATACCAGCGAACCCTGCTGGGTGGGAGGGGTCATAGTATACAGCATCCATGTTATGACCGCCACGAATCCCAATCTAGTGAAAGTCCTCTTCTTCTTCTTTGAGAGATTCTTCTCGGTGTTTCCCGCGTTTCACTATCAGCATCGTAATTCTCACCTATAGTTGTGAGGGTCCGTTCCACACTGGGTGATACAGAAACATCATACCTTTGCGTATCTCCGATAAACGCTCGTGGTATATTTATTTCTTTAATGTACGTCGCAAACTGACGCCAACCGCGCGGGTTTGTGGTTTTTCGTTTTCTTAACGTCTCGTGAGCCAGATCGATAATGTTGGAATGTGGTATGATCTCGCCTTTTATTGTGACAGTACCCCTTTTATCCCAAAAAACATCGCTGTTCGTATTCAGTATATGTAACAAATTCGCGCCTTTTCTCTTATATGAAGGCGGAAGCGTTGATACTATCTCGTCGTCTGTCAGACCTTTGCGTTGCGGTAAATCTCTAATATCATCAGCAGCAGCGTCACCGCTTATTGTTGTACTGGTGGGCTGACGTAACTGATTGGAAAAGTGTAGATACCATTTGTCATGGTCGGTCATTTTAGTGTTTAAAACTTTATCCATATCGTTACCCAGCTGCGTTAAAATGTTGTTTTGTGTAACATCCGGTGCCTGTAAGCGCTGTATAAAGTCCATCGGTAGAATAATCATCTTCTTCAGAGTGTGGTCCATGGTTATTGAAACAGATTACCCAAAATTCCGCGGAGTAATGGTCCTTACAGGAATGGTAGAAATGCACCACCTTTCTGTACAAGAAACTGTTTCTTCTTTTTTATAGATTCGCTTCTCTGTGCCAAGCGTTTTAAAGTGTGCTTATGTTGAGAGAGTCGCTGCTTCTGATCAGCTGACAGAGGTACACCACCTTTTAAAACGTTATGTGCACACTCGCAAGTACACTCTACCTGTTTACTATCCAAACATTTCAATAAAGCGTCACGTTGACTTTTACTTAATCTGGCTAATGCATGTAGGATATCAGTGTTCTCGCTTAAAACGTCAACCATCATATATGATGTAATCTTTATGACTGTGAGCCTTAAACCCTTTTTTCGCTATATATACCTGGCAGATACCTCGAGGTCCGAATATGTTTGTTCTATAACGTAGCACATCCGGTGTATTCTGTTTTAAATCGAACAATAAATATCCGTGCGGACTTGAAGTAGCATCTTGGTATGCGGATTTTAAAAATTTTGGGTTGTCCGGCGAAATCTGTCTTGCTAAATGCTGTATCTGTGCTCTGTCACGTGGGTTCTTAAACAAAATTATGTAATGTGTGTTGAGAGAAATATCCCGCTGTCCACGTCCTTGATGAAATATATTCTGCGTTAAGAAAAACACACTTAGATTTCGATGATGACAGCCCTTTGTAAAAATATCAACCACAGACCCGTTAGTTTCGCGCATTAGATCGTCAATTATTATTAAGACAGATTTTTCCCCGTCAAACTGTTCCATATCAGGTAAACCCTTTTGAAACTCCACAGAGAGATCTTTGAATAAAGGCTGCCACTCACTGTAAATCCAGATAATTTTTTCAAAAGCTGTATCGCAAGCGGTTTCGATATTTTTTAGAAAATCAACGATAAAATACGATTTCCCACATCCCGATGGTCCTGCAACTATCGCCGAAAAGGGATGCTTAAATTGACCTTCCATCTTGAATCGCTAAACGATACTAACAGATACACCACCAACAGCTTCGTTTAAATAGACTAAAATCTTTATGCAATTTTCAACATTGTATGCGTGTGCAACCTCCAGGGGTTACAACCAAAAGGACCTTAATTAAGGCTGAAGATAATTACCAGAGAACAACCCTAAGCCCCAGCCCCCAGTTTAGCCCCTGCCCCTAAATACAGCCCTAAGCCAAGCTAAGACCAGTCCCCACCCCCTAAATACTGTCCTCACGTTAGCAACCACAAAAAAAAGTCCTAGCTGTCAAAAGGTCCTTAATACAACCATAAGGTTTGAAAAATAACGCCCAAAAGAAACCATGAGGGTTGAAAATACGCGTCCTATTCGTGAGCTGTCATAAAATAGGGGTGAAAAAACACGTCCTACACGTGGGTGTGTGAAAAATAATTAATTAATACAAATAAATAAAGATCATCATCATCTTAAAGCTATCAGATTAAGAATTTCCCTCAGGTTAAAAATAATTAATTAATAAAAAATAATTAAAGATCATCATCTTAAAAGCTATCAGATTAAGAATTTCCCTAGGATAAAAATAATTAATTAATACAAATAATTAAAGATCATCATCATTTTATAAACTATCAGATTGAGAATTTCCCCTAGGATAATTAATTAATAAAAATAATTAAAGATCATCATCTCAAAATAAGGGTAAAAAATACGGTCTCTCACGTAAGCGTATAAAAAAAAATTAGGGATAAAAATAAGGGTGAAAACGCGGTCGCCCACGTGGGCATTAAAAAAAAGGCCGCGCCAAGTGCCCCACACCCCCAGGGCTTTTGTGACGTCAAAATCCAAGATGGCGGCCAAGGTGCCCCGGTACTACTCACAATGTAACATATACTTAAAACAATTCAGTAGAGTAATTTTTTTATAACGGATAAAATCAATACTTTCGAAAAATATTGCACAATTTTATCAATAAAAAGTCTGTACGGCATAACTTGTTACATAGTGAGTACAATTCACAACACGTAAAGACTGGGTCATTTTTTTTTTCAAAAATTTTGTTGTGCATAAAATGCACAATTTTATCAATAAAAAAATCTGCGCGGCTTAACTTAACGCTCTTAGAGCCCAATTCAATACACTAAATCTTTATTGAAAAAAATATGACCATAAAACGCATAATTAATAAAAAAAATTTAATTGCACAATTTTATCAACAAAAAATTTGTACGGCACAACTTAGCACTCATTGACCACAATTCATTACGCGTAATTTTTGATAAGGCGTAAATGCTGGAATATCTTGTTAAATATTGTTTTATTTATAATATCCAGTTTTATTAAACACACCCAATTGAACACATTAAATCTTTACTAGAAAAAAAGATTATGTTTAGAAAATATTGTGTGGCACAATGTAACACACTTCAATCACAAGTAACGTAAAGAAACTGGACTATTTTTTTTTCGAAAAATCTATTCATAAAATGCTCAATTTTATCAATGAAAATCTGTGCGGTACAACTTAGCGCTCTTAGAATCCAATTCGGCACACTAAATCTTTATTGAAAAAAAATCTGTTTATAAAATGCATAATTAAACAAAAAAAATTAATGTAGTTTTATCAATAAAAATTCTATACGACACTAATTAACACTCAGAGCCCAATTCTGCACACTAAGTATTGAAAAAAAACTTTATTAATAAAATGTATAAGGCATTCGACATGACGTGGAGGTATGGGGTGATGGAAAGGCTCTATGACTGGGGTCTAAGGGGAAATTTACCAAAATTTGTAGCATCTATCCTCGAGGAACGGGGATATTCCGAGTGCGTGTAGGCAGCTGCCTTTCAACTGCCTGAGTTCTAGAAAACGGTATACCCTCAAGGATCTACACTAAGTGTCACGTTGTTTGCAATAGCAATACATTCCCTAATATCCTCTATACCTAGAGACATCCATAAATACATGTATGTGGACGACTTGACGATCCTATACTCTGCGCCTACGGTCGGAGAAATAAATAAAAAGATGGAACAGGCTATAGATCAAATAGCGCTAAACTCCAGAGATATGGGTTTCACATTATCACTTGAAAAAACCTATACGATGCATTTCTGCAAACTTAGAAAACCACATTATGGGCCACGATTAACGTTAAACAATCGTCTTATTCTATACAAGAATGCTGGTATCTTCCTTGGGTTAACACTGGACTCCAAACTTTCCTGGAGAGAGCACATTACAGATTTAGTTACGCGTTGTAAGAAAAGCTTAAATGTAATTAAGATTCTATCTCATCTACATTGGGAGCAGATACAGAGACCATGTTACAGATATATAGAGCCTTAATACGAAGCAAGATCGACTACGGTTGTGAAGCATACTCCTCAGCTGCCCCAAGCATACTAAAACCACTGCAAGCAATCCAAAATGCGGTAATTAGATATGCACTAGGAGCTTTTTACACAAGTTCAAGTGAAAGCCTTTGTTGCGAATCTGGCCTAGAACCCATTGAATTACATCGACAAGCTAAAATCTTAAGATGTGCGTGCAAAATTAAAGCTCAGGAAAACCACCCAAACCATGATATCTTGTTTTCGAATAATTTGGTTATTAGAAACTGGCAAAGACTACATAAACCATTAGCTGTAAGTATCTCACAAATACTCAGTACGATCAACTACGAAATCCCCCAAATAATTAATGTAGGACCACTAGAAATACCGCCGTGGCTAGTACCACCAACAATTATAATTAACATTCTTTCTCGATTCCCACACACCTCCATCTGTATTTCAAGTCGAATTTAATAAAATATTGAACGAAGACCGAGACTACCTAACAATTTATACTGACGGATCTAAAACCGTTACAGGTGTGGGGGCGACTTTTTCCGTAAATAGAGTACAGTATAGCTGGTCGATGCCGACACATGCTTCAATCTACGAAGCCGAACTATATGCCTTATGGCAAGCTCTTCGCTTTTGTGAATTAGCCACAAATTATAAAAGGATTTTAATAGCTAGCGATTCACAAAGCGCTCTAGCCAGCATTAGAAACAAATTTCACGAAAACGCATTAGTATAAATGATCATTTGTACGATCAAACATCTTACAGATCAACAATATATAATCAAATTTGTATGGATACCAGGGCATGTAAAAATTGTTGGTAATGAAAGAGCAGATTCAGCTGCCGGCTCAACAGCCAACGACATAACACAACCAAAAACCAATATCACAACGTACCCCAACGTGGCGAAATTTATGAAAGCCAAAATAAACAGTCTATGGTAACAAAAATGGGACAGAAGCGACACCCACCTAATGAACATAAAACCTAACATCAAGAAATGGAAACTAACACTGGCGGACCGAAAGGATTCTAGCATCATCCATCGCCTCAGATTATTACATACATCAATAACTCATGAAACCATTCTTCAAATTAAACCGCGAATTATAATGAGTCCATTACAGTAGAACATTTAATATGCATTTGTCCTGAGTACGATATCTTAAGAAATACTTTTTCAATATCAACCATACTGAATGAAAACCTAACTACACCAGATACTATAAAGAACACAATACAATACCTAAAGACGATAAACTTATATAATAGAATATAAATGAACTAAGTGGCTAAAAAAAAAGCGTGAACTAAACAGATGAGTTAAAAAACAGAAAAGCGCTAATGACCTCCGCAGTCGAAGCGCGTTAAACAAAAAAAAATAAAATGCACAACTTTATCAATAAAAATTCTGTACGGTACAACTTAACACTCTAATCCAGCACACTAAATATTGAAAAAAAAATTTGTTCATAAAATGTATAATTGAAAAAAATAAAATGCACAACTTTATCAATAAAAATTCTGTACGATGCAACTTAGCGCTCTTAGAGCTCAATTTAGCACACTAAATCTTTATTGAAAAAGTAATTTTATTCTTAAAATGTATAATTTAAAAAAAAAATGTATGCACAATTTTATCAGTATTGTATACAGCATAACTTAGCACTTTTAGAGCCCAAATCAGCACACTAAATCTTTATTGAAAAAGAATTGTTCATAAAATGCATAATTAAAAAAAAATTTTAATGCAGTTTTATCAATAAAAATTCTGTACGGCACAAATTAACACTCTAAGAGCCCAATCCAGCACACTAAATATTGAAAAAAAAATTTGTTCATAAAATGTATAATTAAAAAAAATAAAATGCACAACTTTATCAATAACAATTTTGTACGATACAACTTAGCACTCTTAAGAGCTCAATTCAGCACACTAAATCTTTATTGAAAAGGAATTGTTCATAAAATGCATAATTAAAAAAAAAATTTTAATGCAGTTTTATCAATAAAAATTCTGTACGGCACAAATTAACACTCTAAGAGCCCAATTCAGCACACTAAATATTGAAAAAAAAATTTGTTCATAAAATGTATAATTAAAAAAAATAAAATGCACAACTTTACCAATAAAAATTCTGTACGATACAACTTAGCACTCTTAGAGCTCAATTCAGCACACTAAATCTTTATTGAAAAAGTAATTTTATTGTTTAAATGTATAATTAAAAAAAAAAAAAATTTATGCACACTTTTATCAGTAAATATTATATACAGCATAACTTAGCACTTGTAGAGCCCAAATCAGCACACTAAATCTTTATTGAAAAAGAATTGTTCATAAAGTAAAAAAAAATTTTAATGCAGTTTTATCAATAAAAATTCTGTACGGCACAAATTAACACTCTAAGAGCCCAATTCAGCATTGAAAAAAAATTGTTCATAAAATGTATAATTAAAAAAAATAAAATGCACAACTGTATCAATAAAAATTCTGTACGGTATAACTTAGCACTTTTAGAGCCCAATTCAGCACACTAAATCTTTATTGAAAAAGTAATTTTATTCGTAAAATGCATAATTAAAAAAAAAATTTATGCACAATTTTATCAGTAAAAATTGTATACAGCATAGCTTAGCACTTTTAGAGCCCAAATCAGCACACTAAATCTTTATTGAAGAGGAATTGTTCATAAAATGCGTAATTAAAAAAATATTTTTAATGCAATTTAATCAATAAAAATTCTGTACGGTACAACTTAGCACTCTTAGAGCCCAAATCTGCACACTAAATCTTTATTGAAAAAGTAATTTTATTCTTAAAATGCATAATTAAAAAAAAAATTGTATGCACACTTTTATCAGTAAATATTGTGTACAGCATAACTTAGCACTTTAGAGCCCAAATCAGCACACTAATCTGTATTGAAAAAAAATTGTTCAATGTATAATTAAAAAAAAATTACGGACACACTTAAACACCAATTCAGGACTTTCATTCAAATAAAAAAGATCATTTTGCATAATTTTCAAAAATAAAAAACTTGATTGGTATAACATATCACACACTTAAAGCACATTCAGTAGAAAAAGTTATTTTATTCTTAAAATGCATAATTTAAGAAAAATTGATGCACGATTTTATCAGTAAAAATTGTATACAACATAACTTAGCACTTTTAGAGCCCAAATCAGCACACTAAATCTTTATTGAAAAAAAATTGTTCATAAAATGCATAATTAAAAAAATATTATACGGCTACACTTAGACACCAATTCACCAAACTAAACCTTTATTCAAATAGAAAAAGATTATTTTGGTACAACGTATCACACACTTAAAGCACAATTCAGTGCACGTATTTTTTTAATGAAAAAAGCTGACGTGTTTATAACAATATGTTGTTGCACTACATATCACACTTCGAATAAAATTCAGTTCACTTAATTTTTTATAACAGAAAAAAACTGAACTATTTTTTTTTTACATATTGTTCATAAAATGCACAATTTTATCAATAAAAAATCTGTACGACACAACTTAGCACTCTTAGTGCCGAATTCAGCACACTAAATCTGCATTGAAAAAAAATTGTACATTCTATAGTTAAAAAAAATTACGGCCACAGTTAAACACCAATTCAGAATTTTTATTCAAATAAAAAAGATCATTTTGCATCATTTTCAAAAATAAAAAACTCTTGATTGGTATAACATATCACACACTTAAAGCACATTCAGTACACGTAATTTTTTTAATGAAAAAAGCTGGCGTATCGTGTTTATAACAAATATTTTGTTACTGAGATGCACAATATTATCAAAAAACAAAAAATTAATTGTACTTAGAGCACGATTCCTCGCACTAAATCTTAGCAAAAAAATAATGTTGTTTATAAAAGTTCTAAAAAGTTTTCATAAAATAAAAAATATCATCTTCTTCAACATCCAGCATACCAAAAGATTGCGACGTATTCTACAACGTATTTGGAAAAAACGACAAAAACGAAAATTAAGAAACACCAAGATCGATCCAAAAATTCAAAAATATCTGGGGTACCACTGAGACCTATAGTGAGTTCAATATGATTACCATTACAAGAGCTTGCACGTCTCAAAACAGCTACAACCTTATGCCGAAAAGTCAGACTCGTACGTAAAAACTTCGTGTCATTTTATCGACCTAGTTATAAAGGAAACACTCAACCAAGGCGATCTATTAGTTAGTTAGTTTCGACGTCGTGTCACTATTCACCAAGGAAACAATCGACACAATCGACACAATTAAGTACCATCTGCAAGAGGACATCATTCTAACGGAATACTGCGTAAAAACACTTCTTCTGTGGAAGCCAAAGGTATAAACGTCGATGAATTAACGAAGGTTCTTTCCTATGAATACAAGAGATCATGGACCTGGAAGAAATGGAAATAATACCATTCTTGCAATGGAAATCATAGGTAATGACCAAATTGAGAATTTTAACACGCCACGGTCTGTCATATTTGCAATAAAACATTTTAACCGACTGAAGGTAAGGGCCATAATCGTTTGACAGATAAATATCGGAGAGAGCCTTATCTAAATTGTAACTTACATTTTAAACATGCCCTTACGGTTCTTTTGATATTCCATAATTCGAGTGGTAATGACGCACATTTTGTCATCAAGAGTTAGCTACCGGTTTTCTAGAAGTTTTTCCTTTTATATTTTAACAAAGGGAAATATATATCATCTACCAAGTCCGCAGAAAATACCAAAATAAGATTTAGAGTTATAGATTTTGGGGTTTGTTTCGTAGCTATTATTTTGCCAATTTGTTTTGGCTCCGGTCCATTTTGATCTTGAACAAGGGTATGAGTGTTTGTGACTAGAATAGAATAGTGGGTTTGTTTGTATACTAGGTTCCATTTGTACTATTCACGGATCTCGAAACTATTTTAGAAAAATCTTCAAGTGCGCGTAATCGAAACACGCGCATGTGTGATAAATACGTAGCTTTTAGCATCGCATATTAACTTAAATGTTCTTATAATGTCTTTAGCACTTCATCTCTATACGGGAAAGGATTTCATTCAATGGTTTGTTAAAGAATAACCGTAACCGTAATAACCAAACGGAGAATTTTAATATGCTACGGTCTGTCATATTTGCAATAAAACATTTTAACTGACTGATATTAAAATTAGCGACCATAACCATTTGACAGGTAAATATTAGGAAAAGGCACATCTAAATTCTAACATACATTTTAAACATACGCATACTTTTTCCTTTGGTGCTTCATAATCTGAGTGGTTATGATGCACATTTCGTCATTCGAAAGTTAGAAATTAGAAGTTTCCCTTTTACCTGTAAAAAAAAAGAAATATGGTGAATATTGCTGTATGTTGGGATGCGAGGGTTCTAACTTTTTCTGAGTTTGCTTTTCTCTTGACGCTTCCAATCGTAGTAGCGTTTTCAACATTGTATTAAACGTGCCTATGGTTTCTTAGCGATTCGTTGCCTAGTATCCTCCAGTGGCCGTGATGTCTATCTAGGACAGTCCAAGTGTCTGGAAAATTGGGATTGGATCATCGTTATAATTCCCTTTTTGAACTTTATGGTTTTATTTTAGAAAGTTTGCGGCGTCTGTTATTACTATCAAAAAGGCTTATGATTACCAACGTTTATAGTAGTCTAGTGCAAACAGTAAATCTCTTAATCCCACATCCAAAGTACTCTAATTATCTTCGTTGGCTGCTGAGCTACACTTGCTAAATCCGTGTTAGTTTAAAACCTCCCAATCACAATCGTTCTGTGGGATTACAAAGCTCGTTATATAAATATGAACAGGTTACTGTTATATCGCACTCGTAGAAGTTGTTTAAATTCCTGGAAGATGGTCGCTTACTTAAATCTGAGTTCTTGCCTATTAATTATGATGAACGTTTAATGGATGAAAACGTATTATGGCTTCTTCAGAAACTGTGATTATTTATGTTGCTATAATACAATCTGTTACGATTATCAAATCCTCTCTCCGAAAGTCTACAACGGTACTATATTCGTCGAAATTTAAGACCTTTCTATCAACATGCTTTAACTCTTATTGATATGACTTTCTTGTCCATTTTGCTTTAAGACATAAGGAAACTTTCGGTAGGGTTTTCTGACCGAATAAAGGATTCTACGCTTTCTGTAATCTCGGATACTCTTTCTTCTGGTGTTTGTGATTAACTATTTGTTCTTTGTATTTGAGTCTGTTTTTTTACTTATAGTATTCCTAAACAGGCTAAGATTTGCCTAACGTGCTAAAGCACTCAGGAACATTGGGAGGGTTTAGGGATATTATTAGGCTACCGGGAAATGTTTATAAATGCTACCTTAAATTTGCTTAAGTGAAAGTTTGGAGGAAAACAGGAACTGGGTAGTGCAAGATGGCCTACGAAAGGTATCAAGGAGTGTATTTCGGAGACACTTGCCATGATAGTAGCGATAGAACAATGAAAGAACCGAAAAAAGTACTGTTTAGATCTGTATAGAAAGCCCAGTTTACGAGCAGCTGTTTTGCTGGCTGACAAAACGTGGTCAGCCCATGAAAGGTTCGATGATATGGATATCTCTAACATAGAAATGAAGTTTGAAAACTTGAGATCTAAGCGATTCATATTTACAGCAAGAAATAATCTGTCTTTCTTGGCGGACACTAGGCAACACTGAGTTTTGTCGACGTTGAACGTGAGTAGATTATTCCTTCCCCATTCAAGAACACGTTCTAAGTCAGTGTTGATTGAGGCTGCCATTTTCATTCCTGACTAGACTTATTGTTGTAGTAAACCTGAGAACTACAATGCAGAGTGCTGTCGTGTGCAAAGCAATGCATCGGGTTAGTTGTTGAGGAAATGAGGTCATTTATGTATAGCAGGAAAAGTGTGGGAGTTATCAGTGATCCTGGGGGTACGTCCGCGTTAATAATAGTTTCTTTCGAAAAGAAGCCTTCGACGACAACGCGTATATGTCTTTTGTCAAGAAGCTTGATATCCAATTGATGAGTGTCTCGGATAAGCCGAACGAAGTGAGCTTGGCAAGTTGGCACTTGTGCCAAACCTGGTCCAAAGCCTTTGAAATATGTAAAACTACTACTACTGTTTCACCGGACCTCTCTAATGTGTTATTCCAAAGTTGGGTGACATATGAGAGAAAATCACCCGTTGAACGACTCTGTCTTAGCCCATAGTGGTGGTCGTTTAGGAGTTTATTGGACTCGAGGAACGAACGTAGTTGGTGGTTGGTGGCTTTTTCCATAATTTTTAAGAGAATGGAAGTGATAGCTATCGGTCGATGGTTTGAGGGATCGGTTTTGTCGCCCTTTTTAGCAATAGTTTGGACATTTGCCAACTTCCAAGATGTGAAAAGCCTTCGAGATATCTAAAGCTACTACAGCGGTTTCACCGGACCTCTCTAATGTGTTATTCCAAAGTTTGGTGACATATGAGAGAAGATCACCCGTTGAACGACTCTGTCTGAACCCATACTGGTGGTTGTTTAGGAGTTTATTGGACTTGAGGAACGAAAGTAGTTTGAAAATTTCTTCTCAGTGGCTTCTCTGGAATTTGGTTGTACTATTTTGGTCGAACACCAAATAAAAACTTCTGCTGAACCAATTAAACGACGCTACTATCCACTTTCTCTTGCTCTTAAGCAGATAGCGGATAAAGAGTTCGGTGCTATATTAGTATTGGGTTTGATCAACCCTCTTTACTAGCCCTTGTTCCAGCCCTATCGTTCTCGTCGAAAAGACGATACTTGCCGATTTTAAGTTAATGATGTTACTGAAAAACGTGCCTATCGTATTCTTTTATGTTAGTTTTACTGATCGTGATCCTCGTTATCTCGTTAGCTTAGGTATACGCTCTTCTTATTGACAAATTCCACTTTCTGTGGACTGAACCTTTGCTGCTTTTACGGTCCCTAGACGTGGATTATATCAATTCATACATATGCTTTTTGGGTTTCATAATTCATCTGTAACATTCCAACGCTTAATTGGTCGCGTTCTAGCACCTGATTAGGAACTGTATTGTTTCGCATATCTATGATGTAATTTCTACACCTATTTTTGAATGACACATACAGGATTTAGAGTGCTTCATTGTTTATCTTCTGCTGGCCTTACTTTGTCAGGGCAGGTGTTATAAATAGCTTATGTTGTAAATAGATTGGTCCCCTCGGATCAAGTCGCTGCTATTGTTTCTATCCCTGCTTCTACTAATGTCCGATGTGCGTCGTGTGGTCGGTGTAGCATGTTGGTAACGCAGGTTTGTCCCAATTCTTTCTTTATCTTCGCTTATCTCCCCAAAAATGTTTTTGTGTGGTCGCGTGAGTGTTAGCTTTTACATCTTTGAAAGAACATCTAGTCTCTTCACCTATCCTGTTCTGTTCCGATTTGTCACGTTCTTTTGTCATCCAAACGGATGCCGAGATCTCGGAGTTGGTGCTGTCTTAAGTCAACAATTTGACTGAGGAAATAGTTGTTTGCTATATTCGCCGATCTTTTTCTAAGGCTAAATGGAATTACTCTACTGCTGAGAAAGAGTGTTTGGTTGCCTTATGAGCACTTGAAAAGTTTCTACCATACTTTGAAACTTCTCATTTCACTGTCATTACTTATCACCATTCACTTGCTTAATAAGCTTAAAAAATTAAAAAATCGGCGAGCTCGTTTAGATAGATGGGCTTTACACTTTTGCAACAGTAACTATCATTTATCGTAAAGATAAAGAACATGTGCCCAATCTTTTATCTCATTCTGGTCATCAAGTCGCTAGCGTCGAACTTACCACTATTCCTTTGGTTACTTTGCCTATTAAAGATTTTAGGTACTTAAATCTCTTCTGTCGTATTTTTTCCTCTCCTAGAATTTTTTTAATAGGGGTTAAGGATAATCTTGTATAAACGCACACCGTCGTCAAATAATCTCAGTACATCATGATCCTCCTACCTCTGGTCATTTTGGTGTGGTGACGAAAACCCTTGCTAGAATTACTTTGCTCTTGGCAAGCGCTATGTATACATTGATGGTCCTCTTTCTTACTCTCGAAAGAGCATTTTTACATTATGGTTGTTACTGTTTTTCTAAATTTGCACGTTTCTTCCTCCTGGTACTGCGACTTCTATTTCTATATGTCGTCTGGTTGAAGAATAATATTTTGTTTGGTACCCCTCAATACATCAATAGTGACAATGGCGTACAATTTCGCAGCACGGAATTCACTGAACTTTGTACCGAATATCGTATTATTATTCTCTGTAATGGTAGATACCATTCGTAAGCAAATCCTGTTGAACGAATCAACCGAGTTCTTAAAACTATGATATCTTCTTATACCAATCAAAATCATTGCATGTGTTACGTGTCCGAGTTTTTATTTTACTGAGGGGGATTTGTGACGTGCGTAATTTAATTCATCGTATTTTACTCCACATTAATAATTTGATTATAAAGTGTATCTACATATACGCCGTAATTTCGCCGTAGATAAAACTTACGCTATTGGACCATCAAGTGTAATTTATAATGTTCTACGTTATGAAGATAAATAAATATCTAACTGATCGATATACCTTTATTTACGTATAATAACGTAAATTCTATGTTAAGGTTCGTTATTTTAATGCCATCTAGCGGTATGAGTAGAACCCCCTTTTTTACATTGATCAATTATCTGCCAAATGGAAAAACGTTTTCCAAAAAAGCGTGCTTTAAAAGTTTCCTGCGTTTTATCTTAGACGATGGTGGAGACCTATTTTCAAAGGGACTGTAGTTTGAAATATTTCATAATTCTTGTCGATACAAATATTGACAGGTAAAACCTCGGTTATAAATTTGTTTGAAAATAACTTACTTCAACATGGTAAGTAATTACTTTTTTAAGTACTCATCAATCTTATATCTCTTTAGTTGCTGCAGGACTTCTTTCTGTATCTGAAATTTTCTATACTGCATATAATATCATCTGATACTAATGTTTCCTCCTAAGTACAAATTCTATCTACAAGTTACATTGAAATCACCTGGAGATGTGCTTCCAATAAATGGTACAAGCACATCCTCTAGCTGCCGATCTTGCTGAATACCTGGTTGCTGCTTATCTCTCCAGTGTTTATCAAGTTGATCAGGCGGTGTTAGTCAATTATAAATATCAACCTATTGCTGTTTAACCAGTGGAAATATTCGTCATATTATTGCTACATAGAACTGTACTGTACAGTTTATTACTGGTTGGTTCAGGTACCTACAGTTCATCGCTTATTGTTATTGCGATCGGTGAGCAAATGTACCTGTCACATTGCTGTAATCCGTTATTGTATTTAAAAAATTAATTTTTCTTGTAAATCTCTGTAGTTACCGATTTGTATTTACTTTACATAGCAACTTGTGTGCCACAAGCAAATATTTTTTTATGGTTAATTTTAAATACTGACGCTGAGCTTGGTTTGTTTTGAGGTAACATTACTAACCCTTTAGTTAAGTTTGTGCCTATACCCTTGAGCTCAACGTTCTATATCTTATTTTTACTCACAATTATTGCGTTGGGTAAACAGTGGGGTTTATAATTAATGAACGACATTGATGTGTGACTGCTTTCTGCACTCATTTTCTAAATTAATATTCGTGATAGCAAGTCGTAGCATGCCTCATCCTTTAACTTACTTTATATTTGGATTTACTGAATAAACAAAGTATAATTTTTGTTATTGAAAGTCTTGAGGTAGTATTTAAATTCTAACGTAAAAGGCGTATGCTTACCAACATTTATACTAGTCTAGTGCAAATAATAAATCTTTTGACCATGCATCCAAGTTCTCTAATTCCCTCGCTAGCTACTGTGTTGTACTTCTGTGCTGGATTAAAGCCTTCCAGTCACAATCGTTTGATTGGCCTTTGTTTCCTTGCCAATGTTTATAAGGCAAAACTGTTGCTTTACCTATCTCAATAGTTGCCTGCAAGATTGACGGTACACATTATCTTGACGTGTCTTAGTTTGGTCATAATTTATTGTCTTGTATACCGGGCAGCTATTATGATACGCGATGTGTATCATAGTATTATATTGTGACTACTCAATATTTTGCAATTGTTGCATTCAAATATTACCGGCAAGCGTTCGGATACTTTGTAGCTTCTGGTGCTTCACTTATAGCAGTTTGGAATGTAAAGGTGCTTCTTTCTGTACTCTAATTATTTGTAGGTCAAGATGTGTACCTTAATGTGTTACTAATCTCTGATACTCAGGTTCCTTTATTTAGATTTCGACAGTCACGTTTGTCCATCACGGTCATTTCTTATACTACGGAGTGTTCAGCACTAAATATGTTATTTTGTATAATAAGTTTCTGTTTCGCCAGTTCATCGGTGGAACCGGTCTCGACTCGTGTTAGGAGAATTCTGGTGTGTGGCCCCTTGACCTTTCCATGACAAACTTTTTCGTGTTGTTTAATAGCGTTGCTGTGCTTTTGTTCGAGTTTTCCGACTTAGGCAAAGGAGTTGTAACATGTCTTCCCGTTTCATTATTTTAGGAATTACTTACTGATCCTGTTTCCTAATTCTTCGATGAAGAAACGTAAATGATTTAGGAGCAGGAAAGTTATCTGCACATCTACGTGCTGCTGCCCGAGCATTGCTTTGCATTTCGCCGTACGCTAAATGCATATTGGCATATTCTTCGTTACTAAACGAAACCATTCTAACAATATTCAACTTTTTGTATTCCGGTAATTTAACTAAACAATAAAAAGTCTTTCACTTAAAACTTATCTGTAATACTAGTTATTTTGACGTTCACGCAATTGTTATTTTATTTATTTTCCATAACCACCTTTCATTATTGTAAATGAATTCGTTGGTTAATTTTATAAAAGTGCGATTAACACATGAAAAGTTCAAATCGATTTATATCGAAAACGATGCGTCGTAGCGACTTCGGACAAGAGTATCATTCTTTTATGCAAAAATCGAAATTTTTTAAATTTTATGTTAAAATTGCGAAATTTGAAAAACAAAAAACTTATGAATAACAATGTCCAATGTTCCGACCAAACGAGCCGCTTATGAGTACAACTAAAAAAATCATATTCACGCCATACGATTGGGCATATTCCACTAAATAAATGTACAGAACGCTATCATTTAAAGGGAAACCATTTTGAAGATATTTGAATTAAACCGATATTAGAGAGAGCTCCAGCTCTCTTAGGAAGTATGTTTGTATTAAGGTAATTTACGTTAAATCGACATAAAATCATCCCTAGAATCTGCAGTTTTCTTTTGTGAAAAGAGTTTGTGGACACCCTGTATATACATTGAACGCTCGAAAACAATACTTTATTGGTGCCTTTGCACATAAGCAACTAAAATAGCAAAAATTTTCCTGAAGAGGTTTCTAAGAAAAGAAAAATCTTGAATTAAAATGAGAAAGCCAAAATAAGAAATGAGGCACAAACCAATAAGGAAACAATATGACAGTTATGGCCTTTTGATTATGTATGTAAGTAATAGAGTCTTTGATTAAAATAATTTATTTGTCGAAAAGAATCAACATTCCAATTGTGGGACAAAAAAATTAATAACGAAATAGAAATAAATAATGCGTTGTTTGGGAAGAAATGATGTGAATATTTATTTATTATTTATTCAATTGTAATAATAAGTTCAAATTATTAACTAGGAAACGGTTAAAGAAACCAACGTTACCATCTGAAATAATTAAGAAACTAACACCACAAGATCCTACAATACCAAGATTTTATGGATTGCCAAAAACACGTAAACCAAATGCTCCGCTTCGGCCAATTGTAAGCTTCATAATTCAACAACCTGGGCATTATAAGTATATAAATACTCTACTTTGACCTTTCATTGGTTCAAGCAATTCCTTTATACAGAATTCAGAACATTTTATTGAATTGATTAGCACATTAACATTCACCTTATATGATTTGTTAATTAGTTTTGACGTGGATTCCTTGTTCACAAAAGTACCAATAAGTGACACCTTACAACTATTAGAACGACATTTTGACCACAACGACATTAAATTATTTAAACATTGTCTAATATCATTCTTCTTATATAACAGCTAGTATTATCAACAGTAAGATGGAATGGCTGTGGGATCTCCAATTTCACCATTGATTGCAAATTATTTTATGGCTTAAATAAGTTTTGGGGAAGAAGAATTAATGATGATCGTAAACCATTTATACAATCAACATACAAACATTAAATTTACAATAGAAAAAGAAAAAGCTGGTTATCTTCTATTGCTTGATGTTCTAATTGAAAGAAAACCAGATGGAAACGTAACACATTCTGTATATCGTAAGCCAACCTATACAGATCATTATATTAATGCTTCATTACACCATCATCCAGCACAAAATTTTAGTACGATACGCACTTAGTGCAACCATGTCAAAAGATTTGTCATCCAGATAAACTACAACATGAATTAAACCGTCTTAAAAAGGTCTTCATATATAATGACTTCAACAAACAACAAATTAAAAAGTCATTTCCACTGACACAAACGATGCCTACCGATGATAAATATACAACTTCAATTAAGTTTGCCCCTTTATTTTTTCTTGCGAACAAAACGAATAAAATTGGTAAAATATTACGAAAGCATAATATGAAAGTAACTTATAAAAGCAGTATTAAAATTTGACATCTTCTGAATTCTGCTAACACATAGATGTGATGTTTACGAAGTACCACTCTTGTGGTAAAGTCTACTGTGGTGGAAGTGGAAGAAGCATTAACACCGGGTTAACAGAACACAAAATACACTTACATTTGCTTCATCCTGCTAAATCAGCAATCGCTCAACATACCTTAAACACTCTGCACAATATAAAATTTGAATTCTGGCTAATGATAGGAATTTATACAAGGAAGCTATTGAAATTCTGAAGCAGCCTAGTAACTTGAACAGAGATAATGGATATCAACTGTTTGATAACTAGGTGATTTAATTTTAATTCTCTAGTTACCTTCTCAACATTTATCACTTTGATTTTACGCCTGACTCAGTACAGAGTTTCTGTCCGAAAGCTTGCAAATAAGTAATAAATAAATATTCACATAATTTTTTCCCAAATAAACCGTTATTTAACATGTAAAACTGTGAAAGTTTTAATCCTTATAAATTAGAAATAATTTCTAATTGTATAAATCTGTTAATATGTAAAGTTCACCTTTAAACACTATGAATTAAAATTGAAATAGTATTTAGCAGAAAAAAAATTATAAACTCCTAATATGATTAATAAAATGAGAATAGCTTAAGATATAATTTTTTTAATGTCCCTTGATGTATGAAAATAAAAATCGCAAATGTTGGCATGATTTGCGTTATCGCAAATGACATGAATCGGTGATATTAACATATTTGTTTTGACTGTGGGGGTGTAAACAGTTAAGGGATGTCTCATATTTCCTCTTGGTACAATAATATTCTTGCTTAAGATATGGGCAGTATTTTATTGATAACATTTTTGTTTATATTTAGAAATATCAGAGAACTAAGTACCCTTCTACAATTCAGATTAGTTAAGAATCGACGCAATAATAAATTATTATTTACATCTCTCGTAGGATAAATCCTGTCTGTTTTAGAAGATAAATATGTTACAATTGTGTGCTGAACGGATTCAATTAAATGCTTGTAACAATTACATTAAGATACTAGTGAGGCGAGATGTGGGTGACGGAAAAATATAAAAGGAAAAGCAATATGCAACAGTAGTAGACATATAAGGCCGATCCTGGACCAGTTCAAGGTCACCCATAAATCTTATGGGATTTATTTCAAGGTCAAGTGAGTTTTCTCGTTATGCCAGAACGCGCTCCACGTCTCAAGCATGCTTGTGGTGGGGATTTAAATTTTAGTCACTCGCCCTCTGGTGGTGAAATCAAGCTTTTGGAGCTCTTTCAAGGTCGAACTTTAAGGGAGATTTAAAATGTAGTTGGTCAAGGTCAAAGCTAAAAGTTGCAAGGTAATCATAAATCAAAATAGTTTTGAAGGTCAAAGGTTTTGACTTACGGTGGTTTCTTAGAAATATAAAAGGTCAAGGTGAAAAGCTAAAAATAGAAGTTGCAAGGTAATCATTCTTAGAAATCTGAAAGTTTTTGAGGAGGTTAGCAGTTTTGAAAGGATGCATGTTTATAATAAAAAGGCTTCTCCGTGATTGCATGATTCAGTAAACTTTTCATTGCTAGAAATGGTGAAAGTAATAAGATTGATAAGGAGAGAAAGAAAGAAAGAATTATTAAGTATTGATGAGAGAAAGAAAAGGCTCGAGGTGTTAATCAAGGAAATAAAAAATTGAGGGTAGATTTAGAGCTGTATGAGCTAAAAAGAAAATGATGCAACTTCGAGTGAATGTGCCATGAAAAGGTGCTTTAGTAAATAAGTAATTACATGTATGTTATATTATAGGAAAAGGCACTTCATTTGAAAAATAAAGTGTGTGTGTAGGCATAGAAGAAAGAAAAAGTGAAATTTCTGTTTGGTTTTAATTGAATTATATAGATATATATATTTAAACGAGTTTCTTATCATGACTTAAATTATACAAATTATGTAGGAAGAAATGACATAAAGCTTATATATATTTATATTTATTTATAAATCACTAATCCTTTACCCAAAATTCCAATTTTTGGCATGTATACTAAACAAGTAAGAGCGCAATGGTAGCAGTCCAAAAATTCTCAAAACTAAAAAATGTGAAAAAAATTTTCAATGATTAATGATAAAGTTTGTAGTTTTGATATGTAATTGAACGTTGTTAATCGCTTAATAAATCACAACTCGATAATCCTTTACCCAAAATTCTGAATTTTCGTATATATAAATAAGAGCGCCAATTATAGCAGTTTCCAAAATTTGAAAACACAAAAAAATGTGATAAAAAAATTGATGAAAACGTTAGCAATTAAAGTACTACTGAAATTGCTTAATAAATCACAACTGATAATCCTTACCCAAAAATTCTGAATTTTCGTATATATACCCAATAAGTAAGAGCCTAATTATAGCAGTTTCCAAAATTTGAAAACACAAAAAAAATGTGATAAAAAATGTGATGGAACAATTCATGTTAGCAATGAAAGTACTACTGAAATTGCTTAATAAATCACAACTCGATAATTTTACCCAAAAATTCTGAATTTCCGATATATATCCAATAAGTAAGAGCGCCAAAGATAGAACTAAAAAATTAGGAAAAAATTGAAGGTCCTCTTTACTATTAGAATGCATTTTTCCAAATAAATCAAGCACCAATATGAAATATGATAAAATAAAATAATAGTGTAACTAATTTGTAAACTATTTGTAATACGGTTTTTTCTAAAATAGATTTTAACGATTTTACAAGAAATAAAGTAATAATAACGCTCACAATGAATCTTTAGACATCTTACATATATATACATAATTACAATTCAACTTAAATGGATTGTACTGTAATGAGTAAAAGCATGCAATTGCAAAATGCATCCATGTAGTATTATAAGTATGGTTTGTAATATGATATTCAAGTACTGTACTAGAATGGAATGCATAATTGCAATTATTGTTGTGTAAACGATAGACATGTACTTGAACTACGAAAGTGATGTATGTTTGAAAGTGTGTGATGTAAGAAAAGATGTATGTACATATCTATGGAAAGAGATAAAAACGAGTCGACGAGGACGTCCTCCAGGGTGTAGGAGGATGTGGAAGGTTAGTAAAGTCCTAGAAAATGCGCTCTTAAAATTTAAATTTTCGTCTAATTCCGAGAAAAAAATTTTTTTCAACGCAGTTGTGTTTAGAAGTGGTAATCTATCATTTGATGTAATAATTTTTCCAAAATATGAAAATTACACTTAAATTGCCCAATTCCATTTTGAAACAACAAAAAGCACTTAAAACACACCTTTTGTACTTACGTAAGCTCAGAAGAAACATATGCATGCCATTTATCCATTTAATGTATCTAAATGTTTTAAATTACCAAATTCAATTTTAAACAACACTTAAAACATGACTTGTAATTTTCGGTGCAGCGTTAATAATCATTGTAGGATAATGAACGCAGTTTTTGCTGTGAAAGCATTTAGGAACATTCTATTTCTATGTCATCAATTTACATTACAACTTTTAAACAGGATTTGTAAAATATATATGAATGCAATTGTTCATTTGTTCATAAATACATGCTGTAAAGTTTTCAGGTTTACTGCATTTGAGAACTGTTTTAACTTTTATTTAACGCAAGCTTTCTTTTAACTGTATTATATTTCACACTTTTATATGCTTTATATGTTTTATATATGCTTTATATATGATATTTTGCAATAACCTTCTTAGTGTATTTTTAAGTTATTATTTCCTATAATTACAAAATTAATTGAAATTAACATTTTGTATTCAGCACTCAAGGATTCAATTATTTCCTTAACTTATTATAAGTTAAAAATTTGTAACGCAGCATGCAATTAAAATTTGCAAAAGGACTGCTTTACTTTGATGCAGAAATTTATGCATGAGTAAGTCAGACTTCAGATGTTTTAATTTCACTTTTCTAGCGCAACTTGGACTATCACTCAAATTTTTAGCTGTAGTAAAATTTTTTGGATAAGAATAATTCATGAAAATAATAAAAATATAAAAACAATTTACATTTATTTTGTATAATGAAAAGATACAATAAATTCCAAAAACATCACACATCCATCCCTTCCAACGTAAGCAATATATTTTCAGTCTTTAGTATATTTTGCCGCACACACTCTAAATATTGATTAGCCTCCTTCAGTTCTTTATCCAGTTTTTCCCTCCCCACCCCACCACCTCACTATTCAAATAGTCATTGTGAAGCTTTCGCAACCACCGAATACTTGTTTCCTAAAGGCTTGAAGGGTCGGTGGATCGTGCTCATAATCCTGCTGTGTGAGATGCCCTTCTATAAGAGTCAAATTTTTTCCTCCATATTGCAGGTTTCGCAACGGTGGTGGTTGTGGGTGTTGCTATAACCGTGGTTGCTGGTGTTATGCTGAAAAATGAATAATTTTATTTGTACTAAAATTCTCTATGAATTAATGAAAGGAAACTATAATATTAATTAATTAAAATTACATACCTCTCGAAATATTTCGAAAATTCATCCTCTACATCACTATCCCTGATGGAGATGATGGGGATGCTCTTCGAAGGGTGCTGGTTGCGTCATGTTATTTATGATGGGGATGGTCTCTTTGAAGGGTGCTAGTTGTGCGTGTTATTTGATGGGCGCACCAAAACATCATGTAAAATACAAGGTTTTGCCTGTCTTTTAGTGAAAGTTTAGATCGTTTACTGGATGAAGCCATTACTAATGGTGAATAATTAATGAGTATTCAATTAAAACTTTAACGTTATATACACATAGATCTGTTAACGTTAACAAAATTGATAACAAGTGGAAGTGGTTAGTACAATGACCTGAGCAAAAAGGTGATGCAGCATGAGTCATGAGAACAGTATTGATGTCAAGGTTTATATGTTCCCAGTAAACGCTACAAAATGCAATCTATGCACACTGAAGCTCTTGCAACAAGTTATAAGCAGTTTTGACCTTGAATGCTGGGTTTATATTACTATATAAGGAGATAAAGAGCAGTTTTGTACCAGTCAGTATATTGCACTCGACTAGAATTGCAATTGTATACCTAAAGTACTTCTATAGTTACTTAAATTTTTAATTTTACATATCAAATAAATATAATATTTGTTTCCATTACTATATAATCGTGTGCTTCATATTTTCTTGCAGTGTTGGATACAGTTTTGAAGGTAACTATGAGTAAGGTATACCCAACAGTAGTGATATTGTTAATTTAAAAGAAATATTATTCCATTGTTGAAAACCCAAAATGAATTTGTAAAGCACATCCGTATAATTAACACTAATATTAAGCTATTGCAAGATATAATTCAAAATAAAATTTATTTAGAGACATGCGAAAATTTGCTTAAACTCGAAAGTAATTTATCATTGTTAAAGTGTTATCTTATAAAAGTTAAACAGTTAAAGAACGCTTCAGAGAAAACAGGTAGTGGAAATGTTACTAAAAAGCGTACACGCAAATTAAGTTGGTACTCTAGATTCATGTTTCAATGGTAGGTTACTTACTGGAATTATAGTCAATATAGCCAACATCCAGCACCCTCTTATTTTTTTACAAAATGCATACAATAGTTTTGCCGAAAGGTTAAAGTAATGCTAAGGCAAACGATGCTAAAGGTCAATGTCATTTTAGTCTGCAATTTCATGCAACCTCAAAATCATGTTATTGAGTTGAAGACATTTGCCATAAAAATTATGTCATCGATATTACCACCAATTTGCGTGAGTGGTATAACAATAACGTTTATTACAAATTACAAAAAATTAGAGGAGTTTTCCGAAAGGGATTCTGGTTGGGCATTACATGAAGTTTTACATTTAAAGGTGAATATTAATAGCTATACTCCATTTAGAGGTGGCCTTTCGACTTACGTTAAAGTTCCTTACTTCATAGCAGTAAAGCATGCGGTAGTGAATGTTAAGAACGATGACGAGTACTGCTTCCTGTGGGCCGTTGTTTCGGCATTATACCCAGTGCAACTTCATTCAGATAGAGTTTACAGTTATCCTCATTTTAGAGATGTTTTGAATTATGATTCAATTCCTTTCCCATTAAAATAGATGATGTAAAAATTTGAAAAATTAAACAACCTCTCCATTAATTTGTTTTGTATTCAGGGAAAGGTGTATTAGCTAGTATTAAGTGTAAATCAAGAAAATAGTGTCAGGGAACCTATAAATCTTTTAGTACTTTCGCTAATTATCATTCTGCGGGTTCTACTGCTGATGCTATTAATACAAAAAATTATACTGTTTATCATTTCGTGGATTAAAAATATGTCAGCTCTTTTTTCTAAACAACTATCGAAAAGAATTTATTTGTTATCAATGCTTGAATCATTTTCTTCAGATCACCTTCTACAAAACATGTCACTCTTGCCATCAACTTAATCAATGTTCAGTCAGGATGCCTACCGAAGCGGAGATGTTTCTGCAGTTCAAAAATTTCGCATTTCAGGAAAAGGCACCGTTTGTAATTTATGCGATTTAGAAAGTATTTTAGAAAAGTGTACAAATTTAACATCACTTGGGTAATACCTATTTCATTCCAAACATATACCCTTAGCATTGCTTACTACTTAAAGTGTTCATACAATGATTCTTTATCTCGATTTAGGCTTTATAGAGGAAATGATTGCATTCAATGGTTTGTTAAAGAGCTTCAAAGTATTGCACATTGGAGCCCGAAATAATCAATAAAATAATTCCTATGGGTACTTTAACTCCCAATCAGGTTGAACACTTTGAAAGCACCACGATTTGTCACATTTGCGAAAACCATTTACAGATAATGATATAAAGGTTAGAGACCATAACCATTTTACTGGAGCATTTCGAGGAGCATCACATCAGAATTGTAACCTAAACTATAAAGACTCTCACATTACCGGTTGTGTTTCATAATTTGTCAGGTTATGATAGCCATTTCGTCATTAGAGAATTGGCTTTTGGATTTCACTCCTACCCATAAACAAAGAAAGATATATCTCTTTCACAAAAGTAATAGAAGGTAGTAAAATTAAGTTTAGATTTATTGACTCTTTCAGATTTATGAGTAGTAGTATTGAAAAGTTATCAAACTATTTGGAAAATAGTAAAAAGTTATTACCCGAGCTAAATGTAACAATGAAGAAGAATTTTCTTTACTAGTTCGCAAAGGTGTGTTTCCTTATGAGTATATTGATACGTGGGAAAATTAAACGAGACCACGCTCCTCCTAAAGAAGCATTTTTCAGTCATCTTAATAATGAGGGAATCAGTGATGAGAGTTTTGACATGCGGTTAACGTTTGGAACAAATTTAGTATTAAATCGTTAGGGGAATACTCGATTTGTATCTAAAACAGACGTTCTACTTTTAGCGATATTTTCGAGAACTTTCGGCAAACTTGTTAAGTACTTACGAGCTTGATCCTCTGCACTATTATACAGCTCCCGGTTTAGCATTCGATGCTATGCTTAAAATTACACAAGTAAAGTTAGAATTATTTACAGACATTGATATGTTAATGTTTATTGAAAGAGGGATTAGAGGTGGTGTAGCTCAATGTTCAAATCGGTATGCTAAAGCTAACAATAAGTACATGGGAAAAATTTGATCCCACCTCCGAAAGTGTGTATTTAATGTACTACGACGTGAATAATTTATATGGAGCCACCATGTCAGAATTTCTACCATTTGGCGATTTTTCTTTTGTTGATGAAGCTAATTTTGAAACTTTAGATTTAATAAACCATCCTGATGATTCGGAAATTGGTTATATAGTCGAGTGTGATTTAGACTATCCTATAGAATTACATGAGAGTCACAGTGATCTACCGCTAGGCACCCGAACATATGGTTCCACCCGCGTCTGATTCCAAAATGAAAAATTACTGCTTACCTTGTATCCAAAACGTAATTATGTAATTCATTACAGAAATTTAAAAGTATATTTAAAATATGGATTGAAGTTGGTAAAAGTACACCGTATATTACGTTTTAAACAGTCTCCGTGGTTAAAAAATATATAGATTTAAATACAGCCATGCGTCAGCAATCTCAAAATGAATTGATAAAAATTTCTATAAATTAATGATTAATAGTGTTTTGGGAAGCTGATGGAAAATGTAAAACATAAAATACGGTAGTAACGAAATGGGAGGGTCGCTATGGTGCTCGCATATCAAAACCAAATTTTCATAGTTGTACAATATTTGAAATGATATGCTTATCATTCAAATGAATAAGCTTGAAGTATATTTCAATAAACCTATATATGCAATTCAGTGTTTTAGACGTTTCAAAACTTTTTATATAATTTTCATTACGGTTACACGCTACCCAAGTTCCATAATAATGCTAAGCTCTTGTACACGGATACGGATAGTCTCATATACGCCTTTTCGGTTCCGATATCTATAATGATTAAAGAGGACATTGATAAATTCGATACATCTGATTATAGTCCCGACAACATCTTTGGACCCCATTAGTAAACAAAAGGTCCCCGGCTTAATGAAAGATGAAAACATGGCAAATTATGGTTGAATTTGTAGGACTTCGTGCAAAATGTATGCTTACACGGTTGATGAAAAGGTTGTAAAAATCAAAGGGTTCTACGCAAGCGGTGAGGCAGATCACGATTAATGATTATAAACATTTTGTTTGAGGTCGTAATAAGGCGCTATCAACATCTATAAGGTCAAAGAAACATGATGTGTTTACCATTAAACAAAATAAAGTCATACTAATCCTTATGAGATAAACGTTAGTAAATTTTGATTTCACTGATACTAGACCTGGGGGTATAACTTTCAGTAAACAATGAGCAGTCTTAAGTCAATTGCAGGAAGGCTGCAGTGCAGTAGTGATCAAATTAAAAAAGTACCTGAAGCGTTCTTTGACCTCCCTGAAAACTATTTTATACTGAATATATTACAAAATATTGTTATTCCTGATGAGTGTTTTACTGGTGTGCTATAAACTCAAAGTGTGCAAATGAAATTATTATTAGACATTATTTGATAAAAAATTAAATTAGACGATACCATTAAAAGTTTTATGAAATTGTGTACCGATAAAGGCTACAATTCATTAACTTTGATAAAGTAGATAATCTTAGACGATATGATGACTTGGTGACATACCGCTTAAAATGTATCTATAATTTATTAAGGGTTATGATTCAACAAATGTTAAATCTACGTTAGAAAATATTGCTTACAAGGACACTTATTTATTATAACTGAATGTATTGAGAAACAATATTATGCTAATACAAGTGCCTCGATATTTTGATTGAAATATTATTAGAACAAAATATCAACTATAAGTTTCAACCTGGGAAAACGATGAGCACCACAAAATTTATTACTGGATACTAGACAACATCAATAAAGGTGAAACAAATTCAAATTCCTGTTTGGGATGGGGTGGGCCAGATTCGGGTATATGGCCATCCAGTAATTTAAGTGATTATAAAGTACTTTAGGTTCACTTTATAAGATAATGAAATTTTAAAATAAATGTAATATTTAAAAAAAAATACTATTATTTTTGTGTGTTTTATTTCATCTAAGAGCTACATCCTTTTCTACAAACTATATATATATATAACTAATATAAGTAATTTGTTTCACAAAGTACAGGTTAAATGTTATAAAACAATATCATCCTTATTGATCCATGATCTTTCATCCAATCCCCACCATTTTACGAATAACTTATTATTCTTGGAGCGAAGCACTTTTTCACTAGATATACATCGGGATACTTTGTTTTTGTAATTCATGTTCATAAAACCCTCCCAGTACAGGTTTCCTTCATGTCTTCAAGCATGTACGTAGTGGGGTTAGTAATGCAACTTTCACAATCTTAAATAGTTCACTAGACCAATTGGGTGTGTATCCTTTGGCGAAAATATTTTAAATTTACTGATTCGTACTATGTCACCCACAGAATATCGATTCCTATCGAATATTTTATGTTAGTGTAAGCCTCTAGCTTTGTATGATTACCAACATCTTTGGGCTTCATTCTAATAGTTCTATGCTTACGATTGTTATAATCCATCGTTATGGTATCAATTGTATCAATCCATTTATATTTACCTTGCAGGCTGAATGACTTATATAGAGCACCTTTAATGGTTCTGATAACACGTTCAGCAATTGCAGCCCTTTGTGCTATAGGTAGAGTAATGATTGACTCCATAACGTGCATTAGTTTAGTAAAATGCTCATTGTAGAATTCTTTTCCTGCATCTGTCTGCAAATTGGTAGGTTTCCGACCTTTTTGAAGATTGTTTGCATGGCCTTGGTAACTTCTTGACCTGTTTTCGTTTTTAATCCTTTAGTCCATAAGTATTTCGAAAAACAGTCGATACCACTAATATATACTTATAACCCTTATTTTGTTTGGCATATGTGTTAAATTCAGCAAATCTGCTTGCCAAAGATCATCAAAACCTCTAATTATTGTTCGCCTTCGTTTAAAATTTTTCGTGCAGGTTTGTGCAATTCGTTGACGAGTTGTAATTTGGACATGGTGCTAATTTATCACAATTTCTTTAAGTTGATGTAGTTTTTCCTCCAGCCTAGATAAGCGTTGGCGTTTCCTTTGAAAGTGTTCGAACTGCTTGTAAACAGAAATCAAGGTATCCTTTATTTATAGCATCACCATCTTCTTCAGGGTCACCAACTGTGTCAAACGATTTCCATCCAAATCGAACCTTGTTGATACATAATATTGCTAGTGATGACATCTTGAGGATCTATGGGATTGGCCACATTGCTGAGTCTCTTATTCTCAATATCAAATTGATTAGCATCAATCTGTTTAAACTGAGGGGCTAGTTTCTTTAATTGATACTGGACATATGAACGTCCAAATTTGTCAAGGGCATTTTAGTTGTGACATGTCGACATCAATGCATTCTCATTTATATTGTTTAAAAAGCGGTTGTTCGGTTTTTCAATGTATCCATCTTCATATAGTTCTTCTACAATTGATATTATGTCATTTACAACACCTGTGTTTCCGCCAATTTTTCTGCCCACAATACTTCCAGATCACGAATTAGTTCATGTATATCATTCCAATATTTATATTCAATGGGTCTGTTTGTTAATTCCTTAAAAACATAGCTCCACCTCCTCCTTGGTTGTGGGTGATGATGACAGCAAGGGTTTGATTATTTGTGTATACTTTTGCTGCGGCTTCCTCGAATCTGTGCACTTAGTCATAATCTCGCCTTTACATTCGTAGCCTCTAAAATAGTTCTATATTTTTTCTATCTGTTGACTTTACTAGACTTAAGTCGGGTTCATTCATAATAAGCAGATCATATAATCCTGGAGTCCCTTTATACGTGACACCTTTAATAATTATATCGTCTCCTTTAATTGTGATGGGGTATTACCAATTGTCCATTTATCAGTTTTGGTATCATAGTGGACTCCATACGTATGATCAATATCACCTTCAGCATTCTTCAAAATACGTTCAACATATATACGCGGAATTCATTGTACTGCTCGAGAAATTCTTCTGAGATGGGTTCATTATGGAATCATCTCGATACTAGACAGTTCTTCTTCTTCCTCCCCAGTATTAATCTCCCCATGACGATGTTTCCAAGAAAGATGGAAGACTTGGGGAGGATTTCTTTGAAAAACGGAAGCTGAGCTAGTGGACTAGTAGCAATTTTGAATCACCTAATGGAGTGAGACGGGGTCCATTGAACTTGAGCTGGGACTAGTGGGGATAGTGCGTGCTTTCTTGGAAATATAATACGGGTGGTTTTTGGTTTAACATCAATGACCTCCTTTTTTTAGGTGTTTTTATCGATTTTATTTACTATTTCAGTTAGAGGTTCTATTAAAGGCTTATAAGTACTTTCAATGTTCTTTCATTATCAATGCGAGCAGTCTTAATACTGTTATACTTCTGCCGTATTATTTTACGAGCCTGAATAATTTTTTCTTTAATATCCTCTCCTTGTTGTCCATTGCGACAAACAGGTACCGGTTCACCTTGAACAGGTAGCTGTTTACACTAAACAGATAGCTGTAATACCTAAACAGATCAGTTACTACTAAACCTGAATGCGGTTTTTTATATATATATTTCCCTTATATACCAAAACGGATTTAATGAACAGGTACCCGTTTACCATGAACAGGTGCGGCAAACAGGTACCGGTTCACCTTGAACAGGTAGCTGTTTACACTAAACAGATAGCTGTTAATACCTAAACAGATCAGTTACTACTGAAACCAGTTTAAGGTATTATATATTCATCAAATCCTTTCCTATAGCGACCATTATTAACTTCAGCATCCTTGTTTATGACCATGAAACCAAACGGATCTACCCAGCACTTTGAACACATGTCCCGAAACAATTTCATGCTTATGGTGGGACTTATATGATCCTCATACGCATGTTTTAAGTTTAATTCATCTTGCTCAAATAATATAATTAGATTCGCATTATCACGAATTAATTGCTTTGGAATTTTACTGTAAGTTTGACTCAAATAGAAACAGTCAATATCGTTATGCCTACCCATAGAAAAATATGCCTTATATTATTTTGCTTTTCACAAGCGATATCATCGAAAATAAAAATAGAGTTTGATTTTGCAAATTAGGCTCAATCACATCTTGATTGTCGCTGAAGGTAAAGTAACCTATGTCCTTCATTGGAAGTAAGATTTCCTGTAAAAGTTTGTACTTGTTTTGATTCAATGACTTAGAGTATACGTATACATGTTTAAATTTCAAACCATTTTTTCAGTAAGCAGACTGATCATTGCGTTTGTTTTACCGCAATTGAGGGCATATAATACCACGTATACTATTAGGAAGTAAATCACCATGTTTTGAAGTAATAGACTTTTCATCAAAGTCATGATTTTGAATTGAGAGTTTTTGTTTCTGAGCAACTACTTTCATCTTTGATGGATGAAATAAAACTAAACGAATAATTACAACATCTTTATTTATATATTAGACTATACTACAATAATAATTATAATTTTTCACTTCTCCGGTGAGTGGACTGTACTGTACAATAGCATCATGGAGAATAAGACCATATACAACGATTCCATTATCGAAAGGTGTTAGAGATTCCATTTCCAATTTGATGTCCACTGTTGAGTTTTTAAGGATTCATTTTGTTTAGAGCAGTCCATTACAAATACTGGACATGATTTGAATTCGGAATAGTTGAATAATGCATCTTTATCATCTTCACCATAGTAATCACATCGAAATTTCAAAAATTGCGATAGGCAGGTATATTTGGTTGCACTGAAGTTCAAATGCATTGCTTCATATGGATAATACTCAGAATTCAGATGTACTTTAAGATTTCTGATGTTAATGTGATCAAAATTTCCAGCCCTTGCTGACCTTTGTATACCTTTTACCTTGTTGGAATGCAACAATTATCCAACGTGGTTTTTCCAGTTGCGTTGATGTTTTTATTGGCCATATGTCTGAGGTTGCTTGTTTTAAAGCAGGCAATTCATACAACTCCCATTGTCGAAATGGAACAGTAATAATAGAATTTTTATTGATTCCTTGAAACAAGTTAAGTTTCGCAGCATCACTAAGTGTTAAGTGCGGTACTTTCCATTGAATTTTATTTAAGGTTATTGCGGCATCAACTTCACCATAGTAACAGTTTGTATCGCTTCTAGATCGAATTAAAACCAACTCTTGGCGCATATTCACGATTACCTGACGATAATCCTCCATTATTCCAAATATGTGGTTCAATGGTATGCATACTGTAAAAGATTTTTCTCCATTTTGCTCATCGAATTCTACTTGTAATGGTTCTTCATTCTTTGGTGACCATCCTAAATGACTTAGTGCTTTGCTTTTACTTGCCGTATAAGAAATATATCCCTTAAGCGTAGATGTTATTCCTGGATTTCTACAAACATTCACTCTTTGACCACCTAACTCATAACTAATTTCTTCGAAAAGAAAGTTCGGGAAATTGTTGGTTAAGCTGCATGCTTTTCTTTCATCTTCTTTTTGAGCTCAAGTTTACCTTCTATGTACAGAAAACTATTATAGGTAGCCGTAATTAGATCTTGACTTTGAATTAAGATTCGTATTTCTTCGGAAGGTCCATATTTAGAAGATCCATAAGGAAGATAAGTGTGAATATCTGATTTAATTATAGTATCATCAAAATGTACGTTTTGAAAGACGTTTAACGATTCTGCCATTGTGGTTGAGAACTTTTAAACCAATTGACGTTAAAAGTATTTCTCTGTAGATGTTAACCGCAATGAAGGTTGATGACTAATTAATGTCATACTGTAGGGATGATGTCTTTTATATGAATTTTTGAAAGATGGAATTGGTCCTGGATTAATTCTCAGACCCATGTTCTTTTAGTTCTAAGCGTACAGTGAATGGTTCACTTTCACCAAAGTCTATTAATTCACCCTTTTGATTAGTCAAATTAATTGTTATATTACTAATAATGTCAGTGTTTACTTCTAAATATTGAGTATTGCTGGAGTTTTATCTAGACGATAACCTGGAGGAACTGAAACATCAATCTCATATAATACTTTAGCAGGTTTCCCGTTTCGATAAGATCCCTTTATAATGTTGCACTCTACGTGTAGATTAGTGTGTTTAAGTATTTGGATGTCTAACGCAGATGTATGTAAAATATTTGGTTCTAATATTTTAGACTCAAACCCTAGCATGCGCCCAATACAATTTTCTTTAGTAAAATCAATCTCAAATGAACTGTTTATCTCACATTTAAGTGTATTGTTGTTTGCTCTAATGATAAACTTTTCTGTGGGTATTTTAGATTTTAGATAATCGTTAATTTCATCTAACTCATATGCACCGTGTGGAATATTAATCACTTGCAAATGAGATGGATTTGTTCTAAAATAAAATCTATCGTTGCCTGTATAAATGTTTCTAATGCTGTTGCAGCCGTAAAATCCAACCAATCCAATAACGTATTTCTTCCCCAAATCTAGCTCTATCGGTGGATAGAAGTTGTAGCTAGCTGTGTTACCAACACCTTCTAAACTGAATGTTATTGACATAACTGAGAAAATTTGATGTTGTGCTGATTATTTATATAAAAATTGTAGGCATAGGTGTCCGCAAATAATTGTATTAAACTCTTGATCTTGGTTGTAATTATAATATATTTTACACCCCGAAAGTAGTTAATCACTTCGATTTGTGGGCGAAAATTACCGAAACTATCGTAATACCATACCTTTTACCACGCTTTTTGTAGCAAACCCAATGGGTACCTGGTCCCTTTGGCTATCTAAGTTAATAATTCCAGATTCATTTTTCCGTGGTAATTTAGGCATGCTATCTCTCATAAAATATCCCTAAAGTACGGTACGTTTTTTGAGTATTTCTTTAAATCAATATCCGTTAACGGTCTTTCGGTAATCTATTCAGTTTTTGGAAACGGTTTTAAGTATAATGCACCACCACCAGATTTGTTTGGTTTTAGATAGTGCACCGCCTTTCTTATTCATGGAGCCTATAGCGACCGATTCCATCATGCGATTATGGCGCGATGTCTCTTCCTGCAATTTTTAGCATTTTTAGCATCATTGACTGCTTTAGCAATTCCTGATGCACCGCCAGCTAAAGCACCGATTGCTGATAATCCTGCGAATAACGGAATAAGAAATGGTAAAACCCTCCTTGTTTAGGTAGGGAATTACTCTAGGAACTTTAATGTTTTTCTTTCCTCCTAAATTTTTACCACACGTTTTGCCGTTGAAAGCGCTGACTTTATTGTGTCTGTGAAATTTCCGTTAGGTTTAATTTTTTAGCTATTGTCTTCGTAAATGCAATAAATTTCCACCATTGCATTTCTTCTTCATATTAGATCGACGTTTACACCCCATTCCCAATTTTCTCTTTGCTTTCATGATGGTACTGACTGCTAAAGCTGCAGTTCGTTCACCTAGTTGCGTCTAATGATTTAAAGCGCTCCCAAGCTTTTTTGTAAAATTTTATCTGCTTTATGTCTACTTTCTAAATCTCGGTAATCTCTGTAACTGATATCATGAAGTTTGCACTGAGCATCTAATTGATTAATACCGAGGTCACCGCGTGCGAGTCGTTTTCTAACTTTGTACCAGGACCGCAATACTGGTAACCAGGTAAATGCAATTCAAACGGAAGTTTATTGATTAGACCATTCACCAAACCACCACCACCTACACTCTTTCGCTTCTTAACTAGCATTGTTTACATGGATGGATAGAAGGGTATTTATACCTAAATTGAGAAAAACAAATCATAGTTATTTCTTTATTCAGTAAATGCTATACATTAGATAAGCAGGACGATAATACAAAATTTCCATTAAACATACAGTGTTATGTGAATTAATATTATACTTAGCATTTATAACATCATCAATATCTTTATAAATGTCATCATCACCACCACTGAATTCTTTCTCACGAAAACGACGGTAGTCAACAACTTGTTGTATGAACTTTTCATAAAACACACCAGATTGTAAGATTCAAGAAATTCCAATCTATAGCTTACTATATCCTTTAAATTGAATAGTTCTTCTATACTATGTGAGTTGAATGTGCAAGAACAGCACTTGTAGTTTTCTATCATAACAGTTTTCAAAATTCTGTCATATCCTTTAATTAATTCCCAATTGTAATAAATACCAAGATTACTAGATAGAGATTCATAATGTTGATCATAGATTATATCTTCTTCATTTACATTTGACCAATCAATTTCATTTTCAATTTCTTGAGATCGGAAAAATTGTAATTCTACATATGAATGCCATCTTAGAAGCTCATTCCATTCCTTCATATCCAACACTACATTATTGCTTTGATCACAATTACACCAATACGCACCACTGGTGCAAGGTTGAGGTGTGTACTGTATCCAATTTCCAGATGTTTTGCATGATGAGTATCGTTCGATAGTTTATAATAGTACAATCGATTAAGTATTCCTTAGCTGCTTGTTTATACACTTCATCCTTATATTGAAATGATGATGCGCAGTCAGTCTTAGCAGAAGAATAACCTTCATCGTGTTCTCTTCATTTTACTACTACTACTACCATCACTATTTTGACAGCACCAACAAAATGTTAAATTATTCAGATTGTTACTGCAATGATGTGAGTATCCATATATAACGGTGAACTTCTGAGTTTGGATCGTTCCAGAAATGATTTTATTGCTACTTGCATGACTTTACTTGCTCACAATTTCACTATGACTAAACGCTGTTAAGAAAATAATTCTAGTATTTCAATTTTACATATGGTGGGGTGCTACTATTAAAAGAAAATGTTATGTTTGTTGTTTTGCCAGCTGCACCCAAACTACTTATAAACACATCCTTCGTGTTTAGGAGTGTTTTAAATTCTTCAATTCGTGTTTCTTCTTTTTGAAATACACATAAAAGCGTTCCGGTAATACACATTTAAAATCACCGTTTCTATCACTATACGTTCACCGTACTTAGTATTAATTATATCCATATTCGTTACTTTATACTTTCTCGATATATCGAGCTCGCACGCATTCTTAAAGGGTTTGCAATAGGTGCTTTGGTTTAACCCTGTTAATTCCATATTTAACAATTATGTGTTGCAGACTGATCTCAACATACAGCTCGCTGCAGTTTATATAAGAAATATGCGTCCTACATATTACAACATGCTTAAACTTGTTAAATACCTACTGTTGACCTTGACTATAAATATAATATGATGATGATGATCAGCTCCAAAAATTTATATTTCCTGCTAAAAGTTTGACCTTGAAAATTATATTCTTAGATTTATGATTACCTTGCAATTTCTATTTTTAGCTTTTCACCTTGACCTTTTATACTTCTAAGAAATATGACACCACCGTAGGTCAATAACCTTTGACCTTGAAAACTATTTTAGATTTATGATTACCTTGCAACTTCTATTTTAGCTTTTGACCTTGACCTTATATTTCTAAGAAATATGACACCACCGTAAGTCAATAACCTTTGACCTTCAAAACTATTTTTGATTTATGATTACCTTGCAACTTTTTAGCTTTGACCTTGACCAACTACATTTTAAATCTCCCGCTTAAAGTTCGACCTTGAAAGAGCTCCAAAGCTTCCGATTTCACCACCAGAGGGCGAGTGACTCAAAATTTAAATCCCCACCACAAGCATGCTTGAGACGTGGAGCGCGTTCTGGCATAACGAGAAAACTCACTTGACCTTGAAATAAATCCCCATAAGATTTACATGGGTGACCTTGAACTGGTCCAGGATCGGCCTTATATGTCTACTAACAGTGATATTAAGAACTCGGTAGAATGAAAGAAAATATAGACTTGCAAGTACTAGATTGACCGCTATTATTGAAACTCTTAGATTTAATATTTCTAAATTCTATGCAAAACCAGTTCGATGTTCACATTTACATTAGTAATTAATTACATGTATTTGAAAATCTGTCTTAAAATTACATCATATCTATGGATATTTGTACATTAAGGAGCTACCATATCGCCAATTGTTTGAAATTTAATAATTACACAGTTATAATGCTCAAATCCAAATGTATGAATTGGATTCCTCATTTTGCTAAATATATTATTGACAAACATTTTGTCCAATAACATAATTCTAGTCATGAAAATACATGTCATGTAGTGTGGGTTTATACTACATCATTTTTATGAGATATCACAATTTACTAAAACTTCTTATCTGTTTACTTAGGGCTCTGTCTTCAAATATGGATAGTACCTTTCCTGGAAATACAGAAATACCATCAACCCGTGTTTCTGGCCCAAATACACCGACTTCTATGGACATTAGTCGCTTTCCTTCAACACCGGGGGTACCTTCAGAAGGGTGTAGGTTCCAAATACCAAGTCCACATACACCGACAGCAACAACAGGTTTACTTTAGTTTAAATTTTGATCCTTAAATAAATCTTTCGTATTTAAAGGTGAGAAATCTCAAAGGATCGGTGGTCCAACTTCGAATGCTGGTTTAAGTCCACAAACTGGTCCAGGTCCATCGTCGGATTCGTTAAAAGGCGATTTATTTCCAACACCGAGTCCTCATATGATGGATGTGCATCGATTTCCCGGACCCAATACGTCGCCTGTTCCAAAAATGGGTGGGGGTTTTGTAAATGTTTCTCCATCAGGGAAACCGTCACCTCTGGATATGCCACCATACGGATGCCCCAGAGCTGATAATGTTCCTCTGAATCCAAATTGCACAAGCGCAATGCCGGGAAATCCGAAAGTGTCGCATTTTGATCCAATATCTTCTTTAGCACAAATGAGCCAACAATTAACAAATAGCGTAGCTAGTTCTTTAAATGGTCAAGGTGGCCAAGGTGGAGGCATGATGAGCTTCGGTTCACCATCAATGCACATGATCGATATGGGTAGTTGTCACGGTTTACCAGAATTAGATCAAGGCCCGGGTAATATGCTGGGAATGCAGATGCAAGGGCCTCCACACGGATTTCATCCGGGTTCACCTATGGGAGCAATACGGTCATTGTCGCCCAAATTACCAGGTGCCTTTCCCAATCACATACCCATGCCTCGCATGATGGGTCGACCGCCAGGACCTAATCCTTATAACGGAGCTAATGTACAAGTTAAACCCAGCGCGCCAAACACGATACAATATATGCCAGCGAAATCTCAACTTGGTAACACATCAAGTCCGAGGGGACCACCTAGTCTAGACTTTTTACAAAGATTTGCAAATCCGCTTTCGAATTTGGAATCTAAAATGCCGACCCAAAATTTGCAATATTTTCCTAATTGCGGACCGGGTGGTGGGCAAATGCAAGGGCCTGGCGGTCCTGTAGTACCTACACACATGGCACATATGGATGGACCTATGGGACCGGACGGTCTGATGGGCCCCATAATGCCCGGACCAATGGGAAACGGCGCAGGTGCAATGATGGGTGGAAATATGGGTATACCTGGTCCAGGAGGGATGATACCTTTAATGAGAGGACCTATGAGACCACCAGGTATGATGAGAATGCCTCAAATGGGCTTTAATGGTCCACCTAACGCAGGACCAGATGTGATGTTTAATCCAGGTCCAAATACGAACAATCCTAATGCGCAAATGTTTGTAAGTGGTCCTAAAGGTAGTCCAATGGGTATTGGAGCTCCAGATGCCAGTCAACCCTTACCTCCTTCGATGGGTCAAAGCAATAGTTTTAAGAATTCGCAGTTTGTGGGACCGACCACTGCAGATCCAAATTATGCACAGCAATTCCACAACTTCCAACAGCAGCTTTATGCAACATGCACACGTAGTCAAATTGGTAGTCAAACGATGGGTCCTGGACCGGGTCCTCCACATTCACAGCAACCTCCATACTTTAATCCTAAATGATAATAGCAAACGTGGTGCTGAATGTACTGTATCAAAGGATTTTGTTTTATTTTTGATATTACTAATGACAAAACCTGGCAATAATGCGATGTGAGGTTAATTTTGTATATTCTCGTCTGTTTATATGTTGTACGCATCGAATTCAAGTGCAGTTAAGGGTTTGGCATCAACAGTTTGTGTACAAAAATGCCGGCCCTGTATGAGGGCTCTGCTCGCCTGATACTTATGCTACTTTGGAATTGTAAATTTGCCATAATTTAGAAAGACAATTTAGTATAATTAATTTAGTGTTGGACTTGCTTAGTCCGTTTGAAGACAAGAGGTTTCACTATTGCTCATATTAATTTGTTTCTATCCACCTGTTATTCGTTTTATTGTACATTTTATGAGTATTACTTGAATGAAATGATAACAATAAAATTCTATATTATATATGTTTAGCGATTTTAATTTTTTAATATCCAAATTTTACACCTTACGAGTTTCAAACTTTAAGAGATGATACAATTTCTAATACACAAATTGATTATTTAATCAAGTTATATTTTTTCTTATTAAATAACTATATAAATAAAATATGTGGTTGGTGGTACTTTTATCTGGCCATGTTGACCAATAGTAATGAGTGCAACTTATGCCTTAGAATGAAAGATTCATTTCATTTTGTCTTTTTTTAAACAATTAAAAGTTTAGATAAGTACCCACAAAAGCATAGTTTGTATAGAGTTCAGTCAGGTTGTAAAAGTTATGATTAATTTAAATTTAGGTGCACATTATTTTCTTTTCTGTATAAAATTATTCTCTATTTTTGCTCAAAATAAATTTTTAACTATAAATTGATTAAGCGGAGAGTTATTTTCTTTGGCATCGGAAGCATATTAACCTTTTCACGGTGTTTAAAATACTGTGAGCATATGAAAATCGTCGCTGGTTGAGCACAAATACGTGGAGCAGTACTCCGTCTTCAATAAAATCGTCTGCAGCAATTTACCTACAAAAATATTTATGAAAATCTTGTTCATCACTATTTTCTAATAATTCTAATTCTAATTCATCCCAGATTAAATATTTTATTGTACACAACAAATAACGCTACTATTCAGTAAATGCGAGTACATGTTATGTTATAGATGAGTATAGGTATTTTGAGCAGTCGGTGTAAAAAAATTGCATGTTTGCATTGGTGGGGTACAATACAATTTTTAACAAGTCAATGCCTCCATGATGGCGTCTCACAACCGACAGTACTCGACTCGAGCAAGAAGCCAATAAAACACCACATGCGAGTATACTCATGTGAAAAGGAGGACATTAAAATGATTTTTACTTGCATTCTTTAATGCTTCAATTGATTTTAATCCATTCTTGAATTTAGCACTGGTGGAATAATTATGAGAAATATAGTTAGCATTATTTTTTCTAATAAACTGCCTAATGACCACTAACAAAATATTGTTTTGTATCAAAAATTAGGGTTTCCTTATATACCATATCTGTATCAAGTGATAATGTTGTTTGCTCTACCCCGCATGATTAATTGGAGAGATTGTATACAATTTTCAATTCCTTAATAGACAAAGATTTACCGAAGTATTTCAATTTATAAAGTATACATTGCATATTGTTTATTAACATATTTATATGTTCTCGCATCTTAAGCTGGAGCCTAGAGTTGCACCTAAATATTTTACAGTATGTGCTCATTTAATTCTGATAGCCTTAGTATGATAATTAATTAATTTATTTTTATAGCGTGGTTAAGAATTAGTGTAGCAGCTAAGTTGTACAAATACAATCCTTTTGTAACTTTTCCCAAAAATGTGATTAAATGTATCAAGGGTTTTAACAAAATCGGTTTGTGTGTACTACTAGACGAGCTTTCATGAAATATTTTCGTATGGTCTGCAAAGCTTGTTGTCTTACCAAGGCATCCCACATTTAATTTGTCATTAATACACAAAATGAATAGCATATGCCAAAGAACTGTACCCTGAGGTACTTAACATTGAACCTTACTCCGCACCCAACGATGAGTTCATTTAACCATGTTAGTTTCTATTAAACTAGTAACTTTCCATTAATTTATAGACAACGTCTCTAAAACCAATTGATTGATTAAAGAACTTCTAATAAGAGGCTTATTGTCTCGAATGCCTTGACAACATTTAAACTTACCATCTGTAGAAATTTTAGTAGAATTAGTTTTGTTGATTATATATTATTGGAAATTTAAGTATATGAAGTTTGAGAAGCACTGATTTAGTCTTGTTTGCGTGGTTTATTGCACGCTATTTGAGTTTTTTTTTAGAAATTATATTCAGTTTTAGGATTATTGCGTTTTAAATTGCTAATATGTTTGCTGTATATTATAGGTATAGTTGTTTACGTTTAATTGTAAGAAATAAGTAAAAAATAGATTTATTATATAAATTTGATAATCTATTTTGTAATAATTATAGCTTAGTTTTAAGTGGAAATTATTTCATCAGAAAGTGTTTGTAATTAATTAACAGAAATTTGCAAATTTGAGTCTGATATGTAGCATACTTAATTTAGAGTAGATAAAGAATTAAAACTAGACTGTGGTTTTTATATGGTAAGTTTGGGTTGATTTTCCAAAGTATAGCGACGACGAAAACAGATCAGGTTCCATTTATTTTTCGTGATAGCCTAATGTTGCAAGTTAGTGCCGTTGACGTATTTTCTAGATTGTGCTTAGGAAAATTGCTTCTGTTTTACCGCTCGTACGGTTTGAAGGAATTTTAGCTTTGTGATTGGTTATTCTTCGTGAAGTTTAAAATGGCGACAACATAAGTAGGTAGTGCGTAAGCTAATACTTTATGGTAGAGCGGTGGTGTTAATTAAACCTCCCTTATGTACGTGTGTATCTGAATAACGTGTAGATTGGTGATGTTTCTAGGTGTTATCCCGTTTAGCGAAGCGTATTTTAATGAAGAGTTTGCCAAATACCTTATTTTAGTAATTTTGATTTCCCGGTTCTCTAGTATCTCCCAGGAAAAATTAATGGTACAGTGTTTATTATTTATGCAATGCTCAAGAAATCACGAAGAATTACGGACACAATTTATCATTACGATTGCAGTAAAAATTTTGGGTGTTGTGAGAAATATATACTTATAGGAGAGCGGCCAGCTATCGTACCGACAGGAGAAACGACTAATGCATTTCTTTTACTGTTTACTTGACGACCTATTAAAACTATTATTCAAGTGCTTATTGAATAATTTTTTGAGTTATAAATCTAACGTATTAGTTTAAAAGAAGATTATTGACTATATTATTTAAATGTTATGAAATACCCTTCACTAGTTTTATACTATTTAGGGAGGGTGCATGTTGAAGGTATCATAATTTTGACCGCTAGAAAGCGCTTTTGTGGTAGCAAACGAAAGAAATATTAATTTTGTGGAATTTTAAAGTCTTAGAAAGTGATCACTTTCAAACCGTATCCGGCGATAAAAGGTTTTGTTTGATACGTTGCAATTGGTTGTGTACTTGGACGTTTGCTATAATTGAATCATTGAGTTTCTTTTAAGTGTTTTCTGCCTGTATTATTTGTGTTCTTCACGTATAGTCATTTAACGTGACTGAATATCATTTTAATTTGAGTTTATGTTAAATAAGGTAGGAAAGGGGATAGTTTTATTTGAATTAGAGAGTAAACTAAAGTTGATTTCAAGTAGTGGGAAGATTTCTTTATTTTAATTTACGATAATCACGGTGGAGTTTAGTAAAAATTGAAAAGTTAAAGTTTCGTAAAATAAGAGCTATATTGTGGTATTTTGGAGCATTACATTTCAGAATCGATCTAGGAAACCGTTGGTGGTGAGCAAAAAGGTAGGTTCAAGTATTTTTCTCTGTTTTATGCTAGTACACCACCTTTTGTTTAAGTCTATTTTACACGGATTAAGACAGGGTGGTGCCCAAAACATTATCCCACCAGACTTTCCGTTTTATCTTAACTACAAAATTTTAATAAAACTCACGCTGAGCTAATTGGCCTTTTCAGTTATTTGCCCGTCGATGTAATGTCGTTTGAGCCCGTTACAATATATATTAAGCGAAACATGTATTTTCAAGGTTAAGGTAGGTATTGCATTAGTTAAGTTAATCGGGGTATAATTATTTCTAGTTTTTGCTTTTGTAGCGCGACCTTTCGGAAGCCGATTCATCAGGATTAGCCCTGAGAATGACTGATTTCGCACTTGAGTCGAATTCATTTACTTATGATTTTTTCCCAAGCACCTGACTACTCTCAGATTCGAACTTAGTACCTTTCAGTTACAAGTCTGATAAACTTTACCGCTGAGTCACTGAGTAATCTTATATACACGGCGTACCAAATGTACGGAACCGGCCTTGTTATTTTAAAACTATTCAAGCTAAATCGATAAAATTTAATAATCATGCTGTTTACAAAGCCTTCTATTATTTCCACGTACAGTTTTGTTATTTTTTTAACTGACAAGGTCGGGAGCTGCACAGCCAACTTTATTTTTTTTAGTAGGAAGGGGGGTCAAATCGCATACCGTTTGAAAGGTATTTTCAAGTATAATTCAGCGACTTGTCTCTAGCCATAGTTATCTCTAAAGATAACTTCGCTATTGTAAATTAAAGATTGGAAGTAGGTACTAACTGGGTAACTGGAGATTTAGTGAGCGCTGAAAATAATGGTTAGTTTGTGTTTATTTGAACGTTTTTCCGTAAAGGTCGATTGGGCGTCTATGACGTATTGAATGGCCACCGCGATCACCTGACAACCCCACTAGATTTTTTCTTGTGGGGTTACCTGAAGAGTCGTATTTATATATAACTTTCCGCGGTTGCTCAATAGTTTGTTGCGCCATAACCTATTGCGCAAGTATATCACACCCTTATCGGGAAAAATCGTGTATATGGTCAAGAATACGTAACACTTTGTGAAAACCATCAGAAACTTCCAACCCAACCATGAAGAAATACTGGTAAGCTTCGACATCGTGAGCCTATTCACAAATGTGCCCACCGACAAGGCACTAACTATCGTAAGGGACACGGTGGGAAAGGATGAAACGTTAGACGAACGCACGCAACTCTCGGTAAACACAATAATGCAACTTCTGACAATCTGCATTAGAACAACATATTTCCAAGTAGAAGAGAAATTCTACCAACAAGAGTTTGGTGGCTATGGGATCACCCATAGTGATCAATATATACACTGAAGACTTCGAAGATCAAGCGACATTCGAATTCACGGAAAAAACAAGAATGTGGTTTACATACGTGAATGACACCTTCGTAGTTTGGCAAGACGGCAAACAAAATAACCGCGCACTCTCCATAAAATTTGGAATGGAATTGCAGTTGGAACAAAAACTGCCATTCCTGGATGTAGGTACTTATACAGATGAATGACAACACTTTCACGACAAGTGTACCCACACGAGGAGGTACCTAGACGACAACTCTAATCACCGCAAAAGTGTGAAGTTAGGCATGGCAAGATGCTTGTACAAGAGAGATGAAACAAGAGGACCTGAAAAAAAAGAAAATATCGCTGAAACACAGAAAGTGGTTACCCCAATCTAACACCTAATCTAAACAGAGATAGAGTAACTGAAAAAGAAGAACCTAAGTGCACAGCGGTAATACCATACACACCAGATACCTCAGACAAAATACGAAGGATAGGTAGCAAATGCAAGATACGCACTGTCTTCAGAGACAAGGGAATACTAAACAATCAAACCAAATTGTGTATACAACCTTAGCATTCGAATGCAACAGACCATACATAGGAGAGAGCAGTAGACCACTCAAAGTGAGAATTCAGGTACACAAGAACAACATTCACAAGGGCGAAACAAGAAGATCAAGAATCACCGAACTAGTCTGAAACGAACACTACCAAATCCAATGGGGTAACGTACAGATAGTGGCAAAGGGAGTAGGTAAGATTGGAAACTTTGGAACACACCACATTTCCAAGGTCCCACATTTCCAAACTTACCACAATTTCAAGGTCACGAAATAAGTAGGCCATGTTAATACACAACTTTCCCAAGGTCGCAAACTTCTAAGATTACCACAGTTTCAAGGTGAACCAACATGCGTAGGTCACTAACACTAAACACATTCTCAAGGCTATTTGTGCACCCTACCTACTCAGATAGCCATCTCACTTTTTCAAGGCTTGCTCATGTAATTTTTTACACTTCGATGATACCACACTTAGAACAAAATTTAAAAAACATAATGATATGCTAATATATTTATTTGTTATATGTAATCAGTGTATTATTCAAATATATGATTTTCTCTAGGAATAAAACATTTTGATTTAGTACAAGTGCAAAAGGTCCTTTCCACTTCTGTATCATTACACCTGCGAGGACGTGGTGCAAGTAATTGAGCGTACGTGCAGTGTGGTGCCCATCGGAGATGCTCCTGTAGCGGAGTGTCAGATGACCGCCATTGGTTTATTCGAACTCCACATGAAGCATTCAACCGTATCGTCTGAAGATATGGAAATGAACCCTGCTGCTGCAAGCGATGTAGGTGAGTGAACTCCAGACCATGTTCGATACGTAAGTAAACGTTTATCGAAACAATTGTAATACTGAGGATAATAAAAGGTTGGTGTCACGTCGCACATCTTCTCACCGTAGAACACAGTAAGATACTAACAGGAAATCATTTATTATATACTTTATAAAAAAAAAAGAATTGTCTAAATAATACACTTCACCCCATAGTATGCATGAATCATCTTCATATACCTCGTGCAGCATTGTTAGGGCGCTCTACATGATGGGCACCAGTATTCTTAGTGTGACATGTGGTAAATTGTGACCCATCTATCCATATGCGTATGGTGGTCAATAACTCGGTATTCACTTGGTTGCAATGTTTTATAGCAGTCATAACATAAACGCATATGGTCAGCAAGATGATAACGAGTATGAAGGGAAAATGTGTATGAATAATATCCCAAATTACCCATAAAGGCATGATGGTGGAAGTAGCGAATTCGTTTATCTAGGTTGGCAAACAATGCAGTATTCCACTGCACATTTTCATGTGTATTCTTCAGTGCTTCTAATGTAGAAGGCATTAGTCTAGTTTGGAATTATTAAACATGCTCGCCGCACACTTAGATTAAAAAGTGATAATGGTTGTTAGCACTCCCTATCGTCCCAATTGTTTTATACTGGGCTAGCAGACCTAGTGACACTGTTGGAAATAACACGATACTATATGTGCAGTTACCTCTACTTTTAAAGAAAGAAATGACCTTGGAAAAAGCATATGTATAGGTAACCTTGTGGAATAACATGATTGATGTCGGTGTTGTGTAACCTTGGAAAAGTGGTAAACGTGAGAAGGGGAGGAGGTTGGAAGTGTGGGAACCTTGTGGTTGTGGCAACCTTGAGGGTGTGAGAGCCTTGAAAATGTGGGAACCGGAAAGCTCAGGGAGACATCCTTCAAGTGACTGGTGATATCCCGCCAACCTTGGGGAAACGGCGTGAATGAAGGCCTTGAAACGGATTGCTGAAATAACGTGCAGTGTGGCGGTCAAGGTGAAGCAGGTAACCTTGACGGTAGAAATAGTGGGGAAAGTAGGATATAAATGCAGAGGAAGTACATGTGAAACCAGTATCGTATGTAATGGAGAACATATTACGTCAAGCGGTAGAAAAGGCGAAGATTGTGTGAGTGTTATGAATTCAAGTGGATGTCGTGATATTTTAATTAACAATGTGCAGTATTTTTTAAATAAAAGTAAATCGAAGTATGTTAGTGTCGGTCTGTCACCCCAATTCAATTTTGAACCAGTCGTGAAACTTGGTGGATCTAAGAGTAATGGAGTGGTGTTTGATAAGCAGGAATGGCACATACTTATGGACAATCAAGGGATAATTACAAATTATTTCTACACACCTGAAGGACATGGCTACCTACAAAGATGGGTTCGAAAACGATATCGTATGAAACTATTAACAAGAAGAAAATTATACGCATCTCTGATTGTGAAGAATCAGAAATCTATTTAGGATGGGAGTCTATAGAACAGTTATGGAGACTTCTTAAGATAGTCAGTTACCGATTGGATCTAGTACCTACTATGAATTTCCTGCATTTTATAATAAAATAATACATGCGGCGGCGGAAATGTCGGATGTTGACATACACAGGTTAATGGTTCGATTACAAGATATATTTGACTTCAATGTGGCATGTGTTATGGACATTGTAGATTTTCCAAGGAGAAAATGGATATTGCCGTAGAAGTTGCAAAGCTGTCAAGTAATAAGTGGGTAACGCAACATAGAGAATAGGATAATAATAAGTTTAGTCAATATGTTCATGTGTTATAGTGCTGAGTCGTGGCCGAAAAAGGTAGACTGTGTTAGTGCAGTGCAAAGACATATGCCAATTTCAATCATTAGAATTTGATGCTGAACATGAAAAAGTGTATGGACGGGCACGTTTAGTGATGACTATTTAGATAATCTAGTTTATAAGTATGGTAGTGGAATACGTCTGTGTGAGAAATACTTTTCAATCGCATGACGATGGTGTAGAGTGCATTTGTTGTATTAAGCGATTAATAGAAGACCTTAGAGAAATATCTTTGGAACAATTTGTACATGAAATAGAATGTCATTTACCGAATTATATTTCAACAGATGACAACACGACAAGTGAAGAGGTCCGCATTAATGAGCTCAAAAACGTAGTTTACGATGTAGTAGAATGGGAGCGAAAAGGAGAATGGGAACAGTTAGCTAGAGACTCTGCACGCTTTATGAAAAGAATAGAAAAGTGTAATAAAATCATTTCAGCAGTCCTGAAAAAGCAACATCGTGATTACGTGTATAGTATTGTATGTATTAATAGAAATAAAAAATTTAAAATAAAAAAAGAGTTATTTATTACATAATAATATTACAGTATATATAATTAATCGTACAGAACGTATTATATAATGTCTTTGTTAGAAATCCATGAATTGTGAGAATTATCAAACCCTAACCATTTAACGAGAGCATATTTCCTTGACGTCGTATTACACGTTCAACTAGGTGAATGTCAGGATGTTTAACACTTTGAAGTTCTGGCTCATAGAAACGTCCTTGTATCTCTTCATCTCGACTATCACGTAATGTGTAGGTAATTGGACTGGAACGTTTCACTGCTGATATTCGAAAGACTTCATAACTCCAATTAGGTGTGTAACCCTTAAAGAATAAGCTTCTGTATTTGATAATACGTACATAATCCACCACTTTAAATTTAAGTGTCATACGGTTAAGAACTTTAAGACATTTTAAACGTTTCAAAATAGAGGCAGCATTCTTTTCCATTACTTAATTAATTAATGTTACATTTTTTCATAACTTTTTTAAATTCACCATTATAAAACTCCGTTCCCGTGTCAGTTTGTATATGTGTAGGCGTGCTTTGCAAACCAGACAAAAGTTTATTCATTGCATCTGCGACTAGTTTACCATTCTTGCGTTTGATGGAATAAGCCCAGACATATTTATAAAACGTATGTATTACTACTAACATGTATCAAAATCCTTTATTTACTCGAGCATAAGGTATCATTTTTACCAAATCAGCTTGAAACAGATCATTTAAACCTTTAAGTACCACACAACGCCGCGGAAAATTTCTTCTGGCTGGCTTGTGTAGCTTTACTCATTTTATCACTTTGGATTGTACTACGAGCGCTACATGGAACATCGTCGTAGTTGCGACTCTGGTATAGTCACTCTAATTGCGCCATTCCTAGTTATGTGGTGACCAATGACGTCGCCAGCACTCGAAAACTGTTTATCATTTGTGTTAAGCTCAAGACCTGGAAGACTCCACTTGCAATACACGACGATGCTCTCGTTACAGGGAAAGGTGTGGGTGTCAACTACACCAGTAAAAATACTAATTCTCTTTTTACTGGCTATTCCAGATAAAGAAATGAAATATTCATAATGAAAATCATCAGAATGCTGAACAGTAGCTTTACCAAATTTATCTATTGTCATTTGATGATGAAGGTGTCCACCAAATTTATCTATTGGCATCAGTGCTGGATATGTAGTAGTATCTATCGTGATGGTCCTTGTAACAATGAAATGAATATAGTAATAGGTTTATAACAAGAGATCCTACTTTATTACTTTCGCTTTACGTAATTCGTCAATTATATATATTATTTCGTTGTGATTGCTAGTATTTCCTGCCGACATTGATCCCAATAACCCCGAACCAATCCACTAATTTATTCGGATCATTCCAAGGTACAAACTCAATCGCTTTGTTATTATATCGTAATAGTTGCATTCCACCCTCTTTTGGAGATAGAAGTTGTGCGAGATCTTGTGGCAGGAGGTGCAATAGCTGATGTAGCGGGTCGTTTTCTAGGTTGAAGTAATGGTTTAATGATCTCAATGTATTTCCTACTATTAGTTCCTTGGATTTGGTCATCTGGGTTATAATTACGTCGAGCAGCATTTGTGCGGCGCAAAATGTCATTGTATTGCTGCAGATCACTCTTTTGTATCCCGTAGGAGCTTTTTTAAATAGTAGCTCATATAATCCCGGAGTTCCATCATAATCTAATGATGACCCATCAGGAAGAGCGATACGAAAATTCTCTCAACAAAGTCTAGTTCAGCATCACCAATAAAAACTTCTTTTTTTGGGAACAAAATGTACACCGTATGTTAAATCATGCTGGTCTTCGGGATCTCTAAGTATACCTTCCACATAATATTTCGCTAATACTTCATACTGACTAAGTTACTCTTCAAAAGCCGATTAAGATCCAGCAGCTAACAGTTCTGATTTCAATTGTTGTAATGTAGGAATCTCCCTCTCGTCATCATGTGTGGTATCAGTAATCAGTTTCCTAAAACTTGTGGAATGACGTCAGGAACAAGAATACGTGGTGACTGAGTTCCAGATGTTTTAGGCGTATGATGTAAAAATCCTTCATGTGCAACAGGCTCAGTTTTTCGAATTCTGAGTAGGTTCAGTTGAATCTCTGGATTACATGATGTTACTTTAATGGTTAGTTTAGACCACTTGTTTAGTAATCAATTGTCAATGGTTGTATTATAGGTTTAAAGTGTCTTGACTTGTATAATCTTTACAGCATATTTTTGTTGCACACTCTTGCGAGCGCGCAAAATGTCTTGTACTAAGCGCTCCTCCATTACTACTGCATGTTTATATAACAGGTGCAGTATTTATAATGCAATGTCCCAGTCAAATCCCTTACGGAAACGGTCTGCATTAATATCACTCTCTTTACCAATCACAAGAAATCCAAATTTGTTACGCCAGCAACAGGAACATAGATGCTTAAATCTTTCAAACGTCATATGTACATTAACGTGATCATCATATACATGCTTAAGATTGCTGCTACCTTCTTGAAACAGAACTAGTAAATTCGCATTATCACGTATAAGCTGTTTTGAAATAGAAGAATACGTTTGGCACAGATAGAAACTATCATTGTTTTGGTGTCTGAAAAACAGAAATGATCTCTTATTTCATTCTGTTCATGGCATGCTACATCATCAAAAATCATTATTGAATTTTTACGTGAATCACTAGGGGATATGACGTCACTGTATTCGAAATACCCGATATTTTTTAAAGGTGCAAGTAATCGTAGGTACTGGTATTTGGATTGATACAAAGATTTGCAGTATACATAAACATTTTAAAAACGTAAACAATTTGGATGTTCTAATAAGGTAATCATAACATTTGTTTTTCCTCAACCTGATGGACCGACGATCATACCTCGTTTACAACCTCCTTTTAGTAGACCACGATGTTTTGAGTAGTGATTATGGTTAAAAATGATATCACACACGCACGCACACACACGGAAACACACAGACTCACACGCGCTCACACACACCCACACACATCCACATACGCACGCACGCGTTTTAAATTTATATAAATTTACTAAATTCTCAAATTGCGAAATGGATCAGTTTGATACTCCAACTAAATGGCAACACCAGACAGATATTTCGGAAATAAAAATGTTTGATTCTACAGATATAACAAATTTTCAAACTTTTACTGATGGCAGTAAAATTAATAACAGCGTTGGACTAGGAGTGGTAATTTATAACAACGACTCACTTCAAGAAGAATTTAAATATCGATTAAAAAATTATTATTCTAATAATCAAGGTGAAGCATTGCCTATATATGAGTTTAGAACATATTGATAAAATTGAAAATTTAAGAAAAGAAAACCGGACAGTAACTATATATACTGATAGTCTGATTACTTTGGATAGTTTAAAAGATATTTGGAACCATAACAATATAATAGAGCAAATATCAAGATAAAAATTAAAATGCAAAATAATGAAGGGGAAATATATTTTAAGTGGGTACACTCGCATTCTGGTATACAAGCTAACGAAAGGGCTGACTCGCTTGCCAAACAAGCAAACACGACTCCCAGAAGAATGTGCCATTTACTCCAAATTAGGTACCTAAATCAGCAATATTAAATAAAATCATTTTCGGTAACAACATAAAATGGCAAAATCACTGGGATATGAGAAGGTACACATAAATTATAATCTAAACTTATTACAATTTACTATTAATTTGACACAACTATAAAATAAAAATTAAATAAGTTAGTAAATTAGCATAATAAAAAATTGTAATATTTCAAGTTCTACATAATTAATTAGTTGTAATGTAAACTTTTTTTTCTATTATTATATTACAAACCCTCAAAGTTGATAGCATTAACAAATTTGTAAAACGCCCTTGTGTAAATAGACATTAGTTCATGCTTTTCTACTGGCCAATCACCCTCTTTTACTATAATACTATTCTTTAAAGTTTTTCTTGCACTAGATAGTTTCGAGCATTCAAATAATGTGCGCTCTACTGTTTGAATGGCAATACCACATACACAATTTGGGCTATTAATTCGATCAAATCTATATAAATAAGATTTAGTTTACCATGTCCGCTTAGTATTGTTGTTAATTTTGGATTTGTTGGTAGCATTTGAAGTCTTTTGGTTACATTAGGTAGAAAGTCTTTAGTTAGTACTCCCTTAATAGGGGATACCGAGGCACAATGAAACATGGGGCACATTGAAACATGTAAATTTGTCAAAATATAATTTATAAATAGGCTGGCGCTACCTCTTAGACAATATACAAAGTTTATGAGTAAAGTGTCAAACCTGGAGTTACGAATTTATCAGTTCGTTCGAGGCTGTTTATGATACATGTGATTATTTGTGATCCAGAAGTATTTTTTTAATTCTGTAGTAATTTTCTTGTATGTGCTGCTCTTATTAGACAATTTAAATATTTTATTGGTTAATCTACAGTTGGAGGAAGTAGTGTTCGGTTGGTAAGTTTAAAATGTTGATATAATTTGTATAAACATTTTTTAACCTAGAAATATGTATAATTGACAGTTGGGGTACAATAATACACGTGGGTACGGTACACAATGAAACGTGTGTCATTGTGCCCCACCTGTTTTATTGTGCCCCAAACTGAAAATGAATTTTATGCAGGAATCATGGTGCGAAACAAAATTCGGAAAACTGAAAAGGAGGAACTTTTCTGAGGACTCTATGCGAGCCCGTTAATTTGGTTAATCAAGGATGAGTTTAACGAAGACAGCTGAGCAAACTGGTTTAAACTTTTCAACTATATTTCGGTGAGTTTTTATGTTGATTTAAAAATTATTTATCAAAAATTTTGTATTATTGTCTAAAAATCATTATTGTGATGGCTTGAATGTTTTCATTTCAGGTACGTTAGGAAAAAAACCCAAGCACAGGAAAATGAAGAGATCCGAATAAAACCTAATTACCGGGTAAGACAAATTTTTACCAAAGAGCAAGAACAGAACTTATCGGAGTACATCGTAACTTGTGCTCGTATGTTTCATGGATTGACAACATTCGAAATTAGGAAAGTTGCTTATCAGATGGCGCAAGTCAGTACTATCAATTGTCCAGAAAAATGGTCAAATGAAGAAATGGCTGGTGTTGAATGGCTGTACGGATTCATGCAGAGACATCCAATGCTTAGTGTCCGGACTCCGGAAGGATGTAGTTTGTCAAGAGCGACAGCATTTAACGAACACAATGTTAACATGTTTTTTGACAATCTGGACAAAATTTATAACAGTAACCCTATGTTTGCTGACGGAACAAGAGTATACAATCTTGATGAGACCGCAACCACAACGGTTCAAAACCTCCAAAGTTGTGGCAGAAAGGGGACTCAAACAAGTGAATAAATGCACTAGTTCTGAGAGGGTGTACTTGTCACAACTTGCTGTATTGTGAATGCTGCTGGAAATACTATTCCGCCTGTAATGATATTTCCTAGAGTGCATTTTAAAAATCACATGATTTCCCGTGCACCTTCTGGTACTCTAGATCTAGCTAACCCATCCGGATGGATGACTAAGGAACTTTTCGTTGAAGTTATTCGACATTTCATAAAACATACTCAGAGCTCTAAAACTCATCCAACACTTCTGCTGTTGGACAACCACGAGAGCCATCTTTATATTGAGCCTTGGATTTAGCAAAAGATAATGGGGTGACAATTCTTACGTTTCTTCCGCATTCAACAAATAAGATGCAACCTCTTGGTGTTGGCGTTTACAAACCGTTTAAAACATATTATAATATGGCAATTGACAGCTGGATGATGAAAAATCTCGGAAAAACGATCTCTATTTATGAAATTGCAGAATGTGTAAATTATGCTCATCAAAGAGCTATGACTCCTGCGACAATCATGGCATCATTTAAAAAGACTGGCATTTTTCCATTCGATAAAAACGTTTTTAGTGATATCGATTTTATGTCTAGTTCTGTGACGAATCGACCAGATCCTACATTAAAAGAAGATTCCATAGATGATGGGACAAATCCAATAGATTCTACATCTAGTTCTGCAACATCTTCAAATATAAACACTTCTATATCTAGTTCTGCAACACTTTGAACAAATTCATTTCTAAGTCCTGCAGAATTCATAGATTTTTCTAAAGCCAAGGACAGAATACCGGATAGATCTGGTCGCAGGAAAGGCAAAAGCATAATAGCTACTTCTACTCCTGAAAAAGATGCCATAGCGGAAAGAGAAAACATAAAAGTCAATCGAACAAAAAAGCAGATGGTTACTAAAAAGATTATAGTTGAATCGTCCGAAGAATCATCTGAAGGGGAAATGGAATTTGAAGAGTCCGATACCAGTGATCAATTAATGGAAGAATGTGAGGACTATGAATTTGAATATTTGAAATCTGAGCCAACCAAAGGTGACTACGTGCTCGTAGAATTTATTACTAGAACAAAAAATAAGATGTATTATGTTGGTGAAATTGTCAATGGTAAAGATGAGAACAATGATTTTGAAATTGATTTCCTGAAGAAGAGTGATAAAATATGTGACCATTTTTACAAACCGGAACTTCCAGACGTATCACTAGTTAGTTTGACTTCAATAGAACAAATTTTGCCAAAACCATTTTTCTTCGGAAAAACCAAGCGTCAGAAATCATATATGAAATTTGGCCTTACTTTTGGTTCGCTAAATATTCACTAATTTGTCATTATATGCTGTTCACTTTAGAAAATAGATTTGCTTGTTACATTGTTTCATTGTACCCCAAAGAATGTTTCATGGTACCCCATAGGTGGGGCACAATTAAACACAAGACATCTGTTGTTTCAATAATGTGTAAATAACCAAAAAAAAAAATTAAAGATTGAAGTAACGTGAATGGATGCCAAAAGTTATAAGAATTCAAGTACCTTTTCATATTTTGTATAATATTAAAATTTTACATAAATATATTCATTATGCATTTTTTCGTTTCATTGTGCCCCGGTCTCCCCTACTATTGTGTAAAATTAGAATATTAATAGTTCTTTAAATACCACAATCTTGTTAGACGATGGTTTTAAGTTGATTACCAATTTAAATATGTTTAAATAGTTGTTTTGTACAAATGTCAAACATATGTAAGTATTGTAATTGTAACATAAGTAATGTAATGCTTGTAGTATTACCTACCGTATTGTAATGGAGCATGCTGAAATAAAGATGTTAAATTAAAAAAAAACACACACATTTGGACCTTATACAGCAGAAAGAGCTATCAGGAGGTAAAGTCCTTAGATCTGTATAAAAAGCCTATTTTTCGAGCATCTGTTTTGGAAGCTGACAGAAGATGGTTAACCCATGATAGATTTGAAGATACAGTCATTCCCAACCGAGTAATAGAGTGTGAAAACTTAAAATCTGAGCCGTTCATGCTTACAACAGGAAATGGTCGATCTTTTTTGGCGGACACAAGGCAACACTGAGTTTTGTTAGCATTAAATTTAACTAGGTTATTGCCTCCCCATTGGAGGATACGTTGAATGTCTTTGTTGACTGCAATTGGTATTTCAGCTTTAATATCTTGGTTTGAGATAGAAGGTAGATTACCATTATGAGACGAAATACAATGAAGAGTGCTGTCATCAGCAAAGCAATGGATCGGGTTAGTTGTTGAAGAAATAAGGTCATTTATGTATAACAGTTAATGTGTAGGCGTTGTAACTATATTGGTGGTCACTAAGGAGCTTGTTAGTTTCAAGTAACGAAAGCGTTTACTGACTGATGGCTTTTTCAATGATTTTAGACAAAATGGAAGAGATGCCAATCGGTCGATAGTTCGAGGGATCGGCCTTTTTTGGGAATATGTTGTTTCGGTAGGATTAATACTGTTGTAATGAAAATAAAAGAGCTGACTTCGGTTAATGTTTTCTAAAGTAAAAAATATTTGAGTGCATAACCTTACTTCAGTTGTATTTTCATTACATTGCAATTATGAAGTTTCAATCATCTTTCACTTTGAAATAATTCTACGTAAAGATAGGTTATATTATACCTATGTACCTATAGTTTAGGTATCGATTAAGACTGCGAAAAGTTAAGTACTGTTTTAATTGTTTTCATGTTAAAATTAATCTGGATATTTTGTTTTGTTAAAGATACTAGGTCTGGCAACAGGATTGAATGGTTTTTAGTACGCCACTGTTAATAAACAAAGAATATATTTGGGCTTATTATTACAACTAAAAACACAATTCTGGAAATTTCTTATGACACCTTTAGTTTGCAAAGATCACATCCCTAAGATGACCACCGTCTTCTTTTATACATTGCTGCAATCTGTTTCTGAAATCGACCATAACGCGTCTGAGTAAATCTGCGTTTATCAAATATGTTACCTCACGAATCTTTTCTTTGAGTTCCAGAAGTATTTAGAGATGCGTGGAGTACACTGTGGACTTAAAAACCCTCACAGAAAAAAATCCGGGATCGCCATTTTGGTCAAACAAAGTTATTATTAATACGGTGAATACTAGTACTATACTCAGGGAATTAAAAACGAACTAAACACATCGCTTGTCAAAGTGAAAACAGGGTTTTGTTTGTTATTAAAACCCCGGTAACTAGGATTAGTCTGTTAATTTAATTCATTAATTTTTTTCATGAATTGTTTCTTATGCAACCTATTCAAAATTTTATATCGTTGAAAAGAGATCAAAAAACTCTACCGAAATAAAAAAGGTAGGTTGTCATCTAAAAAAAATATTGATGGCGTCACAACTTTCAAAACAATTGATGGAAACATCTGAAAAAACCTTTTTCATATGCGCTATAATTTAAATCGCTACACCCCTTTTAGATGTTGTCTCTATCATACAGATTAACAGAGTTACCGAATTTATCTGCTACCTAATTTCCACTATAGCAAATAAAAAATTAAGTGTGATTGATTGTTATATTAAAAAAGTAAATTGTACCACGGTTTAGCTCAGTGAGGTACAAATTTATGAAACTTACTGCAATTGAGAACTCACTGATTTTCAGGTCGTGAAGGAGGCAAAGATATATCCGTGGGTATAACGAGTAATGCATTTGATTGTTGGACGCCACTCAATTTAAAGGTTTAATAATTAAAATTCAACAAAAATTGAGAAAGTTGTACCTTGTTAACATAATAGGTACCTAATCTGAATAAACACTAAACAACTGTAATTATAAATTATTATTAATTTTATTAAACACATAATTAAAAAGTTTACCACGAGTAGGATTTGAACATACGACCTGTAGTTTGCTAGGGTACCGGGCTAACTGATTGCGCTATCGAAGTACAAACCCTAATCTATGTAAATTTTGTCTTTATGTATGTAGAACTGATGGAAATTCTAAATTTTTAAGTTTTTGTTATGAACGAATAAGTTCAAAAATAAATATGTAATTATAAATTATTATTAATTTTATACATAAATAAAAAGTTTATCTCGAGTGGAATTTGAACCTACGACCTGTACTTCGCTAGAGTACCGCGCTAACCAACTGCGCTATCGAAGTACAAGCCCCAATCGGTGTAAACTTTTAATTAACTTATAATAACTAAACAACTATATTTAGATGTATCTTTAATAAAGCAAAAAAATGTCGGCATAAAATAACTAAAACGATATTTCCCGTAAAACTTAACGATTTTAAAATTACTAAATTAAACACAACTATACAAGCTTATACTCTATATTTACTTAAAATTCAAAATGCAAATATTACAGTACGCTAGGTTATGAACTCAAATGTTTTTATCTTAGAAACAGAAAACATCTGGTCCTTTATAACCGTATCAAAATAACACTATACTGATTTGTTTACTTTCTTAAACTTATTATATACTTATATACATACGGTAGATAGGCACAATAAAAACTTGTTTTCTAATAAATGTGTTTACTTCGAGTAAAAATTATTCTCATAGTCATAGTGCACACATAATTCGTAACGTTTTGATGTAAACAACTGAGCTTCATGAAAAGGTAACCATAAAACGGAGTAGACCCTAAAGGTTCGCTAAATCGTCGGTCTAATTCTTAAATATTTTCTATTGGCAAAGGTACTCTTTTCCTGAAGAAAGTGTAATATTTATTGTTAATCAATGCTTATACATTTATTGCACAAAGACAATTAGGTAAATTACATACATTCGTCATAAAAATAAAAATGAGCGTTAGGTTAGGTTAATCATGAAGTTACATACAAAAATAAAAAAAATAGTAAGGTATAAATTCATAATAAGAGCTAGATAAATATGTTCGATTATCAAACAATTCGGACATGTTATAATACGAAAATTTAAACTTTCACCATTATTTTAAATGGTAATAGAATGCCCCAGGCCGCACGTTCTGATTAGAACACCTATGGGCAGGCCACGCCCCCTGGTTTCTGAATGGCTCTCAGACTTCGCCCGGCCTCCAGGTTATGTGCTCTTGTTGTAGGCCTAAGGCTGTGTATTCTCATTGGTTGGCTTTGTTTGTGTCGCCATCTAGTGGCGTATTTTTAAAACTAATGAGTGGGGGCCCGGAATTTGTTCTCGGGTCGTCTTTTTCCCTTCTTTGTGATGCCATCTAGCGGTGTATTTTTAAAACTAATGAATGTTTTCTGTAATAGAAGTTGATCATGGCTCCACCTAGTAGTATACAGGATGTTACTTAATGATATTCCGTAATCCCAAGGGCGCATTCCTATACCAAATTCAAGCAGAAAAGTTCATATAAACATGTGTGCTAAAAAGTCTGGTTTTTAATATATAGGGTGTCACAGTATCTTAAAAAAATCGGTTTTTTAATATCTCAAAGATCCTTTTGCCGATTTTGTTGAAATTTGGCAGTGTTGTTTATTGTGATAAGACACTAAGTTATCACTAATTAGAAGATAATAATTATAAGTTCTGAGGAGCAGTCTCACGAATAATATGGACAAACAAATGTGCGTCACTGGCTTTTTAAAAACTATATTTTTCTCGAATTAAACAGCTAAAAATACAACTTTTTGGTTTCTCGATATTTTTTTGTATATTACTTCGTTTTCGAGAAAGAAAATAAAACCAATTCACTGCATGTCGAAGAATTGTTAAAATAGAATCAAGTTAACTTTGCTCATTGCACAATATTTACTTATAAGCTATTTTTTAAACCTAACAAATGAAAAGTAATAACAATTTATCTATTCACAAAAAAATGTGTGAAATGACAACCTCCCGCTTCTATACAGGCTTTTGCTCTTCTCATCGAGTTACGAAGTCTTTGCAAAGTTACAGGAGTGTTACGTATGGTTTCACATCCGTCAACAATTCTATTCCTTAGTTGTTCTACTGTCTCGATTGGCGTAGTATAAATTAATGATTTTAGGTGCCCCCACAAATCAAAATCTAGGCTATACTAGTCAGGCGATGTAGGTGACCAGAATTGTGGTCCTCCACGACCTATTTAACGATTTTGGTAAGCTCCATTCAAATAGTCACGAGCCAATATTGTAAAGTGGGGCTGGAGCACCATCATGCATGAAACAATGCTGTTGCCGTAATTGAAGAGGAACTTCTTCAACAAGTAAAGGCAAATCATTTTGTATACAATTACTGTATGGTTGTCCGTTGAGGTGTCCTGGTAAAAAATGGTCCAATCAAATAGTCACCTATGATACCGATCCAGACGTTGAGAGAAAATTGTTCCTGAAAATGTGTCTCTGTAATGGCATGAGGTTTTTCTTGATTATTGTGGGAAGTAATAATTGCATTTCTGGAAAAATGCGCTTCATCCGTAAACATAATGATGGAATCAAAGTGAAGATTTTCTGCAAGTCTTTGAAGATACCATCTACACAATTGCGTACGCGGTTCAAAATCTCTTGGAAGAAGTGCCTGAACTCTTTGTACGTGGTAAAGATACGACAAAGAATCTCTTAAGTTTCCCATACTATTTTATAGCAAACATTTACTTTCCCACCAATTTTTCGCGTACTAGTTGCCGCATATCCTTCGGCTGGATGTAGGATAGTCTCCTTAAATGCCGGAGTTCGAATTGTGCGAGGTCTTCCCTTTAAGGTGTTATGTTTGAAACTTCCAGATTTAGTCAGACGGCGATGAATGTTTATGAATATTTTTCTGCCTGGATGGACATGATCAGGATACCTTTCTTGATATAGTCGCCATAAAGGAAATGCATTTTTTTCAACACCAACTTAGAATAATTATTTACCATTCTTTAATAGCATAATCTACCTTTTGACCAAAGGAAAAATAATAACAAACTGTCAAGGAATGTTAAAAACATTATGTTTATAACAACAAAACATTTACTAGCAACGAGCAAAGTTAACTTAATTCTATTTTAACAACTTTTCTACATGTAATGAACTGGTTTTATTTTCTTCTCGAAAACGAAGTAAGATACTAACAAATATCAAGTAACCAAAAAATTGTATTTTTTGTCATAATTTTTTGTAAGACTGCCCCCCGGGACGCCACTGGAACTTATAATTATCATCTAGTTAGTGATAACTTAGTGACTTATGAAAATAAACAACACTTCTAAACTTTGACACCATGTGTCTTGAAAACCAGTTCATAAATAAATATGTAATTATAAATTATTATTAAATAAAGTTTACCTCGAATAGGATTTGAACCTACGACCTGTACTTTGCTAAAGTACCGTGCTAACCAACTGCGCCACCAAGATTCAAGCCCCAATGGATGTAAATTTTGTCTTTATGTATGTAGAACTGATGTAAATTCTAAATATAATGAAATTAAAATCAAATTACTTATATTAATGGAATGTGAGCCTGCAATATCGCAAGGATTCACACATACCAAAGCAACTTGACTAATATTAAATTTTTTAGTACACATGTTTATATAACTTGAATGTGGTGCAGGAATGCGCCTTTGGAATTACGGCCTATCATTACGTAACACCCTGTATTTTAAAAGTAGATTTAACTGTTATGGCAGGGAATTTGAAATAGTATTTTGATAACGGGGGGCCGCATACAATCTCATAAGACACCGTTAGGACTCTTAATTTGTCACAGAGTCTTAGTCCCATTTGTTTCAGGGCGCCATCTAGTTGTGTATTTTGTAAAACGCTAATTGTAGATTTCTGTAGTAGATCGTGGTTTCATCTACCGGTATATTTTTAAAGTAATTGTGAAAAGCTAATTGCAGATTTATGCGATAAGGTCTGGTCGTGGTTCCATTTTAAAAGTATCAGAAGGCGGGAAAACTTAAAATTGGAAATAGCATTCCGAGCTAAACTAGGGTGCTGTAGCTAGGCCCTGAGTCTCAGACCCCGTCAGAGTCCCGTTTGTGTATTAGTGTCTCCGTGTACCTTCTTTCAGTTGTCTTGTCTAGAACCCTTTCTGGTTTTCCGTTTTTGTTAAAACAGAAATGAAAACAAATGAGTGAATAAGTTAACAGTTTGAACCTTACTAAACATTTAAACAAATATTAAATTAGTTTCCTTAGTTGTTGGTAGATTAACAGTTTGAAAGCTACTACCACAAAACAAAAATGTTTTTATTTATTCACTCAATTTCATCATTACACAACATAGTAATTATAACAAAACTCTTTTCTAAACGAGTATTAAATTGGTTGTTTTGCCTACTGGTCATAAAGAACTCATTGAATCATTTTTACTCTCCAACCGCTCATTAACTTGCTGTATACGACGGCCCTCAGTCTTTAAAAACGTATGGTAATACTCATTTAAATACATTTAAATTTAAATTTCTCCAGCTCCACCACCTCCCTCTCACCATACTTTGTTGATATGATGTCCAGATTGAATATGTTGTATTCTATTCCTGTCTCTAAATCGTTAACGTTTTAAAAGGTTTAAAACATGTTGATGCATTTAGAGCAGTTAAATCCATATCTGTAATTATGACATAACATTAAAAATCTGTAGAAGTAAATGAAACAAATAAGGGATGAAACCAAAAACGATTACTTACCAGTTACCAGGGATGTTGATGATCGTGTTGAAAGAACCCTTGGAAAGTCGACACGTGGGTATGTAACTGTTACTTTTTGTTTCTTATATATGTTTATGCTACATTCACCTTTCTACGTTTTGTTTATAAAGATAGTGTAAAGTACTTGAGGATTTTCCCTAATCATTAATTTTAAAGTATATATTTTATTGTACAAAAACCCCGTTAATGGGTTTACATAAAAAAGCTATGGTCACATAAGGTGAACTTAAATCACAAAATCTAAGTACATTTTTATTTATATATTTATAGAAGTAATATTAATAATAACCTTTAACATATGGATTTTGGTTTGAAGATTTTAAAGGAATGCGTATTATTTACATAATACACCTTAATGCTTTAACAATATCCATGTAATTAGCCACATTTTAATAAAAGAGTTATTTAAAATTTTCTTTTAACTGTCTTAAGAGATCTAATTACGTTCTGCGGTATGGTATAGAACTAAATCTATCTTTATTAAAATAATTAAGGTTTTTGATTGATTGAATCCAAGCACTCATAAGAGCCATATTAAAGCGTATAAAGTGTGGACGATCAGACTACTCTATCTGAACGTTTTAAGTTTATTAAGATGGATGCCGTTCTCAAATTTATTATAAGCTTTGTTTTTGAGAATTATACGATTAGCAAATACCTCTTACATATAGAAATAGGATTTAGAATTCAAGTCCAAAATGCTGATTTGGATTAGCTTACAGTTTGAAAAAACCAACTTGTAATATATATATATATATATATATATATATCCAAACTTGAAATCAGAACTCTAATTGCTTCCCAGTTATTAAATCGCTAAGTTATATTAGAAATGATCTGAGACCACTTTCTATCAAAAGATCTTAGACAATGTATAAATTCAAGTCGAAAATGCTAATTTGAATCTAGCCTCCGTCAAAAGAGCCTTAGATTTATAAAGACGTTTCAAGTATTCCTTTCAACCTGATCACCTTAGTTGACTTATCAGCTTCTGCCGACAAATATGTTTCCAGAATTCGTTTTAACTCGATTACCTTATTCTACTTATCAGCGTGCTGACCTGAAATCAGTTTCAGTCATAGGGTCCTAGATCCAAAAATATGATGAAAATCTAAGATGTTGATTTGAAGCAAAAAGTTTGGCTGAATGCCAAAAAGCTACACGGAAATAAGATGACCCTAGCAATCAAGATGACAGAAAGCCAAGATACCAGATATACCCAGCATCAACCAAAGTGGACCCTAGATACTGCTGCGTCCTCAATACAAGATGCTGATCGAATCCGGGCAAAGTTGCAGTTATAAGCAACAAAGTGTTCTGAGCCCCGTCACTAGCATCAGATTAAACAGCTTGAGATGGTCCTAAACCCTATTTACGTCTGAGCTGGTTTTCAACTCGTACAGCTTGTTCAAGATGAAGCATGCAGTTGACCTTCGTTTCCAGTTTTGATAACACACTTAATTTTTTACTTTAACTAATATCAGGTCAGCGAAGTGTTTACAAACAAATCCATAAACAGAGTTTAATTACGTCTCAATTACTAAAGCGCTAAGTAATATCGAAAACGAGTTTAATATGGTGATCTGAAACCAGTTTCTATCAAAACATCTGGGATATAGAAGCAAGCTTTAAGAGTCAAGTCTAAGATATTGATTTGAAGCTAACCTCCGCCAGAAGGGGTCTTAGATTTATAAACAAGCTTGAACACACAAATTTGTTATTGAAAACGGACAAATGCCTGGGGGCAAATTAACAAGTTGGGTTTCATTTCCAATTTTGATAATACACTTCATCTTTTATTTTAAGTAATATCAGATTAGCGAAGTAGTTATTAATACGTTTACAAGAAAATCCATAAACAATTTTAATTACTTCCCAATTCTTAGCTTTATAAGCTTGAACATGCAAAGTCGTCGTTATTGAAAATGGACAAATGCTGGGGGGCATTTTGACCTTTGTATGACTCTTCAAATCAACATTTGAAATCACCATCTCAGACTTGCAACCTGAATCTTGCCGCACCAAAAATACCACAATTGCCTTAACAGTAATTTTAAACTGAAAATATATAATCGGCTTTTTCCGCTGACGGGTTTACATGAAGAGTTTATTAGACAATTAATCCAAGGTTGAGGATTATAATTAACATCTTACTCAATGTATATATTCGCTTACATTGCATCTCTAATTAATTTGGTTTACGATAACTAATACTCAGATATTTTTTTTATTTCAAACGACATGGAAATTCAAAACCCACAACAAATAATACCGTGGTATTTCAGATTTCATCCATTACAATTGCATGAATCTTCTATTAGTTTTAAAAATATTCCATTTGATGTTTTTCTTGCTTGTTTGAGGTATTCGCAGCTGCCTGTTTAATTTTGTTTCGAGATATTGCGTGTCTCTATTGTTTATTTATTTATGGGTTTTACTGTGTTTCTACTGTTACATATTTTATTGGTCACGTTAATCTCTTGAGCCGCTGAGGCTTTTATTCAGATCCATCTTTTGCAACCTTCTTTGAACACCATAAATTTTCAGATCCCATTTTAAACTTTTTATCTTTAACAGTAATTCGTCTATTTGTGCAGCAGCTGTTTTAGACATGGGTTCTCGCATCTTTAGTGAAAGTGTTTAAACCACAGTGAATTTATACCAGCGTAATGTCAAGGTCGACCTCGAGGAAAACCCTTGATGCGGTGAAGGAGCTAACACCCTAGGACAAGTTTTAGGGCTTTAACGGTATTCTATGAGTTGGTGTGGTCCCAGTATTAGAATACCACTTTCAAATTGCAATGCATGTATGACTCCAGAACAAGTTTTGGAAACCTAATTCAGTCTAACGAGTTGATATTTCATGTTTTAAGTTTTCCCTTCATAACAATTACAGAAACCTACATCTACTTAATAAATATATCCGTAGATGGAGCCACTGGGGATGTTGTTTCAAACTGTAGGTTTTCCCGCCTTCCGTTACTTTTAAAATATACCGCTAGATTGAGCCACGATCGGATCCTGTAACAGAAATCTACAATTAGCTTTTTACAGAATACACAACTAGAAGACACCATTCTCCCGCCTTCCATTGCTTTTAAAATATACCGGGAGATGCAACCACGATCAGACCCCATTACAGAAATCTACAATTAGCCTTTTACAAAATACACAACTAGATGGCGCCACAAACAAACAAGGTATCCACTGCAATAGGACTAAGACTCTGTGACAAGTTTAAGAGTCCTAGCGGTGTCTTATGGGAAGGTATGCGGCCCCCCATTATTGGAATATTATTTCAAATTCCTTGCCACAGGTAAATATACTACTAGATGGAGCCACGATCAACCACTATTACATTCATTAGTTTTAAAATTATACCACTAGATGGCGCCACAAACAATCAGGGGGCCCGACAAGGGACCTAGACCCGAGAACACGTTCCGGAGGCCTACAGTTGCCTTATGAGATAATATTTTTAGTTTTCCCGCCATAATAAACAAGGGGCGAAGACCCGAGAACAAGTTCCGGAGCCTTATAGCTGTCTTACGAGATGGAATCGAGCCCTCGTTATTAGAATACTGGTTCAATTTTCAAGTATTCCCACCATAAAAATTACAGAAAACATTCATTAGTTTTAAAATACACAAACATTCATAATACAGAGCCTTAGGTCTCCAATCAGAGCGCAAAGCATGGAGGCTGGGCGGAGTATAAGCACCAATCCGAAACCAGTGGGCGTCATCTGCCCTTAGGTCATCCAATTACAGCCATCAGCCTGAGACGGTATGCACGCTCAGGACCAATCGGTGGGAAGTGGGCGTGGCCACATGAGGGAAGGGCGGGTCACGTGACCACCCACGTCTATACCTACCCCTTCTAATTGTGACGCCATCCGATTAAAAGTGGTAAGTACCCTCATTCTACTAATGGTGTATTTTTCTGTTTCTATTTTACATAATACAACATTACGATAAATATAATATTACAATCACATAAAGGAATGCAACAGCTACATTAAAAGTGAACAACTATAACTTTAATGTAGAACAACAAAACCAAAGATTTATCGTAAACTGCCAAAAGATTTTACAAGAAAGTTTTTTTTTTTTGAAAACTAAAGAAATTATTAAATTATCTTCTATTCCTGTAGAAATAAAAAAAATGACTAACTCTGAAGCTCTCACCAAAACTATATGGTCTACCAAAAATCCATAAACCTAACGTTCCTTTAAATGCAATTGGTTCTCCTACATACAACCTTGCACAACATCTTAAATTTTTATTACAACCTCATATAGGTAAAATCCCTCATTATAATAAAAATTCTCCCGACTTCATTGAAAAAATACATAATTTCAAAATTGAAGAGAGGGATATAATGGTCAGTGTTGAAGAACCTATGGAATATATTGATATTGATTAAAAACGAAAACGGACCAAAAGTTACCAAGACCATGCAAACAATCTTCAAAAAAGGGCGGAAACCTAAAAATTTGCAGACGGATGCAGGAAAATAATTCTACAATGAGCATTTTGCTAAACTAACGCAGCGTTATGGAGTCAATCATTACTCTACCTACAGCACAAAAAAGGCAGCAACCGCGGAACGTGTTATCAGAACCTTTAAGTGTGCTCTGCATATTATGTTTAGCCTAGAAGGTAAATACAAATGCACTGATATAATTGATACTGTAACGAAGGGTTATAACTAGCGAGCGGATAGTCAGGCAAATGCCTGGAGCCTGCCTATTTTGTCTTTTTGAATAACTTTTTGACGTTTTTTCATTTTTAAAGAATATTGTTTTGTATTGCCGTTTTACTCATCAATTTTGACCATTTTGTGTAAAACTTGTTCTAATAGGTAACAAACAATAATGTATTACAGGAATTTGCTTAAATTACAGTACCATTAACATTCTTTCCTCAAAACTTCTTACCACGAACCTAGAATTAGCAATCTCGAATTAGACAAAAGATATCGACATGCAGTTTGCGCCATTTTGTTACGAATTTAATCAATCCCGTTGTAATTTACAATACTTAGGCGTTCCCATTTAAAAATTGTAACATAGACAAATTTTAATTTTTTTTATTCGAAAGTGTCCTCTATCTACGACAATTAAAACTAAATGCAATTGATTTATAGTAGATGTAATTGGTTCATCTACGCCCTTTCGAATGAGAATAATTTCGTTAAAATAGGCTAATCCAAACCAAAGTTATAGGCATTTATTCATGCAAACATTCCCACTCTCCCCCACCCTTTATTTGAAAAAATAGAGAAAAAAGTATTTAACAAAATTTGTGCAGAAATTATGCATTATTCTAATTTACTTATTTAATACCTACTATGATTGAATATATTTTATAAAAAAATTGTTTTTAAAATTTTTCTATAAAGATTATGCCCTCTAGCGGTAAAGCTAGAAATTTGAAAGTTATTTCCAGCGATTTCCCTTGGCCGTTTTTACTAAGAAATTTTTTTTTCCAAAGCTGTACGATAGGTAGTTCCTGAGATATAGCTGGAGAATCGGCTTAATGGTCCACCCCGTACAATGACAGGCTTAATACCATATGCAATTTATGGCGCCTTTTTTGGTATTTTTTCTTGCCTGACTATCCGCTCTTTAGTCATAACAGTCGTAAGCATGGTACGAATCAGTAAATTTAAAAATATTTTCGCCAAATGATACACACCCAATTGGTCTGGTGAACTATTTAAGATTGTGAAAGTTCGCAATTACTAACCCCCACTACATACATGTTTTAAGATATGAAAGGAACCCCTGTACTGGGAGGGTTTTATGAACACGAATTACAGAAAACAAAGTATCCTTACGTGTACCTGGTAGAAAAAGTGCTTCTCTCCAAGAATAATTAATTATTCCTAAAGTGGTGGGGATTGGATGAAAGATCCTGGATCAATAAAGACGACATTATTTTATAAGTAGACATTTAACTTATAATTTGTGAAATAAATTACTTATATAGTCGTAGCAATAGTTTTTTGGCAAAGTATTTACCTTTTACATGAAATAAAACACAAAAAAATTATTGTATTTTATTTTAAATATACGTAAATATTACATTAATAAAATGATGTTTTTCTAAAATTTTCTTTATCTTATATAATACGTCACCGGGTGTATAAATTTTAAGCAAATTGCTGTAGATATTTTTTTCTCGCCTCGTTTTTCGAAATTTTGGTTTTAAAGGTCAAAAGATTGAAAATGTTTGATTGTTGCTATTTGAGGATGTTAGAATTTTTTTTGTTACGAGTTAAAATTTGCAATTTCAATTCAGTAAAGACGAATAGGAATTTTTTGGTTGTTGTCACTTAATGTTAATTCAAAAATTTATTACGTTTCAGCCACAGGTGATACTTGCGTTACAATTAGAGTAATGTTAGAATAGTTTTTGTGTAAATAAGTATTTTCGTTATTTTAAGTTTTAAAATTCTCGTAAGTTGAAGGAATAAATTACGTTCTTTTAAAATTAAATTGACAATCTTTTGCTATTGTTGTTATCAAGCTTATTTCGAATTAGAATTTGTCGTATTTAGTTAAAATGGATTGCTCTGTTAGAATCAATTTAAATTAAGATCGTAAATATCATATAAATATTTCCAAGATTTAAAGTTAAAAACGCAATTTGTTATTGAGAGATAAAATTCCAAGTCGTTTTTCGTATTAAGTTTCTGTTAGCATCCATTTGAGGAAAGGTGCCACGATTCTTTTGCATTACAGCTTACCGATTTATTTTTAATAAAGAATTATCGTTATAGGAGAAGGCAACATTTACCTGAACTACAGTATGACAGTAAAATTTAGTGCATGCACTGTAAGAGTAGATAAGCGATGGTTACTTGAAAAGCTTGCCATGCAGTTTCTATGAGAAAAAAAATATGACGTAATTCCTCTCGATCATTTACGGAAAGGTCATATCGTTTCTACCGCGTTGATAATTTGAATACAAGTGTTTTATGATTAGTTGTTGTTTTTAAAATTGAATCTGCGTAACTGAAGGATTTTTGAATACATGTCCTCAGTCTTGGTATTGATCTAGTGAAGTGAAGTTGTGGGAGGGCACAGATTTTACCATCGACGTATCGTGGACTGCGGGTCCGTTTCGCCTTTGTGCGATTTTTGTTGGTGATTCACAAGGCCGGAGAACTTTGTGTGACTTATCGTGGTCTACTAGATCTACTTATCGTTCTTGAAGTCAGGATAGTGTTTTCCCAAGGCTTCCTGAATTACGGAGTTTTTATCGCTTTTTCGGATTTTATATATTGTTTATAGTGGAGTATTGTGTGCCCGAACCTTATGTTTTTACGTGCTTCTGTAAATAGCCTTTGATAGACCAAGTCTCATTGTATATAAATCTGTAAATAGTTATTTTCAATCATAAATAGACTTGTAAATAAATAAAGCTACCGAATTAATCTAAGTTTGTGTAAATAATATCGTGCGTGGACGCTTTTGTGAATGTAAACTTCACAGCGTTGAAGCACGTCATAAATTACGAATACAACGTAAGGAACTTGCTATTTGTTGAATTGCTGCATTTGATTGCCGTACAAGTTATTAACAGTTTCGCTAACGAGGGCATCCTCAGAGAGGCCCCTCGTCTACCGATGGATTCGCTGTGACCTGGGGAAGAAAGTTTAAGAATACTTCTAGAAGGTAATCTAACATTGTACTTTTATGTTGTTGGTGTTATATTACAAGTGTGCATTTTATTGAAATTGTTTTACGCTAAAGCAGATAAACGTAGTCGTTTTTTAATTGAAGTGTTGATCCATTTATTTTAAATTAAGGTTGACGAATTACTTTTATTTGCGTTTTCTTTTGATATCCTTTTTTAAATGTTTAATTAATTGTCCTGCAGGTTTATGCATATAAAAATTTCATGCTATAAAATTAATGATTTGGAGTAAACATTTGTTTACGTAAACGTTTTGAATTCTAACTGTGCCATAGTTCTTCCTGAAATTTATTTTCAATGCTGCTGAATGATAAAATTGTGTTCTGAAACAGGAGGAATTAATAAATTGCTATATACAGTTATATTTCCAAGGTTTAACATCAGTAAAATTAAAATTTACTAATCGTTTATCATCGTAGGGATTAATTATTACTTTATTCTGTTTGGTGGTAAACACATCATGTTTCTTTGATCTTATTAGACGTTGATATCGCTTTATTACGTTACCATCAAACAAAAGATGCTTATAATCACTTATCGTGATCTGTTTAACACTTTCTAGAGTGGAACCCTTTGATTTTTAACAACTTTTTCATCAACAGTGTAAGCATACATTTTTGCACGAAGTCCTACATATTCTAACATAATTTTACTATGATATTCGTCTTTCATTAAGCCGGGACTATAATCAGATGTATCTAATTTAGATATGTCTCCTTTGATAATTTCATAGATATCAGGATCTGAAAAGGCGTATATTAGACTATCTGTATCCGTGTACAAGAAATTAGCATTATTAGGAAACTTAGATATCGTGTAACCATAATGAAATTGTACAAAAAAGTTTTGAAACGTCTAAAACACTGAAGCCTGCATATATATATATATAGGTTTTTTAAAATATACTTCTACCTTATCCATTTGAACAATAAGCATATTGTTATTTTTCGATACACGATTTTAGTTTTTTTGTAATGAAGATTAGAACCTTCGATATTCAAATTGCAGAGATTTAAAATGGACCTGTGGTCGCCTTCAGGACTTACACAATTTCCACAAGAGCCACCTTGTCCATTTGTAGGGTTTCTTTTGCGGGCCAGCCACGCGAACTCCGAATCGCGTAATCTCACACAGGTACGCGGTCACAATGGGTAATTATCCACAACACACAAAAGAACAACAAAGCGATATGCTTAAAATAGTGTGGTGATATATGCGACTGTAACTGATTTTTATAAGTACGAACACAACGTGAAATGTGTACGCGATAGCGGTTGTAGTCAGATTTAATAATACCACTATCAACACATGTCCCACGCATACCGGTACATCCTAAAGGCGAACCACACACTCGCAAATAACCAATTGAGTTAATATTTATTGTTAATAAATTGAGTGCATTTAACATTGACAAGAAATAAAACAAAAGGTGGATAATATTACTAAAATGTTAATTGTTAAAAGCAACAAAAAAAAACAATAATAAAAAAAATACTAACACGTAATGAGTGGACGCAACACATATCCTTGTTAAATATTGTATATGACTATGAAGATATGGTTTTCATATGTAAGCACGAGCACCATAGCGACCATCCCATTTCGTTACTAAACTTATATCCTTACTTTACGTACATTTTCCATCAGTTCCCCAGAAACACTAATTTATAAAAATTTTTGTCAAATTTATTTTGAGATTGCTGACGCATGGTGGTATTTAAATCGATATATTTTTTTAACCACGGCAATTGTTTAAAACGTAATATACGATGTACCAACTTCAATCCGTCTTTTAAATATACTTTCAAATGTCTGTAATGCATTACATAATTATGTTTCAACGTAAACAATAATTCTTTAATTTTGAAATTTGAATCAGTTACGGGTGGAACCATACGTTCGGGTGCTAGTGGTAGATCACTGTGACTCTCATGTAATTCTAAAGAGATAGTCTAAATTGTAGTCGATTATATAACCAATTTCTGAATCATCTGTATGGTTTATTAAATCCAAAGTTTCAAAATTAGCCTCATCCACAAAAGAAAAGTCGCCAAATGGTAAAAATTTTGACATAGCGACTCCATATAAGTTATTTACATTGTAGTATATTAATACACACTTTCAGAAGCGGGATCAAATTTTTCTCCCATGTACGTATTGCTAGCTTTAGCATACCGACTGGGCATTGAACCACACTACCTCTAATTCCTCTTTCAATAAACACTAGCATATCAATGTCCGTAAATACTTTTAACTTTACTTGCGTAATTTTAAGTAGCATCGAATGCTAAACCGTGGGCTGTACAATAGTGCAGGGGATCCAGTTCGTAAGTGCTTAAACAAGTTTTGCAAAAATTTTCGAAAATATCAGCTAAAAGTAGATACAAATTTGAGTATTCACCCAACGATTTAATATTAAGTTTGTTCCAAACGTTAAGCGCATGCGCAAAACTCGCATCATCGATTCCTTCATTATTAAAGTGATTGTAAAATGCTTCCTTAGGGGGGAGGCTAGTCTCACTTAATTTATCTCGAGTATCAATATACTCATAAGGAAACACACCTTTGCGAACTAGTAGAGAAAATTCTTCATCATTGTTACAATTAGCTCTTGTATAATTTTTTTACCATTTTCCAAATAGTTTGACAGCTTTTGAATACTACTACTCATAAATCTGAAAGATTCAATAAATCTAAACTTAATTTTGGTGCTTTCTATAACCTTCGTGAAAGAAATATATCTTTCTTTGCTTACAAGCAGCAGTGAAATCCAACCGGCAACAGTAGCCAATTATGAGTCTTTATAGTTTAGGTTACATTTCTGATTTGATGCTCCTCGAAATGCTCTTGTAAAATGGTTATGGTCTCTCTAACTTTTACATCATAATCAATAAATGGTTTTCCGCAAATATGACAAACCGTGACGCTTTCAAAGTGTTCAACTTGTGTGGGACTTAATACTTAATTCCTATGGATACTTAAAGTATTCATAGGAATTATTTTATTGATAATTTGAGTGACCCGATGTGCAATACTTTGAAGCTTTTTAACAAACAATTGAATACAATCCTTTCCTATGTAAAGCCTAAATCGAGATAAACAATTATTGTATGAACACTTCAAATAGGAAGCAATGCTGAAGGATAAATGTTTGGAGTGAAATAGAGTATTACTTTCGATGCATGTTAAACTTGTACACTTTTCTAAAATACTTTCTAAATCCCCACAAATTACAAATGGTACCTTTTCCTGGAAGGCAAAATGTTTGAACTGCAAAATGATTTCTTCTTCTGTAGCCAGCATCGATTAAGTTGATGACAATGAGTGACATGGTTTTGTGGAAAGTGATCTGAATAAAAATGGTTCAGGCATTGGTAACAAATAAATTTCTTGCACCTATTATTCGATAGTTGTTCTGATATATTTTTAATCCATGCGAAATGATAAACAGTATTATTTTTTGTAATAGTAACATCTGCAAAAGAACCAACGGCATGATAATTAGTAGAAAGTACTAAAAGATATATAGGCTCCCTGTCACTATTTTGATTTTCACTTAATACAAATGGTAATATACCTTTTTCCTGAATGCAAAACAAATTAATGGAGAGGTTCTTTAATTTTTCAATTTTTTTTGCATCATCTAGTTGAATTGGAAAGTAAATTCAATCATAATTTAGAACATCCCTGAAATGGGAATAACTGTAAACTCTACCTGAATTGTGTTCCACAGGATATAATGCCGAAACAGCAGCCACATGAAGCAATACTTATCAGCATTTTTAACATTCACTACCGCATGCTTTACTGCCATGTAGTAAGGAACTTTAACGTAAGTTGGAAGACCGCATCTAATTGGAGCATAGCTATTAACGTTCACCTTTAAATGTAAAACTTCGTGTAATGCTCAACCTGAATCCTTTTCAGAAAACTCAAATTTTTTTTTATTTATAGTAAACGTTTTCATTATATCGCTCATGTAAATTGGTCGCGATATCAATGACATAGTCTTGTATAGCAAAAGTCTTCAACTCAATAATATGACTTTGAGGTTGAATAAAATTGCAGCTAAAACAACATTCACCTTTACCATCGATCGTCTTATCATTAGTTTAACCTTTCGTGCAATACTATTGTATGCATTTTGTAAAAAAATAATAGGGTCCTTGATGCGTGCTATATTGACTATAATTCCTGTAACTAATATACTATTAAAACATGAATCTAGAGAATACCAACCTAATTTGCGTGCACGAGTTTTAGTGACATTAACAATTCCACTACCTGTTTTCTCTGAGGCGTTCTTTAACTGTTTAAGTCTTACAAGATAACACTTTAACAATGATAAATTGCTTTCGAGCTTAAGCAAATTTTTATTTGCCTCTAAATAAGTTGTATTGTGAATTACATCTTGCAATAGCTTAATATTAGTGTAATTATACGGATGTGCTTCACAAATTCATTCTTTGTTTTCAACAATGGAATAATACTTCTTGTTAAATTAACGATATCGCTACTACTTGGCATAACCGTATTCATGGTTACGTTCAAAACTGCATCCAACAACGTAAAAATGTGAAGCACACACACTTGTGTAACTGGTGATTACGTAATAATGAACTGTTAGCAAATATTTTACTTGTTATAACTAATATCTAAATTAATAATTTAAGTAACTATAGAAGTACTTTAGGTTTACAATTAGAATTCTCGCTAAGATTGCAATATATTAACTGGTATAAAACTGTATTTGGCTAAGAAAATTATAGATATAAATCGATCAAAGGTATAAAAAAATATAGCATTGGAAGTAATACATAAATTGCGAAGGTTACTAAGTACGAGACCAATATCTATCGTACACGCGTATTGTCATTGACTTGCCCAAAATTAAGGTCAACGAACAGAGAAGTTTAGGTTATTGGTATCATATTTCACTTTATTATGGTGTTACTTATCATGCCCGAGGAATACATTCACATGCTTTAGTTCATTACCTTCAGACTACGTTCAATAGTAGTAGTAAGAACTTCAGTTCATTGCTTCTGATTATGTCAGACAGACGCATACATTGCACTTTGTTTATTATCTTTACTGGTGTTTACCAAGAATATCTATTATCATCTGTTCTTAACCTTGCTGAGATCATATAAAATACTTTCTCACGTCTAGACTTCCTACATATAGATTATGTTGTATTTATTATAGTTCCTAGGCTTTGCTTATACAGGTGTTTGATTCTTGTGGCAATTTTTTCACTGCAATATGGAGGAAAAATTTTGCAACTGATAAGGGTAGAAGGGCACGAATACCAGGGTTCGCTGCGACAAACCGAGCACCCCACAACCCTTCAGCAAAAGTGTGAGGTGGTTGCGGAGCATGTTGAACGAATATATGAACAGTGAGGTATCGAGAGTGGCAATAGTGCAGCGGCTAACTGAGGGATTGGTAGAAGACAACTTTAGCGAAGGTGCGCCAAAATATATGATACACAAAATGTGCTGCATACACTTGAAAATTTAGACGTTTAAGTTTACTGATTTATTTTTTTAATTAGTGTTAATAAGTAGTTTTTTAATATTTAGCGTAGATTTGTTAGGATTAGATTTTTTTATAACATATAAAAAATTGTTTTTGTTTTTTATTATTTACCGTAAAACATTCTCATTATCCTAAAAAAATTAGTACAGCTAAAATGTGTACAAAAAATTTAAGTGACAGTTCAACTTGCGCTAGAAAAGTGATGTGATCTACGTTAAGGAAAAAATTGAAAGCATCTGGAGGTTCAAATTGGATTGATATTACTCATGTACGCAACATATAAATTTCTACATCAAAATAAAGTAGCCATTTTGCAAAATTTTAAATATATTAATGAATTCGAGCATAAAATTAAAAATAAGATCTATTTAATTCCTGTGATATCTTTATATAGTATTGGAAATATATAATTCTTATCTCGAGTGTAGACATTGAAAACTATTTTAGTTTTCAAGTGCAGTTCAGTTGTTTTATTTAATAAAAACATTTTTCTCTTATAAGATAAAGATAATTCTCATATAAGTGTGTGTACACAGTTTGAATTTTGAAAATTACAGTTTATTAAGTGACAGTTGATCTTGTCAATAAAACAAGGAAATAATTCCAAATATGATTTAAATGAAGTATTTTTTCTTATAAGAAATATAATTTGCGCAAGTTCATATAAACAATGAAACTTTTAGTTGTTATCAATTTTATGCATATGGTTTTTTTTTTTTTGAGAAAAGTTGCATTTAACTTAAGTTATATCTGCATGAGAAAATGCTGAATTAAGTGTTGGATGTATCATGGGACTAAACCCGCAGTTTTGTTTTACAATCATTTTTAACTTTACATTATTTATCTAAATATATTGTTGGTGAATATTAAACAATTTTTAAAAACCCTATTGGATTTAATGATACGCAAACTTTGTGATTGTGGTCATATAAAACGAGTTTCTGCATGTTGCATTAAAAATCTTATTTTACGTAATATTTTTAATACAGGTACATTAATATAAAACAAACATTCTAAATAACTGATTTACTATAACACATATAAGTTAGGAAATATGTAATTTTATCGACAGAGGCGTACGTAAAAATTATAGTGCGGTACTAATATACGATTGACCTCGGCAAGTAACGCAGTGATCCGCGAAACGAGGGTATAATTAGAACGTCTTCGTGCACCTGCACATTATCATTTCCATCGAAAGCGAAATTATTTCATTGCGCTTTGAATTCTAGTTGCAGTTAATAAAATACGCGTGTACTCGTGAGTTGAAATTTGGAAATTTTTGTCTTCCCAATCGATTTTAAAAATTTGAATGATCCAGCAAGTTGTCCTTTTTGCGAGTGTGCGTAAGTAGGACATAAATAGTCCGTTTCAAATTGGAATGGGCAGTTTATGGACCAGTTTTCATATTTTTGATAAAATAATAAATGCCTTTTTGTAAAACGGAATCACGTTTTCAAAAAATTAATTTCGATTGAGAAGTAGGGACAAATTCAATAATTCAGGAGAGCGTCATTTTTAGGACTTATTGACAATGTATTTCAAAATTACAAGCTTATTTTAACATTACAAGGTTGATTTATTATTACATATAACTACAAGACGTGTTAAAATGATTTATTTTTTTAAACATCTCTGGCTAAATTTACCTTTCACTTTTTTGTGGAATTTTTTTCTTCTAGAGCTAGATACTTAAGTACGTGTCAAATTAGCCGATTAATTTTCACTAAATTTGCATTTCACCTTTGCTGCATATTTTCTTTTAAACACGATTTCTTACGTACATTATCTAACAATACTAAAGATTAAAAATTACGCTTTATTATGCTGTCTTTGGTGCCTTGATAACCCGAAGCTCCTTCATTTTTCTATTCATTTAGAACAATTCTAAATCTAGTTTTAATCTTTAATTTTGCTTTATTTATTCCTCCAGCCTCTTCCTTCTCCCTTCTATACTTAATATTTTTTCTTTACTTTCACTTTGTGTCATGCATACTACTTTTGTCATTTCTGCTAATAAAAAGTTACCATTTACTGAATCTGGCGCACCAAAGGAAGCCCTTTATTACAAATCTGCATTCTTGAAACTACTAACCTTGAAAAGAAAATACGTGGACAAGCATATAACCTTGAAAAATAGTTTACATTGCTCCATTTTTAGTTTAGACCACAACAATTCTTATTGTGATTTTATACCTAGGACGCTTAGACAACCTTGACTCATTCATTTAGTCAATGCAAGAACCATTTAAACTTGACCTACTTTTTAGCATAGACAACAACATGTCATCCTGATTTCCACGAACTGATTCTATTTTTAGATTTCTAAGAATTGTAATATGATACCACCGGTGGTCATTGACCTTGAAATTTTTATCTTAAAGAGCTCTATTTTAGATGTCTTTATCACTAGAGGGCGAGTGATCTCGAACTGAGCCAGAACCAGCCCTTTATACCTACTCATAAATTTCAAGCAGTTCTTATAGATATTACCATTTACAGAGGACGGTAACTGTAATTGTTATCGAAATATATAAATTTCTCAACTGCACAGTTGAAATCAGGGGATAGGCTGCGTGTCATTGCCAGAATAAAATTGAAAGAGACAAATATTTAAAATACCCGATGTGCACTTCGGCGAGAATCTATCTTGGAGAAATCATGTATAATATGTAACGGGCAAAGTCAGGAAATTAGTACATACATTTTATGAACTGAGAAATATGCTGCCAAATAAAATCATTAGAATTGTATACCTGCCTCTTATCGAATCAATGATTAACTATGGCCTTGTCATTTAGAGCATGATCTTCAGAACGGCCTTATCGCCACCTTATATAGCTGAATAATGTATTATCAAAATAACATTTTTTAATAACAAGAGATATCCTACTGATTCATTGTATCAAGAATGCTTTATTACCTTTTGAATTTTTTAACCCCTAACTTTTTTCATCAGGGATCGCTTTCTCAGCGACAATCCCCGTTTAAGTAGATTTTCATATCTTTTCATTATAGATTACATTTTCTTACAGTTGTTTTTTTTAGCTGCTTGATTTTCTTAAATATTTCACGCATTATTTCTTATTTGTTTAATCTATAGCTTTCCTTTATGTCGTTGTCAACCATTGGTACTTGTAGAGTATTATCAATATTTTTAGAAATATTACTCATATTCTGATCTTCTTGGGAAACTCTTTTTCTGTGCATCAAACGTGTCCGACGTGTGCTGAACAGACTGCTTCAACTTTTCTAACTTTTTTCCATTTTTTGTTCAAAAGGGTTCAAGAATTCCTATAATATATCGTCACGATTTTTCTAATCATCTTATCATCTATTTCAGCTGTTTCTTTACTATTTTCACTGACTTTTACTGAGTTAACCTCACTTTCACAATGTGCTTTGCAGCACAAAACTTTTCCACTTTTGTGGAGAAGTTGTTACCTTTGCTTGAAAAGCTCAGCTTTCATGAATTCTAGACTCACATAATATTCACAATCTAATGAAGTTACAACTTCCTTCTTGCAATATGAAAATGTAAACATTCACTATTATTACACATAATTAAAATACTTAGCTTTTGGATTTTTAAATGGTGTATTTTTATATTTGTATTTTACATAAATCTATACGTTTCGATAACAATTACGGTTATCGTCCTCAGTAGTAGTAATATGGTTAAGAATTGTTAGGATGTTAGAACAAATTTATGAAACATGAATAAGATGAAAACGCAAACATAAGCCTGCTATTAATATAATAGTTTGATAAACGTATCAAGCCAGCTATGGAACCTAATTTTAGTGATGGATAACTAGATCTCTAATAAAATTAAATATTATTGAACTGCCTTGAAGATGAGAAATCAAAACACCCTCTAACGGCCGAAGGATATCAGTGAAAAATGCCATAATCAAAGAGCAAATTTAACAAAATCTAACTAAATTATGATGTACCTTAGTGTAAAGTTGTAAAAAACTAACGTTTTGTGGTCTCAATGTATGCTTTTCCACAAGAACAAGAAAACTTATACACTTCGAAAGATAATAATGGATTTGAAACATCTTTAGGTTTAAAAACAGTTCTACTGTCATTATTAATTAGGATTTTTTCAATTCTATCTGTAACATTAGTATAAAAGGAAGAAAAGCAATATCAACATTAAGCACTAGTTTTTCTTAATGGTTATGTCTAGCATGCGAAGTAACATTATTAATATCCATTAACTTGTAGTGATTTTGTTAAATATTTAAATTCATCTTTCAAAAACCAAGGATCATAAATTTGTTTTGTTCGATCCAAGTAAAAATTTAATTCCACCAATAAACAAAAAGAAGTAGTTTTAGAATTCAAATCATATTAAACGTACTACATTGTGTTTTCACTGTAAAATAACAATAACAATTTAAACAAAAACGATTTGACTAGATCTTTAATTGGTATATCCAGTTTCTATTTGTGAATACTTTTATCAATTTCAAATTAAAGTTTTCACTTTATGCATTATAATTTGATTAAATCTTGTTAAATTTTATAACTGTATTTAATTTAATTATGCGTAATAATGGTGAAAGCTTACACTTTCATATTTCAGTCCTTTATGGAGAGGAAACATCGTTTTATTAGAAAATTTGAAAAATTAAGAAAGCGCAACGCACAGTGACTATTATCACTTACTTCTTTATTACGATGCCGAGATCAAAACATTATCCCAAAATTTCTCTATGTTAAAAGAAATTTTAACAACAAACAAGCTAATAATATTTATAGAAGAACTGAAAATGCTCTTTGCGTAATCAAATACATATTACTTGGAAGTCATTGGATAACACCGATAGAGATCTTTTATATTTACATTTAGAAATTCCATCTATGTTAAATGGAGAGGATTGCGATAAAATTGATTCATTAACATTGAAATGTTTGAAAATAAATATTGGCATCTCGTCTAAACTTCAAAAACAGAATTTGATAGATTATTCAAGCATATAATAGACAACCTTTTGATAATAAAAAAAACGGATATAAACCTTTCTGATCATATTTTTTCATATAATGCTATTGAAGCGCTCTCTAAGGGCGGAAATTTTGCCATAACACCAAGAGTAGTAACTTTTGAAGATATAATTTCCAACGTTGAGAACTCTATTAAATTGTTATATTTTGATGATGCGAATTAAGTTAGATATAAAACCGTTAACGTGTTACGTAAAGCAAAACCTTCAAGGAGCAACTAATCCTTTCGGCAGCGCCGTGCTTTATTTGATCTTAAACGTAATGAAAATATAATCGAGTAAAGGTAATGCAACTGTTATATTAGATACGAACGACTATAACATTAAAGTAGAACAGCTGTTGGGAGCACAGACTTATCGTGAACTACCAAAAATCCTGCAAAAAATTTTCTTTCAAAAAAACTTATTAAATTATCATCACCATTATATATTATTATATATTATATTATCACCAAAACTATATGGTCTACCACAAATCCATAAACAGAATGTTCCTTTAAGGTCTATTGTTAGTGCAACTGGTTCTACTACATACAATCTTGCAAAAATCTCACACTTTTATTACAACCGAATATACGTAAAACATCCCATTATAGTGAACATTTAGCCGACTTCATTAAAAAAATACACAATTTCAAAATAGAAGAAAGTGATATAATGGTCAGTTTTGATGTAGTTTCACTTTTTAAAAAAGTCCCTCTTAAAGAAACTATTGAATATATTGGTCATATTTTTCCAAAAGACAACAATTCTTTTTCAGCACTGTCTTATAACGAATTATTTTCAGCGGAATAATAAATTCTATGAACAGCTTGATAGTGTAGCAATGAGTAGGCCTCTTAGTCCTGTTATACCAAATTTTAACATGGAAAAGTTTGACACAGCGTTACAAAATGCACATAAAAAACCTTTACTTTGGTATAGATACATAGATGACATATTTGTTATTTGGAGACATGGAGAAGAAGCACTACATTAATGTTTAATTTTTATAAATAGTATTCATCCAAGCATCCAGTTTACCATGGAGAAGGAAACTAACGGAAGTTTACCGTTTCTTGACATACTTGTATCTAAAACTAATAATTCACCATCTTTTACGGTTTACCGAAAGCCGACACACTGATAGATACTTTCATAAATTATCAAACCACCATCCACGTTAAAAAATTGGTGAAATTAAATTTTCATCGATCAAGGAAAACGAACTTGTGATCCTGAATTTTTGACAGATGAATATAAATATTTAATAAAATCACTACAATGAACATTAATAATGTTAACACTTGCGGAAAAAAGGAAGGAAAGGGCCACGTGTTTCATTCCCTCTCCCAAGGGGAGGGCGGGCTGCTCGAGATTTCCGAGCTCCTTCAGCCACAATCACAGATTCCCAGCATACATACATACATTACGTATATATGCATGGTGGGATTAAGGATGGGTGTGGTCCGGATAGGATCGGAGGGAACGGAGGAGGAAAATACTACCCCAGCATTCTCCTAAGTAGCCGCACATGCTGTGCATATACGCAGTGACCAAGCCGCTACATGTGTATGAGGAAAACCTCATACAAGGTAGACGGTAACAGAAATCGAGCCCATTACCTCCCGAATGCTAAGCAGGTCGTAGTCATCACTACGCCACTAGCTCGGTATTACACTTGCTAGACATAACCATGAAGAAAAACTAGTGCTTAAAGTTGGTACTGCTTTTCTACATTTTATAACTAATGTCACAGATGGAATTGAAAAATCCTAATTATCCATGGCATTTATATTGTTTTTAAACTTACAAGGAAAATTAAAGAACATTTAAGGTCATACCTAAAGGTGTTTCAAACTCATCATCTTCATGACTTTATAAATTATCTTCTTCTTGTGGAAAAGTATACATTGGAACTACAAGACGTAGCTTGGATACAAATCGTAAAGACCATATGAGATTTTATAGATTAGGTCAACCAGAGAAACCTACGGTAGCGAGCATGCTTTAAATAATTTAAATCATACCATTCAATTTGATAATATGGAAATATGGTTAAGACAATGCATTATTACGTTCGTTTACAACGTGAAGGTATTGAGATGTATAAACATTCTAACTTCAATAGGCAAGAAGAAGGTTTACCGTCAACTGGGGTAACTTCGGACACTCGTTATAACCTTTTTGATCACAGACTAAAAACTGAGACAACTAAATTTTTTCGGCTAAGATACCCCTACCATCTACTGAAACAATTACCTTTTTAACATTTTTATGCACCCTAATTTTTTTATTTTTCTGCTTGTAGTCTCTCCGAAGTCACCCCACTAAACGGGGTGACTTCGGACCCAAATATAAATATATATATATATATATATATATATATATATATATATATATATATAAAAAAAATTTAGTGGGTAGCAGCCAAGGTTGTGGGGCTAGTTTAAAATAAAGAAACGATCCTTTGTTCAAAGGGAAGCTTTCGGTAAATTTATTACCTTTGTCAACCAATCTACAAGAAGTTATGCGTTAATTATACATATAAATTAAAATAAGATGGTAACGTGTTTCATTCCCTCTCCCAAGGGGAGGGCGGGCTGCTCGAGATTTCCGAGCTCCTTCAGCCACAATCACAGATTCCCAGCATACATACATACATTACGTATATATGCATGGTGGGATTAAGGATGGGTGTGGTCCGGATAGGATCGGAGGGAACGGAGGAGGAAAATACTACCCCACCATTCTCCTAAGTAGCCGCACATGCTGTGCATATACGCAGTGACCAAGCCGCTACATGTGTATGAGGAAAACCTCATACAAGGTAGACGGTAACAGAAATCGAGCCCATTACCTCCCGAATGCTAAGCAGGTCGTAGTCATCACTACGCCACTAGCTCGGTATTACACTTGCTAGACATAACCATGAAGAAAAACTAGTGCTTAAAGTTGGTACTGCTTTTCTACATTTTATAACTAATGTCACAGATGGAATTGAAAAATCCTAATTATCCATGGCATTTATATTGTTTTTAAACTTACAAGGAAAATTAAAGAACATTTAAGGTCATACCTAAAGGTGTTTCAAACTCATCATCTTCATGACTTTATAAATTATCTTCTTCTTGTGGAAAAGTATACATTGGAACTACAAGACGTAGCTTGGATACAAATCGTAAAGACCATATGAGATTTTATAGATTAGGTCAACCAGAGAAACCTACGGTAGCGAGCATGCTTTAAATAATTTAAATCATACCATTCAATTTGATAATATGGAAATATGGTTAAGACAATGCATTATTACGTTCGTTTACAACGTGAAGGTATTGAGATGTATAAACATTCTAACTTCAATAGGCAAGAAGAAGGTTTACCGTCAACTGGGGTAACTTCGGACACTCGTTATAACCTTTTTGATCACAGACTAAAAACTGAGACAACTAAATTTTTTCGGCTAAGATACCCCTACCATCTACTGAAACAATTACCTTTTTAACATTTTTATGCGCCCTAATTTTTTTATTTTTCTGTTAGTCTCTCCGAAGTCACCCCACTAAACGGGTGACTTCGGAATATAATATATATATATATATATATATATATATATATATATATATATATATATATATATATATATATATATATATAAAAGAAAAATTTAGTGGGTAGCAGCCAAGGTTGTGGGGCTAGTTTAAAATAAAGAAACGATCCTTTGTTCAAAGGGAAGCTTTCGGTAAATTTATTACCTTTGTCAACCAATCTACAAGAAGTTATGCGTTAATTATACATATAAATTAAAATAAGATGGTAACTTACGATCGTGGATACAGTTAAAAACTTTCAATTTAATGTTGAATTAGACGTCAAAATCAATTTTTGGACTTTGACAAAAAAATCATTGTCATAGTTATAAGAAAAACAAAGAAAATGGTTATGAAATCAATGTATAAGTAGATTAATATGTTGAATGTGATTGTGTGTTACGTGTAAAAGTGTTATGAATGGATTATTTAGGATTATTTGAATGTCTATTACTACATAGGACTCTCACTTCTATGTGGGACATTCTGGAGAATAATACTAAATGAAAACAAAATATAGTAAGTCCGGTTCATGATATATATATATATATATATATATATATATATATATATATATATATATATATATGTATTTACACACACACACGCACGCACGCACGAACGCACGAACGCACACACGCACGCACCACTCACTCACGCATGCACGCACGCACGCACGCACGCACGCACTCACGCACTCACGCACTCACGCACTCACGCACTCACGCACTCACGCACTCACGCACTCACGCACTCACGCACTCACGCACTCACGCACTCACGCACTCACGCACTCACGCACTCACGCACACGCACACGCACACGCACACGCACACGCACACGCGCGCACACGCACACGCACACGCAAACGCACACCACACCACACACTCACTCACTCACTCACTCCTCACTCACTCACTCACTCACACACACACACACACACACACACACACTCACTCACTCACTCACTCACTCACTCACCACACCACCACACGCACACGCACACGCACACGCACACGCACACGCACACGCACACACACACACACACACTCACACACATATATACATACGTCTAAATAGAGTTATTCATAATAACTCGTTTACACTAAACAAAATGGTAAAATACACACAAAATAAATCCCCCTCTGCCACTAAGGGTTAATCCGTTAAAAGTTCATCCTATGATTTCTGTGTTTATCTATATATAGTATGTTAGAATAAATTATGTTTAAATTTTGAGTGTCACTTCTCTTATTCATTACATAGTCTGTACAGCGTATATGGGCCATTTCTAAAAACTTTCTTTTGAATAAATTTGATTCAGAGGTCAAGACATGCACTTTGTCGAAATCAGGGCTGTGTCCAGTGGAATTTACGTGTTGTGACAAAGCACAAGCATCTTTTCTGACGCTTATGTCACTGCGGTGTGATGAAAGTCTATTCCTAATATTCCTTGAAGTCATGCCGATATATGATTGGTTACAATCACTACAAGGGATCTTATATAACATTCGTTTTATCTAAAGTGGCGGTCTCATCCTTAAGCTGAGTGAATAAATTATACTAATGTAATATATTGAACTGTACTTTTATTTCAGTTTCAACCTCTTCGTCATCCAATGGTTCATTGTTACGTAAAAGAAGACTATTATTACTGATATTGTGTTGGTCTTCATTGTTAGGAGTAGAGTATAGCAGCTTTTTTAACATAGATTCAGGATACGAATTGTCTTTTAATAATATAAAAGGTAAATCTAAGTTTTTTTGTCTTAATGATGGATGGGATATTTTTGTGATCCTGTTTTTTAAACCCAGAACTAAATTGACTTTCATTTTATATGTATGATCTGAATAATAATTGAGGTACTTTCCTGAACTCGTCGGTTTCCTGAACCAGTCTAGGATTATGGCATTAGAGTCATCTCAGATTAACAGAGTGTCCAGAAAGGGTACACTGTTATCAGTTTCTTTTTTGATTGTAAAATTAAGTTGGTCGTTATACCTGTTGAAGACTTCAAGGATTTCATCATAGTGATCTGCGGGAACAGCACATATGATGTCAACATATTTTTTTAAAAATGGAAGTTCAAAACTTAGCTTAGGGATACAGGTATCACGTAAGTCATCCATGACGTATTGAGCCACGATGGGGCTTAATTTGGAACCCATGTGCGTTCCTGCTATTTGTTTAAAAAATTGACCGTTGTGTGAGAAAAAGGTGGAGTCAAAAATAAATTCTGTTAATTTATTAACACATTTACGGCTCATGCCGACACAGTGTCGGCGTGAGCGTTTCTGTAGAGGTGCGCACGCCGCACACGTGTCGACGTCGGCATGTTAATATTACAAGTGGTCCCTAGAAGTGAGCACTGCAGTTGAGCTTGTGCAATTGTACGAGCACGTCGATAGAAGTGTAAAGTATACGAAAACGATTTGGTTCGGTAGTTCAACTATTTATTGCTCCAATATGGCCGACAATCCCGTTGCTGGACCTTCTGGTTCAAAAAGGCCAAGATTTTCTAATAAAAAAGGACAAAGTGAAGAAGAACTGATCGCATTGATGTATGAATCGGAGGAAGAAATGTTCCAAGACTCTGGAAGTGAGTGGAGTGGCGGCTCCGAAGTTGCGGAAGAATTCGCCGAAGAACCTAATGAAGACGACATGACCGGCTCTGATTTAAATCATGATGATTCAGTTGTAGATGTTGTAAATCAAAATATTTTGCAGTGGGTAGAAAATCCGCCTCTGCTAAAAACCATTCCATTTACTGGACGACAAGAATTGAAAATCCCTGTGGCCGGTGACGGAAAACCTATTGACTTTTTCTATTTGCTTGCTGATGATAACTTTTTTGACATTTTGGTGAGTGAAACAAATTCCTACGCAACATATGTTTTTCTAAATGAACCACAAGGACCACATTCACGAATTAGCCGTTGGAAGCCCGTAGACAAAAACGAAATGAAGGTTTTCTTGGGGTTGTCCTTTTTCATGGGGATATTGCAGCTACCAAAATTACGTGATTATTGGCGAACTGATCGCTTATATAATTTAGCCATCAGGATGTATATGAGCCGGGATAGGTGTTTGATTACATTACGCTGTTTACATTTTGCGCCAAATATCCAAGATGGCGGAAAAGCCCCACCTGTAGATAGACTCTATAAAGTTAGGCCCTTGGTTGATTTTTTTAATAATAAAATGAAATCCATTTACTCGTCGGGCAAGTACCTCAGTATTGACGAATCAATGCTATTATGGAGAGGCCGTTTAGTGGTTCGGCAGTATATAAAAAACAAGAAACATAAATATGGCATAAACTTTTATCTACTGACAGAAAGCAATGGAACAGTTTTGAAAATGCAGATTTATTCCGGAGCTTGTGATGATCTAGGTGGCAAAGGGCATGCTGCAAATATTGTCTTGCACCTTATCTCCGATTATTTGGATAAGGGTTATAGTATCTATATGGACAATTACTATAATTCTGTATCACTCGCAAGAAAGCTTTTGGATAAAAACACTTACTGTACGGGTACTTTGCGTGCTGGAAGGAAGGAAACGCCCAAAGAAGTGGGTCAGGCCAAACTAAAAACAGGTGAATGTATTCAGCGATATGGAGGCTATGTGTGTGTGGGTAAGTGGAAAGACAAACGTGAAGTACTTTACCTTACAACTGAACACGAAAATAACTTGGAAGAAGTTACTTCTAGGTCTGGTAACAAAAAAATGAAACCTTCGCCAATCGCACAATATAATAAATATATGTCTGGCATAGATCTTCAAGATCAAATGCAATCGTATTACCCTACGCACAGAAAAACCATTCGGTGATATAAGAAAGTGGGTTTCCATATTTTTGACATGATGATGCACAATTCCTACAAAATGTGAAACCGGAAAAACAGGAAGAAAGTTGCGAAAAAGATGTCGCTGGTGTTCAAAAAGTAGCATTCGAAAAGATGCCATGTATTATTGCAAAGCATGTGCCGATCTTCCGGGATTGTGTCTAGAACTTTGCTTTCAGGTATTTCATAACAATTTGTAGACTTGACAAAACCTTACCTGATTGTTTTCTTATTCACAACATTTTTTATTTCACTTTTGTTGTTTTGTTTTAGCTTTTAGGTTTTTTATCACATGAATGCTGTTTTCGTTGTATTTACTTATATTATTCATAATAAATAATAAAATAATGAAACATGTTTTATTGCCGACACATATGCGTCAGTGAGTACTACATAAAAAATACTGTGAGTGCTCACGACGCAACATGTGCGTCACGATTGTTTTTTCAAAATAGGTACAAAATTTTTTGAGAAAATAAAATTATTTAAGCTTTTTACCACAAAACTAATAAATAAACAAAGTTACAGTAGTCAGCACCATACAAGTTTACATTATTTCCAATGAGCCGTGAACGTGTTAATAAAGTTATCTTTGGTAAGCGAACAATGTTGCTAGTTCAAAGTTTTTAACTGTATCCACGATCGTAAGTTACCATCTTATTTTAATTTATATGTATAGTTAACGCATAACTTCTTGTAGATTGGTTGACAAACGTAATAAATTTACCGAAAGCTTTCCTTTGAACAAAGGATCGTTTCTTCATTTTAAACTAGCCCCACAACCTTGGCTGCTACCCACTACATTTTTCTTATTGTTTTTTAACTTAATCAGCCACGATTAACAACCTTGATTTTATATATATATATATATATATATATATATATATATATATATATATATATATATATATTTATTTATTTATATTTGGGTCCGAAGTCACCCCGTTTAGTGGGGTGACTTCGAGACTAAGCAAAAACATAAAAAAATTAGGGCACGTATAAAAATTTTAAAAAGGTAATTGTTTCAGTAGATGTTAGGGGTATCTTAGCCGAAAATTACAGAAATTTAGTTGTCTTAGTTTTTAGTCTGTGATCAAAAAGGTTATAACAAGTGTCCGAAATCACCCCAGTTGAGGGTAAACCTTCTTCTTCTACATCTCAATACCTTCACGTTGTAAACGAACGTAATAATGCGTTGTCTTAACCATATTTCCATATTATCAAATTGAATGGCATGATTTAAATTATTTAAAGCATGCTCGCTACCGCAGATTTCTCTGGTTGACCTAATCTATAAAATCTCATATGGTCTTTACGTCTTGTATCCCAGCTACGTCTTGTGGTTTCAATGTATACTTTTCCACAAGCAGAAGATAATTTATAAAGTCATGAAGATGATGAGTTTGAAACACCTTTAGGTATGACCTTAAATGTTTTTTATTTTTTCTTGTAGGTTTAAAAACAATATAAATGCCATGGATAATTAGGATTTTTCAATTCCATCTGTGGCATTAGTTATAAAATGTAGAAAAGCAGTACCAACTTTAAGCACTAGTTTTTCTTCATGGTTATGTCTAGCAAGTGTAATACCGAGCTAGTGTCGTAGTGGTGACACGACCTGCTTAGCATTCGGGAGGTAATGGGTTCGATTCCTGTTACCGTCTACCTTGTATGAGGTTTTTTCTGGGGTTTTCCTCATACACATGTAGCGGCATGGTCACTGCGTATATGAACAGCATGTGCGGCTAATTAGGCGTATGCTGGGGTAGTATTTTCCCCCTCAGAACCCTAAATCCGTTCCTTCCAATCCTATCCTGACCGCACCCATCCTTTATTCCACCATGCATATATACGTAATGTATGTATGTATGCTGGAAATCTGTGATTGTGGCTGAAGGAGCTCGGAAATCTCGAGCAGCCCGCCCTCCCCCTCGGGAGAGGGAATGAAATACGTGGCCCTTACCTTCCTTTTTTCCGCAAGTGTTAACATTATTAATGTTCATTGTAGTGATTTTATTAAATATTTATATTCATCTGTAAAAAATTCAGGATCACAAGTTTGTTTTCCTTGATCGATGAAAATTTTAATTTCACCAATTTTTTAACGTGGATGGTGGTTTGATAATTTATGAAGGTAATTATCAGTGTGTCGGCTTTCGGTAAACCTTAAAAGATGGTGAATTATTAGTTTTAGATACAAGTATGTCAAGAAACGGTAAACTTCCATTTGTTTCCTTCTCCATGGTAAACTGGATGCTTGGATGAATACTATCTATAAAAATTAAACATTCATGTAGTGATTCTTCTCCATATCTCCAAATAACAAAGATGTCATCTACATATCTATACCAAAGTAAAGGTTTTTTATGCGCATTTTGTAACGCTAACGTGTTAAACTTTTCCATGTTAAAATCTGGTATAACAGGACTAAGAGGGCTACTCATTGCTGCACCATCACGCTGTTTATAGAATGTACTATTCCACTGAAAATAATTCGTTATAAGACAGTGCTGAAAAAGAATTGTTATGTCTTTTGGAAAAATATGACCAATATATTCAATAGTTTCTTTAAGACGGACTTTTTTAAAAAGTGAAACTACATTAAAACTGACCATTATATCACTTTCTTCAATTTTGAAATTGTGTATTTTTTTAATGAAGTCGGCTAAATGTTCACTATAATGGGATGTTTTACGTATATTCGGTTGTAATAAAAGTGTGAGATTTTTGCAAGATTGTATGTACTAGAACCAGTTGCACTAACAATAGGCCTTAAAGGAACATTCTGTTTATGAATTTGTGGTAGACCATATAGTTTTGTTGAAAGATCTTCAGACTAAGTTAGTTTATTTTTATTTGTTCAGGAATAGATGATAATTTAATAAGTTTTTTTGAAAGAACATTTTTTGTAGGATTTTTGGTAGTTCACGATAAGTTTGTGGTCCCAACAGCTGTTCTACTTTAATGTTATAGTCGTTCGTATCTAATATAACAGTTGCATTACCTTTACTCGATTATATTTTTATTACGTTTAAGATCAAATAAAGCACGGCGCTGACGAAAGGATTAGTTGCTCCTTGAAGGTTTTGCTTTACGTAACACGTTAACGGTTTTATATCTAACTTCATTCGCATCATCAAAACATAACAATTTAATAGAGTTCTCAACGTTGGAAATTATATCTTCAAAAGTTACTACTCTTGGTGTTATGGCAAAATTTCCGCCCTTAGAGAGCGCTTCAATAGCATTATATGAAAAAATATGATCAGAAAGGTTTATATCCGTTTTTTTGATTATCAAAAGATTGTCTATTATATGCTTGAATAATCTGTCAAATTCTATTTTTGAAGTTTAGACGAGATGTCAATATTTATTTCCAAACATTTAAATATTAATGAATCAATTTTATCGCAATCCTCTCCATTTAACATGAAATTCCTAAATGTAAATATAACAGATCTCTATCGGTTTTATCCAATGACGTCCAAGTAATATGTATTTGATTACGCAAAGAGCATTTTCAGTTCTTCTATAAATATTATTAGCTTGTTTGTTGTTAAAATTTATTTTAACATACAGATGATAGTAACCGTGCGTTGCGCTTTCTTAATTTTTCAAATTTTCTAATAAAACGATGTTTCTTCTCCATAAAGGACTGAAATATGAAAGTGTAAGTTTTCACCATTATTACGCATAATTAAATTAAATACAGCTATAAAATTTAACAAGATTTAATCAAATTATAATGCGTGAAGTGAAAACTTTAATTTGAAATTGATAAAAGTATTCACTAATAGAAACTGGATATACCAATTAAAGATCTAGTCAAATCTAACAAACAAAGAGTTTTTTGTTAATAATTGTTATTGTTATTTTACAGTGAAATCACAATGTAGTACGTTTAATATGATTTGAATTTTACAACTACTCCTTTTTGCTTATTGGTGGAATTAAATTTTTACTTGGATCGAACAAAACAAATTTATGATCCTTGGTTTTTGAAAGTTGAATTTAAATATTTAACAAAATCACTACAAGTTAATGGATATTAATAATGTTATTTCGCATGCTAGACATAACCATAAAGAAAAACTAGTGCTTAATGTTGATATTGCTTTTCTTCCTTTTATAACTAATGTTACAGATAGAATTGAAAAATCCTAATTAATCATGACAGTAGGACTGTTTTTAAACGTAAAGATTTTTTAAATCCATTATCATCCTTCGAAGTGTGTAAGTTTTCTTGTTCTTGTGGAAAAGCATACATTGAGACCACAAAACGTTAGTTTTTTACAACTTTACACTTAGGTACATCATAATTTAGTTAGATTTTGTTCAATTTGCTCTTTGATTATGGCATTTTTCACTGATATCCTTCGGCCGTTAGAGGGTGTTTTGATTTCTCATCTTCAAGGCAGTTCAATAATATTTAATTTTATTAGAGATCTAGTTATTCATCACTAAAATTAGGTTCCATAGCTGGCTTGATACGTTTATCAAACTATTATATTAATAGCAGGCTTATGTTTGCGTTTTCATCTTATTCATGTTTCATAAATTTGTTCTAACATCCTAACAATTCTTAACCATATTACTACTACTGAGGACGATAACCGTAATTGTTATCGAAACGTATAGATTTATGTAAAATACAAATATAAAAATACACCATTTAAAAATCCAAAAGCTAAGTATTTTAATTATGTGTAATAATAGTGAAAGTTTACATTTTCATATTGCAAGAAGAAAGTTGTAACTTCATTCGATTGTGAATATTATGTGAGTCTAGAATTCATAAAATCTGTGCTTTTCAAGCAAAAGTAACAACTTTTCCACAAAACTGGAAAAGTTTTGTACTGCAAAGCACATTATGAAAGTGAGGTTAACTCAGTAAAAGTCAGTGAAAATAGTAATGAAACAGCTGAAATAGATGAGAAGATGATTAGAAAAATCGTGCAGGATATATTATATTTAGAAACGTTGAAGCAGTCTGATCAGCACACGTGGGACACGTTTGAATCACAGAAAAAGAGTTTCGAGGAAGCACTGCATGAAGTCAAGATGCTTAGGCAGCAGAATACTAACCTAAAACAGACGCTACCCCAACTTGAGCAAGGGTTATATGAAGTTCAACAAATGGAGAAGAAGAATAACATTATGGTTGTTGGAGTTCCAATCCAAGAAGTTCAGAATATGAGTAATATTACAATAAATTTTTATAATTTTCACAACGACATAAAGGAAAGCTATAGACTAAACAAACAGGAAATAATGCGTGAAATACTTAAGAAAATCAAGCAGCTAAAAGGATCAACTGTTAGAAAATGTAATCTATAATGAAAAGATGAGAACATCTACTTAAACGAGGAATTGTCGCTGAGAAAGCGATCCCTGATAAAAAAAGTTAGGGGTTTAAAAAATTCAAAAGGCAATAAGGCATTCTTGATAAAATGAATCAGTAGGATATCTCTTGTTATTAAAAAATGTTATTTTGATAATACATTATTGAGCTATATAAGGTGGTGATGAGGCCGTTCTGGAGATCATGCTCTAAATGACAAGGCCATAGTTAATCATTCATTCGATAAGAGGCAGGTATACAATTCTGATGATTTTATTTGGCAGCATATTTCTCTGTTCATAAAATGTATGTACTAATTTCCTGACTTTGCCTGGTACATATTCTACATGATTTCTCCAAGATAGATTCTCGCCGAAGTGCACATCGGGTATTTTAAATATTTGTCTCTTTCAATTTTATTCTGGCAATGACACGCAGCCTATCTCCTGCTCTCAACTGTGCAGTTGAGAAATTTATATGTTTCGATAACAATTACAGATATCGTCCTCTGTAAATGGTAATATCTATAAGAACTGCTTGAAATTTATGAGTAGGCAGGGCTGGTTCTGGCTCAGTTCGGGATCACTCGCCCTCTAGTGATAAAGATATCTAAAAATAGATCTATTTAAGGTAAAAATTTCAAGGTTAATGACCTTTGGGAGTATCATATTACAATTCTTAGAAATATAAAAATAGAATCAGTTCGTGGAAATAAGGATGGAATGTTGTTGTCTATGCTAAAAGGTAGGTCAAGTTTAAATGGTTCTTGTATTGACTAAATGAATGAGTCAAGGTTGTCTAAGCGTCCTAGCTATAAAATCAGAATAAGTATGGTTGTGGTCTAAACTAAAAATGGAGCAATGTAAACTATTTTTCAAGGTTATATGCTTGTCCACGTGTTTTTTTTTCAAGGTTAGTGGTTTCAAGAATGCAGATTTGTAATAAAAGGCTTCCTTGGGTGCGCCTGATTCAGTAAATGGTAACTTTTTATTAGCAGAAATGACAAAAGTAGTATGAACGACACGAAGTGAAAGTAAAGAAAAAATATTAAGTATAGAAGGGAGAAGGAAGAGGCTGGAGGAATAAATAAAGCAAAATTAAAGAATTAAAACTAAATTTTGAATTGTTCTAAATGAATAGAAAAATGAAGGAGCTTCGGGTTAGCAAGGCACCAAAGACAGCATAATAAAGCGTAATTTTTAATCTTTAGTATTGATAGATAATGAACGTAAGAAATTGTGTTTAAAAGAAAATATGCAGGAAAGGTGAAATGCAAATTTAGTGAAAATTAATCGGCTAATTTGACACGTACTTAAGTGTCTAACTCTAGAAGAAAAAAGTTCCACAAAAAAGTGAAACGTAAATTTAGCCAGAGATGTTTAAAAAAATAAATCATTTTAACATGTCTTGTAGTTATATGTAATAATAAATCAATCTTGTAATGTTAAAATAAGCTTGTAATTTTGAAATGCATTGTCAATAAGTCCTAAAAATGACGCTCTCCTGAATTTTTGAATTTGTCCCTACTTCCCAATCGAAATTAATTTCTTGAAAACGTGATTGCGTTTTACGAATGGCATTTATTATTTTATCAAAAATATGAAAACTGGTCCATAAACTGCCCATTCAAAATAAAACAAAATTTTTTCTTGTTTAATGATCGTTTATTACATAAATAAAACAAAGTAATTTTCTAAACCAATAAAACTAGAAATTATTTTCTTGTCTAATAAAACAGAAGTAATACTCTTATTTAAATCTAAAAAAAAAAGAAATATTCTATTCCAGAAAAACAAACGCTTCTATTGCAAATACAGCCAAGATCTATTCTATAGTAACGTCAGCCAAATTGGTGAACTTATAGCGATTTCTTCGAAAATGTAAAGAAGAAAGCCTTTGGACAATTTCGTTTTTTCCAATAATGCTTTCATCCGACTCGTTTGGGAAATGAAGGAAAACATCATCTTCACGTTTCTTTTTTCGAAGAAAGGAGACAAAATAACTTTCACTCTCTACATTTAAAATTTTTACAACATAGAATTTGCTTTTAGAAGAGTTTTTTATAGGAAGTTTAACTAGTGTAAATTCATGATCTCTAATATTTTCGTTCGAGAAGCAGTCTCGTGGTTCTTCGTTAATCGTTTCTTTTTCTGAATCGGATGGTATGCCCATATCAGATGGTAAATAAACTTTGTCAAATGCATCGAGTCTTTTTTCTACGGATTTATGGCGAGCTAGTGGCAAAAAGTCTGAATCGGAATCATCAGATGGAATATTCTGTCATTGAGGTTTTTGGAAACCATACGTGGAAGGAATATTTTCTGCTGGTTCATTTTCAATCATATCTACAGGGATTATTGGCCTTCCTGATGGAACTTTGATTCGCTTGCGTCTGTTTGGTTTGCTTGCAATTGAGGACTTCTATTTTCTTTGAGAAATTCCAGTAGCGTTGCATCTATTTCACGTCCTGTGGGAGAGTCTCCATCTGTAAGTTCTTGAGAGAGGCGTCTTAAAACTTACTCTGGATTGTAGAGCGAAATACCCGAGGCGCGAAATCCTGATACAATGTTTCCTTTTTTAATTTGCTTCAATTGCATCTAAGGTTTTCCTAAGACGGTTTGGAAAATCTTTCTTCTGGAATGGACCTTTTCGTTTCAATTTCCACTCAGTCAAAAGTCTTCTCCATGCATTTTTAAGGGGGGCAGAGTAAGCCACATCAGGCGGCTGGCAGAGATGTGTGGAATTGGGTGAGAGTAAAACAAACTTTATATTCTGACGTGCGCATTCTTCTATAACTTCCCTCGTTAGGTGACTGGACAAGTTGTCACCAATTAAAAGTTTTGGGCAGTTCTTGTGTCTGAAGTGTGGTAAAAGTACATGATGAGACCATTCCATAAAAGTTCTGGAATTAAACCAGCCTCAATTCGTCACACTGTAACCACATTCAATTGATCCATCCTCTTCCCCTTCTCGATATCGGTACTTGGCCTTGTTCACCACGAAGAGTGGAAGAAGTTCTCCACTTGCTGACGCTTACGCTAGATTTAGACGAATCCATTACTCCTCGTTTACAGATCACCTTGACATTGCCCGGATCATCTGAGAAATTGGTCTCATCATAATTAACTGTCCGCGATGGGTCAACATTCTCCAGAGAAGTTCGGAGTTCTGTGAAATATTCCCTTAAAGTGCCCTCATTTACTCATGCCCTATATCTCTTTACATTCTGGCAGAATCTTGTTGTTAGGTTTCTGTGCCGTAATAAAAATGACTTTACTCAATCATAACCCGGAAGATTACCTTTAAATTTTTTATATTCACTCCTTTCCTGTCGAGGTATTGTTTGACTATTATTTTGACATCATACGGAGAAACAGGAAATCCCCATTCTGCTGTGGTATTAATAGCTTCAGCCAGTCTTGCTTCTTCTTCAGAAGATAGTGTTGTTTGACCTCTGACTTTCTTACCATGAATTTTCTTAATTTTGTCGCTAATAGTTGACTTAGGTACACCATAAAATTCGGCAGCTATATTCTTTAAACATCTCACATTACACTTATATGAACAGAAATTATTCAAAAACGTGGAGCTAAGTTGAGCACAACTTACTTTTTCACTCTTTTCGCCTCATACTAATATCTTCAGTCGACTAACGTCCCAACACATCTACAAAGTCGTATATTGGATGTCGGGCACAGGGTTGCCGCTGTGAACCCATGTTCAGAAAATCTAGAGGTTGCTCGAAGTCACCCCAGTTGACGGTACGCTTAAATAGGTGTTTGCACCTTATAATTAAAAAAATGCACAATGATACGTGTTAATTATGATTTTTCCTTTTGGTATTTCTAGGTTTTTGCGTCTTTTCCTGTATCTTGAAGGAAATGCTTTACCAATCATTTGTTAAGTTATACCTCAGCAGTATAATTATTTAAAGCATGTTGTTGAAATTAAAATTAAAGTTAAAAATCACATTAAACGTACAACATTGTGTTTTCACTGTAAAATTACAATTATTAACAAAAAACTGTATCTTTGTTAGATTTGACCAGATCTTTGATTGGTATGTCAAGTTTCTATTTGTGAATGCTTTTATCAATCTAAAATTAAATTTTTTCATAACTTTACACTTACATCATAATTTGATTGAATTTTGTTAAATTGGCTCTTTCATTATGACATTTTTCACTGGTAGTCTTCGATCGTTAGAGTGTGTTCTTATTTGTCATCTTCAAGGCTGTTTAATAATATTTAATTTAGTTTGCTTTATACGTTTATTAAACTGTTATATTCATAGCAGGATTATATTTGCTTTTTCATATTTCATAAAATTTTGCTAACATCTTTAACAATTCTTGCAATATTTGCAGGTTTTTTCAACCAATGCCAAACCTTCCTGTACACTTGACATAACTTTCAAACTGCAACGTTTCAATGCCATTTTGTACGTACACTTTAGATGCACCCACTTATAAACGGGTAATTGTCCGGAATTACCTATTTTCTCTACAGTAAATGCTAGCTCATCGATCCTTGACTGATACTTTCTGCTATACAAGTCCAACGATTTCAAACGCTTTTGTAGGGTACTTCTACTGAATTACTTATTATGTACTAATTCCAAATACTGTAATAATTCACCATACTTGAAACCCCATAGAGAAATATCTTGTAAGAGGTCACAGATAATCTCCATGACTCAACTGCCTTTAAAAACAGATTTTTTTTTAGGAATTTTGAGACTTTTCTGGGAATTTTGAGAATTTTCTCGGAAGGTTCAGATTTTTTCTCATAATTTTTAGTTTTTTATTTGAAATTCTAAGATTTTTTTTTTGAATTCTGATATATTTTCTCGGAATGCTGAAATTTTTTCATGGAATTGTTAGATTTTTGTATGAAATAGTTTGTGTTTAGTGTGACGCTTATACACCGTCGTACGTGAACACTCCTTTCAGAGGTCACTGTTATTTGTGAATCCGTCTCAATTTAAATTGGTACCAACTCGAAGTATTGCGCATGCTCGTGTTTGACTCCATTTTTCAAGAAAGATTTGTACGAAGTACGAGTAGAAAAGTGGTTGTTTGATATTATAGTTTTTTACCACAATAAATTTGTTATTTTTAATGTTCTAGTTTAAAGATATAAATTGAAAATGAGTGAAGTTCATATTGACCTTACGCAAAAGGGAACACCTTCAACTTTGAACCTGTGCCCCAAAATTGGAAATTTATATTCTAGGGATAGTGATTCCGACAAATATTATGATAGTGGAACTCCAGAAGAAGATTCTGGATCTGATTCTCCTTCAGGAAAAGCAGTATTTTCTTCCGATTACCTTTGCAGACTTGTCGACCATGTAACCTTGGCTTTTATAGTTAAATACATGATTATTAACCTGTATGTCTTTAGACTGGGAAGAGAATTTTTGAAAGCGATTCTGATGAAAATGGATTGGAATCCGAAAAAATGATATTAAATACATTTCTGAATGAAGTACGAAAAGTTAAACCTGCACCTTTAAGAAATTGGTCGGCTCTTCAACATTTTATATATTATATTTATCGTCATGTATTATCTGGAAAGCGGTATCACGGTAATGAGGTATTTTCTAATCTTATTGTTAAAAAAATACGTGAACTTGTTGAGGGGTATGTTTAATAATTACTAATTCAATTATATTTCTATAAATTTTTTTAGGTTAGTGCAAGAAGATCTCACTCAATTATGTGTTCGGCTTGTTACTTTATTACGCGAGTATTCTTTAGTTGCCAAGTTACATTTTGATCGTTTAAGATTTCCTAATGCGTCTGCCTATCTTTCAAGTAAGTATAATTAGCTTGTTTTATGAAATGTCAAAATATTGATATTGGTTCGTTATGATCAACACAATTGTTTCACAAAACTTATATTTGTATCTCACTACTTGTAAAAAAAATGCCATGATTATAAAATTATGTAAGTACTCGTTTTTAGTTATAAATTCAATTATGTCAAAACATTTTTTCCAAGCTTTGTTGATCCAAATGCTATTTGTATGTCGGAAATTGTCTTTAAAAGTGTTTTGTTTTATTAATAGTTTGAATTTGCATATGAGTAATGAAATGATTAATAAGTTTTACTGGTAAATGTGCATAGTTTAACGATACATCTGAGTCAAGTTAATAAATTACGTGAAATTTAATATGAAGTATTTGTATGACTAGTTGATTATACTATTTTTCAATAACGTGTTATCTAGTTTTGAATAAAATAAATATAAAATTGCATTGAAATGTAAAATAAATTGTAAATAATTACTTTGATTACGTCACCTTTTAGAATAGTTAAGTCATTTTGTAAAATTTCGGTCAGAGTGACACTTTCATATCGGTTGTGGCTGTCTCTATGCTATTTGTACTGTCACTGTTTAAATAGTGCTGTTCCTTGGGCCATGCTGAATGGATTTTTGTGTTTACAATTGACAATTACTAAGTAAAATTATTATCTGCTCCGTATATAGTTTATATTTACATTATCTCCTATCTTAATTACGTTTTATTTTGCTTAAATGCTTTTTACAAGAAAAAATGTCTAGGTACAAGCTACAGTCGATGTATAACTTAAAAAGGGACACTTCCGACGATGTCAATGGATTTCTAGTGGATTCCTAAATGTATCTTTCTGTAAGTTCATTATGCATATATATTATGGTGTCAGTAAATAAAGTGAGATAATTGTATGGGATTTAGAAACCACTTTAGGATATAAAAAGTAATAGCGTAGTGTAAATAATAATAGGTAGCGAAACAACGTTATGATCAGGGTTGATAAAAATCTTGATTTATTTGAAAAAATCAGATGTTTTTATTTACATTGAACTTTTTCATTAAAAATTTATTTTTCTCATATACAGAGTGTGAAAAAAAACTGGCTAACGAAAACCGTATTCTTCAGGTGAAAATAGCTTGAAAATGTTCTGTGAAATTTTTTCCATTTCGACTAGCCTTAATCCGCGATTTTGTGTTTTTTTGAAAAACATTTCAAAAACTCTTCAAACTATTTTTATGACACTTGCCAGATGTCTGACTAACTTAGATATCTAAATTTTCCAAAAAAAATTTTTTTTTTGACTTTATCAAATTTTAAAATGGCGGTTATTTACAAATTTTTAGGACAAATTCCATGGAAAACAATATCACAGTATAATCCCCACGGAAACAGTAAGTTCACTCGCTGCCAGAACCTTTGAAGTTGACGTCCACGAGTTTTATTTATTGTCAGACGAGCGCGCATAATACCACGCACAGACTTGCGCAATGTAGAGTCGAGCCAATTATATGCCACTACTTCGGCGCTAAATATATTTCGCACAGGGCCGGATTGAAATTTTTGTAGAATACGTCTTATTCCTTTATGAGTTCACATACGCTTTTACATTAGATACAGCAAGCAGAAACAGGACTTATGAGTAATAAGTAGAACCAAAAAATAAACGTAGAACTTTTAATTTCTTCTATATACATATTTACACTTTAATATATTGCATACAAAAAATACTGTTGGACTTTTACACATACAGTAATGTACCCCAGGCCAGTCTTGCGACTGCACAACCTTTTCTCTTTTCTAAGAGAATGTTCTGTCTTCTAATAAACATATTTATCCTATACATATTTAATTTATCCTTTGTCGAGCTCAATATTATAAGCATTTTCAGTAATAAAATGTAATTAGTAGAATATAATATTACATTTTTATTCTATTCTAATTTTATCAGAGGAAAAATAATGAATTCATTATTTTCAAAATATCTAATCAAACAACCCTTCAACTATTTCTCTAACTACTTATATCTAAGCACACCTTATTTCTATCCTATCTAAATAATACTACAGCCGCCCATATTTACTAAATGGTTTTCAATTCAACCCGCCTTCTAATTTATAAAATCAAATAGGTACAGATGCACCAGTTTAGGTACATCACAGTACTTATATTAGTATAAGTGGATAAAAAGGTATTTAAAACATGTGCAAATAGAGCAAGTGTTTTAAAGACCAGTTATCCACAAATACTTTACACTATTTTGTTTTATTGGTGCACAATGAAATCATAAATACTGGTATTATTGCTACAAAAAATGGAAATAACCTATAATATTTTATTTGACGTTTCAAATCTCTCAATTGGATGTTGTCATGGTAACTTTAAAAAACGCGCGTTTTAAAAAGCTCGATTTAAACACACTGGGGCATGGTTTAAAACGGCAAAATAGTGCACCAATCAAACAAAAATCTTACAAGTGTTGAACTACTTTTAGTTTTACATTTTGTTTCTTATTTTTGGGCTGCAGTAACTCCCTGTTGATGAATTTAAGTGTATAATAAATTCTAGTTCTCACAGACAAACTATTAAAATAGTCCAGTGGAAAATGTTCACAAGGATGCTGAAATGCAAGTGTAGCAGTTATTTTATCTATTAATTTCACACCAACATTGCCTGCAATACAATCATCTGGAAAGTTCGACGCAAAAATATTTTCGCATGCTCCTAAATATGAAAAAAATCTTGCTGCGGCATGTTCAAATTTCCATATGTATTTTTTGAAGCATTTTCGTATGCTCAGAAATGAGAGTAAAGTCCCTCTTCTGTTAATTCCGTTTCAGATTTTGCATAACCTTCACAAGTATTGCAGCTATGCTGCTGCAAACATTTTTTAATAAAATATCCTCCTACGTAATAGAAGGCATTTTTCTCTCGAAATTGAAGTTGTGTATAGTCGGTTGTGTTGATCAACAATTTTTTTATTTCTAGAGGCTTTTCAACATTCACTGCATGTTTTTACAGCGTCTGGTGTTATTGATGCCAAAATGCTGTCAAATTCCTCTAAGCAATTTGTACCTTCAGATTGCTCAAAATAATTAAGACAGAACATTTTTTTGAAAGTATTAGCAAGTTGGATAGGTGTGGGATTTCTACAGTTGCCATTTTGTTGCCTAATGCTCCCAAAGAAATTTTCTAAGCAATCTTGGTGCAATCGACGTGTCATTAAATTATTAATACCCCTCGCTTTCAAATCTTCAGACAGATTTAAAACTGATGAAATTGACAGCTGCCATCCATTTAAAAATTTAATTTTATTCGTAACGTCTTTACGCGCAAAGTCACGCACAATTAAATTTTTAAATAATAATTGCGTGTCTTCCAAAAACTTGATTTGCACAGGAGTTCGCATAAATATTCTATTGAAAAACTTGGCAGGTCTGAACTTTGATGAATTCATGACATCAAAAAGTTTGTCCATTTTCTCCATAAAATCTACTGTTGCTGCTGCATCTTATGGCAGTTTGCCAAAGGGAATATATGTATTTAAACCTGCGACAACAGTTGCACTGAAAACTTGGGCCGTATATTTTACCTTCATCTTGTGGAAGGAATTTGGAAAAATATGTTGAATGGTTAATTTCGGTGCCAATCTATACGCTTGCTTTTTATCATTTTCGTAAAATTCGTTTAAATATTTTTTCTTTGTCTGTCTATTATCTATTTGAAAGTGGTACTTAAAAAAATTATTTCTTGTCGATTTCAACAAGTGGGGGATTAAATAATAAATCTTGCGGTTTTCCACATAAAAATATGGTTTTTCAACATTAATATCTAATTCTTTAGTTAATTTTACAAAGTTAGATCCCTGGTCGGAAGTTACTGCTAGCACAGAAAAATTTATGGAAAACAATTTTGAAATAAATTCAATTAAAATATCTTTTAAATCATTAGCTTTGCATGATGTGTTTACAAAATAGTAACCTAGAGGTTGTTTCCAATTGAAATGTATACCTCTTAACATTATAACTAAATCATTATTTCCGGGTTTGAATTCTCTTTTATTATTAATGTTGTGGAAGCCGATGACTTCATCGTATGTGATATTATAAAATAGACTTGACTTTAATGACATTTCGTCAATACAAAGTACACACTCCCTCGATTTTTCTACCATACTTTCACTTCTGTTTTTTAATATTTGTAAAAGAAATTCACTTAGTCCAGAACGAATAGGCCATTTTTTTGTAATTCTGAACAAAGTGGTTTTAGATGGTAATCGAAATGTCTTTGCTAGAAATTTATACACTTTAGGCCCCAAAAAATAAACAGTTAACGCCAACTGCTTATATTCAGCAGAGTACCTTGTACCTTTCGGACTATTTTGCAGCAGTGTCATTTGTGTTTTTATAAAATTTGCGAATTTCAATGAATAATGTTTCTCAAAAAATTCTAAAACATCTTCAAGACTGAGCTTTTTTTTTGGTGTTTCCTTATGCTCCAGCAACAGTTTTCTCGAAGATTTTCTGTTGAGGTTTTGCAATTTTCGGCGAAGACCAGTTTTCCTCGGTGAATGAGCACTAAACGATGCTGGAGTTTGACAGCATTTCTCTGCACTTTGCTCCTCACGTGAAACTAAAAAAAGTAGGTGATAATTGTCCTGCCGATGAAGATACTACAGAACCCATACCTAGTGAAGCTTCATAACTTCGAACTATAACTGGACTCGGCAGAAGAACTTGCGGGGGACTACTCTCTCCCTGGGGAACTGAGCTGGTAGTACTGGAAGTCTGCTCAACAGATGAAAAAATTGCACCGCTTGAACTGTGTAAAGCTGGAGAAAAAAATGTTAGTATTTTTGTGTCAGATATTAAACAGGTAGATAGGTTAGTGTGCAACGATTAGTATAAAACAAGTTACGAAGTTATAAAATTCTGTTATTTATCTGCTCGTTACGTTAATTTTTAAAAATGTTTCAGTTAATTTATGTCATACTTGATACTCTGTTAAAACCATAAACCACTATCTTGCTGATGATTTGAAAGCAAGAGCAAGGTTATAGTTTTGTGAACGACAGTACAATAGAAAAGAATTAAAAAGTGCACCAAAAGCATCAGAAAATATTTTAGGCGAGCATCACGGGACAGAAAATTATACAACATGTAAGCTTAAGCAGAATTATTATTGTGACACCTTACAGCATAAAGTTGGTATAGCATCCAAATTCAGTCTACTCCGTGATATTCCAGCAAACATTTTTTCTTCAAAATGTTTCGAACAAACTCAAATTTTTATAACAATAATCCGGCGTATACTTGGGAAGATGAGGACGGCCAGTAGCATCAAAGGCAGCCTGAAGCCATGCCACACTCCTGTAAGTATAAAAGAAATGGGTTATTAGATACAGGTAGATACCGACAATTATTTTAAGTGCAAACGTACAATAATTAAAATATCAACTTCTTACCTTTTCTCATCTTTAGGGAATCTGAAGAAACTTAAATTTGGATTCTTTTGGTTGTTACTGTTACAAATAAAACAATACGCAGCCATATTTTTCCAACAAAAGTATTAAACCGAACACTAATTTTTAACACACTCAATAATTTAAAGGGAGAACAACTTTACAAACTAACTTAAGAACACGTATTTTTAATAAATGATACGCAAAACGCAAAGCAGAACACGCTATTAAAATAAGAGGGCAGTAGAGCACAGCATATTATGGAGAACCAAATGCAAACACAAACTCGGCCATGTTGTTTGTTGTTATTTTTACGAAGACCGGTCCTGCGTGCAGAACTACTGCACATACTAGCCACGAGTGGACATGCGCGCTGTACTTTTAAGACAAAGATTCTGCTAAGTGAAACTACTGTTTCCGTGGGGATTATACTGTGCCAGTATGTTTAAAGTTTAAATGACCGCCATTTTGAAGTTTATCAGACATCTGCCAAGTTTCATAAAAATAGCTTGAAGGGTTTTTGAAATGTTTTTCAAAAAATACAAAACGGCGGATTATGGTTAAACCACGCCAAAATTGAAAAAATTTCACTGAACAATTTCGACTTATTTTCCTGTAGAATATGGTTCTGGATAGCCAACTAATATTTTTTGTGACACCCTGAATGTATGTTAATAGTTTTAATCACCATTTTATTTTTTAAGTTGCTTCAATAAAGAAAGCAAACAAAAATGAGACATTCATAATTAAGGTATTTCACATAGAGTTATAAATAATCAAAGTGTAAAGGATACAACAGTGAAAAGGTGAAAACTAATACTATACGATGATGAATATACAACACTAATTTTATTTAATTAATTTAAATATTAAAAAAACGTATCTAGCTTATTACGAAAAAAAAAAAATTAAAAAATGATAACGACCAAGATTTCTTAATTACAGTTTTTCGATATTACTGTTCAAGCATTAACAGGAATACCAATTTTGCACAATTTTTGATGCCCAATTTATTTCATGTTTTACTATTTACTAAATTAAACAAAGATAGCCTTTCCACTCCTGGGTAGAAGCAATTGCAGTAAGTAGTTACTTAATTATTTCCAGTTCCTCATCAGTCATGCAGTTTTTGAAATTATTTAGTGCTAGCCACCAATCAAGACGATCATTTTTCTGTACAATTTCATTTGAAACCATGACTTCTGTAAAAATTGCTTGCATGTGTTAGTGCTTCGTTAGTACTCATAAGTACTTCAATAAATATTTTGGTAAAACCAAACATCTTCTATTCTATTCTATTATTATTTTGGGATGTTCTGTCAACTTCACACGTTATTGAAGGCACAAGTGTCGAAACGGGATTTATAGATTAGTGCCTCTGTTGTGCTCCTTGGTTCTTTGATTATATTTTTTTGGCAAAATCAAAGACTTGAAACAGAAACATTTTAACCCGGCATTAGTCGCTAGGTTAAAAATCCCATTGTTAGTCGCATGTGAGATTTTCTCATGAATAAAATTTTAAGAAATAAAACGCTGTTCTTTTTAAAGATTAGTTTTAATTGCAAATTTAACCTTATGAACAGTTGTAAAACATGATATTTTCAATGTTAATAAATCTTCATCAGATCCCATCTCTGAAGTACAGATTCGGCAAGAAAAAATTGTGTGTTCAGGACAAATGTGTTGCTGACAAGTTCTACATACTTTCTTGACTTTTCTATTTTTTCGACGAGGACAGAAGTTACAAAAACTTTCATTGGCATTTTCAGGTTTTCTTACTTCTAGTGGTAGTTTTGCTATTTTTCTAATAGAAGTTCGTAAGCTGTATGGTAAGTCTGTAATTTTGGACCGGCTTATTAGGTGAGGTTTTATTAGCTCATTCAAATATACACGTCTAGGTGGAATGGGGTCGTTGATGTTATTTGCCTTATATATTATAACGCTGTTGATGCCACCAATGTTTAGCATTGAAAAATATTTCGTCAATGGCCATCTACAGCTTATTCTTGCAACCGAGTATAACGCTTTCATTTCGTCAACCACGTCGACTGCACCCTTAGTTAAGTTGTAAAAACTTATTATTTCGGGCTTTACTTGGTCTCCTGTCTCTTCATCTATGACATCGCCGTTATGTATGGTAGACAAAAGAAGTACATTTTTCTTCATTTTTTCCAAGGGACGTATGAAACCAATACACTCTTTTGAAAAAGCAAACACTACTCAGAAATGGTCGTTCCTTAATATTTGATAATTCAAGGGGAATTTCTTTCTTATTTCTTCTCAACGTTCCAGCAATGGTTATGTGTTTAACTTTTAGATCTATAGCCAGTGGAACTGAAGTAAAATAATTGTCCATCGTGATGTTCCTACCGGTATTGAGAATTGGCTCTATAATCCTTTTCACTACACTAGAAGCAGTATTTTTCACTTTATATTGACCTTCGGGCTGTTTCCCTGCGTAAATTTCTAGATTAGAGGTATAAAATGATCTGGAATCGACCAGAGCGTATATTTTAATGCTGTATTTTGCCGGCTTGTTAGCAATATATTGCCGAAATTAAATTTACAGCGATCTCTAAATGCCTCAAGCATCTCATCCACAGTTCCGTATTCACTAATTGTATAATGCGATTTACAAAGCTGAACAAAACCATCAAACTGTTTTCTAATAGTGGCCAAATTATCCGAGGCATTGCGAACATCCCTATCATGAATGTTGTTAAATCGTAGAGCACTTAGTAGTGTATAAAATCTTCTCTGACTCATTGTTGCCCGAAAACATCCAGGAGTTGTTCCGTCGTCTATCCAAAGTTCAGAAATATTAACGTGGTTACTTTTTTTGATACCCGCTAGATATAAAAGACCAATAAGAGCACTTAGTTCATAAAAATTAGTTTCAGCACAATCTCTTTCGCGGTTATAGTTATTGCGCTTTATTTGAAGGTATTTATTAGCGCAATCGACCACTTCTTGAATCGATGCATCAGGAAAGAAAAGTTTCCAACATTCAAGTGGCGTTTATGCATTACGTGCTAAGTCTTTAATACCAGACAAATGTATTACCAGACTATGGCTTCGTGTACGACCTCTAATAATGGGGTTATGCTTTAACCATTTCGTTACTTTATCTTTGCCAACGTAAATGGAAGCATTTTGGAAAAAAGTATCATTAGTGTTTTCATCCATTAATTCACCACTTTCCTCAAAACTTTCTTGTTCTTGAATGCCTTCATTGCCCTCATCTTATTCGCAATCGGTTTGGTCAGTATCTGTATCGTGGAGGCTGTGCTCGCTTTCTGCGTCACTTTCTGGTTCGTCACATCTCCCCTTGTCATCTTCAGGAGGTTGAATATCTTCCTTTGGATCTGAAAATAATTTATTCTTTAGCCTTTAGCTCAAAAATAAAAGATCGAGCACGAATTGGAACTGAAATTGTTCCATGTTGTAGATTTTTTTTTATCATATTTGTGTTATTAGAGGTACCCGATTTTACAATGCTGGCAGCCAGTTGTTTACCTACATTTATAAAAAAATTATTAACCCAGATTTGCCTACTGTTCGTTTAAAGGAACAGTGTGCAGGTCTCTGCAAAAAAAATTGTTTGTTTTTACTTGAACTTGTAGCAGCTGGCGCAAGCTACATTATTTGAAAAAAAACGTTAGTCAATCAATTTGTGGTGTTTTGAAATCAATTGTGAGTGATTTTGTGGTGTAAACATTATTTTATAAAAAGTGACACTTTACAATGGCGACTCCAGTTGATCTCCGATTAGTTCTTTAGCCTTTAGCTCAAAAATAAAAGATCGAGCACGAATTGGAACTGAAATTGTTCCATGTTGTAGATTTTTTTTTAATCATATTTGTGTTATTAGAGGTACCCGATTTTACAATGCTGGCAGCCAGTTGTTTACCTACATTTATAAAAAAATTATTAACCCAGATTTGCCTACTGTTCGTTTAAAGGAACAGTGTGCAGATCTCTGCAAAAAAAATTTGTTTGTTTTACTTGAACTTGAAAAAAACGTTAGTCAATCAATTTGTGGTGTTTTGAAATCAATTGTGAGTGATTTTGTGGTGTAAACATTATTTTATAAAAAGTGACACTTTACAATGGCGACTCCAGTTGATCTCCGATTAGTTAAGTGAGTAAAATTTTACTTTTTTCAATTCCGAGCGCGTTGCAACGTATAAAACAAGTTAAATAGATATTGAGGTTATGTATATTGCAAATTTCAAATCAAAACTTAAAACGGTTTTTGTTTTAACCCTTGCTAAACTTGTCTGTAAATTTTAACGAACAGTAGGCGTACACGGGTACATTTATTCACTGTTAAATTTTTGCAGCGGTTTAACCTTGAACGAGCTCTTAGCTGAATTAGAAGAAAACATTCATGCTACTCCAAGTACTTCTACTAATAATGCAGCCTGGATTGTAATTTTATCTCCTATAAACGCGAATGATGACCTCGCAGATGAGGATTCAGGAGACGAACAAGATTTAGAAATAAATAATTTACCAGCCTCACAATTATTATCCGAAGTTTTCTATAATGACGACAAGGACGATGATGAAGAATGGGATGAATGTGATAAATTACCTCTATCACAGTATGTCAAATCTAAACAAAAAAAAAAAATTATATACAAATGGGAAAAGTCTGATCTCAGCACTCCACATTTCAATAAAGTATGGGAACCTTTTTTCACGGTTGCAAATAAAAGTTTACCATCGCAACTCTTTTCTAAACTTTTTGATGAAGAAATTATAGGAATGTTTGTTTGTTTTACTAATATGTATGCTTCAAAGCGCAATAGGAAGGCTGACATCACAATAGCAGAAATGAAATGTTTTTTGGGAGTGTTATTATTGAGCGGATATTGTACACTTAGTCGTCGAAGAATGATGTGGGAAAATTGTGAACATACACGTAACAACGCTGTTGCTAATGCAATTAGTCGAGATCGTTATGATCAATATTCACTGTTGTGATAATGATAATCTCGACAAAAACGATCGGTTGTCTAAGGTTAGGCCTTTATTTGATAAAATAAACAAAAAATGCTTAGAAAATGCTCCTCACGTGGAACAACACAGCAATGGTTCCATATTTTGGTAGACATCCCGGTAAGCAATTTATAAAGGGAAAACCTGTTAGGTACGGCTATAAGCTGTTGGTTGGTGCGACATATTATGGGTACATTGTCTGGTTTGAACCCTATCAAGGAGCAAAATCGGAGATGGCTGAGCATAAAAACTTAGGGCTAGGTCCTTCAGTTATTATGACCTATGCTGATGTTCTTTGTTCTAAAATAAGGGCGCCGTATCACTTTTTTGTTGATAATTTTTTTGCGAAGTTTCCATTGCTTGAACAATTGACTAAACGAGAAATCAAAGCTACTGTACGTGAAAATAGAAGAGCTAAATGTCCCTTATCTACTAACAAAATATTCAAGAAAACTAAAAGAGGAAGCTAGGATTTTCGATCAATTAACCAACGTTCAGTTGTTATTACAACCTGGAACGACAACACCATAGTAAACGTTGTATCAAACTTTGTAGGCGTGCAACCAACGTATACAGTCTCTCGCTTTTCACGAACTGAAAAAAAAAGGATCAATATCTTACAACCGCAAAATATCGAAGTTTATAATAAATTCATGGGTGGTGTTGATCGTAGTGATCAAAACATGAATTTATATAGAACAGGAATTAGAGGAAAGAAGTGGTACTTTTCATTGATTGCACACATGTTAGATTTGTCAGTGCAAAACGCATGGATTTTACATAAAAAAATCGAAAATGGAAAACTAGATCACTTAGCTTTTCGCAGAAGGGTAGCTATGGCACTGCTTGAAACCAACACTCACCGAAACTACAATAAACGATCTAGACACTCTAATCTGGAAAACGCTGACTCTAGGTATGATAGAATGGATCACCTTGTAGGAACTCAAGAGAAACCAACGCGTTGCATAGTGTGCCATAAACCCATTGCAACTATTTGCACTAAATGTAAAGCCGCACTTCATGTGCGGTATTTTATTGATTAACACTCACGAACATAAAAGTTATGCTAAAAAAATAAAAATTTTTCTTAAATGTGAATAATTTTAATGCCTATATGCCTACTGTTCGTTTAAACGAACACCACTTTTTTAATATAAAAACGTTTTTTTAACAAAAATTTTTTATTAGACATTAATTCTTGTGCCAATAGGAGAAACATCTTCAAAATTTATGAAAAAATTCGAAAAAAAATTTTTCAGGCATGTTAAAGGTGTTTGCCATCTTTTTTATCAGTTATAATTGTGTTATTAGAATCAAGAATATTATTTATTTCCGTTTTACATCCCATATTACCTGTGGCCTCTCGTATCACCTCCCAGATTTTTTTTTGGGTCTCTAGCATTTTTCTGTGCTAAGTTTTTATAATATGAATATTTTGAATTTTCTTATCAGTTTTGACAGCATTGTGCGATATGTTTTATATCTATTTAAAAAAAAATTGATTATTTCTATTTAAAGTGCATTGCTTTTTTAATTGGTCTCTGGTTCTAATGGAAACCAAAAGGACACCAGTGATCCAGGATTTAATTTTCCTTTTTTTACTTGAAATTAACCTATTTATAGTAGAGGATGAAATTATAAAATTAATTTTCTTGGTAAAACTTATTGTACATACGTCACTATTTCAATGTTGAAATACATAATCTCACTCTTCTCCCTCTATTAATGTAGTAATATTTTCATAATTAATTATTTGATAGGAGTTTTGTTTCTCAGTAGTTATTGTATTGCCACTTAAAGATATATTGTGAAGGATGGCATCATGATCAGTTAAACTGTGTTCCAGAACCATAGTTTTAATACTTTCAAAACACTTGCTGTGCAGCGCACAAAAAAAAAGATCTAAACATGATGTTGCATCCTTAACTTTTCTCATTGTTTTTTTTATAACGCTTACAAAGAGGGAAAGATAGTTGTTAGTTGCGCTTGTTTCAGTTTCTAGCAGATCAATGTTTATATATCCAACAAATATGTAAACACTACTATGGTCAAACACAGATCTTTATAACATTAGTTCTAAATTGATCAAGAAATCTTCTTTAGTGGTAAAAACATTTATATCTAATAATTTTGAGATTATTTTCCACTCAAAGTTGATGCTCCGAAAAATAACTTTGTTTAGCATAAATAGCACAACCATCACACCTATTAAGAGTACTCCCGTTAAAAAATAAATTATATCCACTTATATTGAAGTCGTTTAAGTTTAGAAGAAGTCTCTGGCATAACAATGATGTCAAAGTAATTTTATATTGACTCGAGAAAAACCAAGAATTCATCAAAAATTTTTATATATACTTCTGGTATTTATATGTATTATACTAAAGCTTACATTATTTTTATTAAAAAATTGAAACTTTGCTAAATTGTCACAAATTATTGTATCACATGTTTTATATTTATCAATAATATTAATTAAATCTGTGAATTTTAATAATTATTTTTTAGTTTACATAATGTGTTCATATAAATTTAGATTAACAAAATATCACTATCTGTTTTAATTTTTATAGCGGGATCCTGATCATTTGTCTTAAGGTATATTATTCCATTTATACAAAAGGCTGCACTATAACCTTATCTTTTTTAATGTCTCTAACCTTCATGTAAAGGTTTCTTCTGATAATCAGCAAGTCTTCATTTAAGTAAATTTTTCTGTCATTACCTTGTAAGCCACATTTTTTCAAGTTTATTCCTGTATTGTTTTATGTGAAGTAATAAATAAAATACAAATAGAATAATGCATGTTGCAGTTATATTACTCTAAATCTGAATAATAATCAATAAAAATAATGTTATACAACTAGGGTAAAATTTTAAAAGGCATAGATATAACAAAGAATACCTAATAAGAATTTAAAGACGCTGTATGATCTCAGTTATAATGAATATGGTCAATCCAGTTTATTAAAAAGAGTTGTATTAAAGGTTTGGTTTATTCATTCTCCCTGAACACATATATTTCGTTGAAGTAGTTTGAATTACTAACGAGCATTAGCGAAGCACTAACGGATAAAAGGCTTTGGTTTTGTCAAAAAGTTTATCGAAGCACTAAGGAGCACAGAGGTACTAACATGTAAGCACAGTTGGTGTCTTCAAGTTGTGAAGCTGGTAGAACATCTCAAAATGTTTCTATTTCTAAAGTCTTTGGTTTTGCCAAAAAATTATCGAAGCACTAAGGAGCACAAACGAGGCACTAATCTATAAACTCAGTTTCGCCGTTTGGCCTTCAACAGGTGGTGAAGCTGGCATAGCACCTCATAATGTTTCTATTTTAAGTCTTCAGTTTTGCCGAAAACTTCATCGAAAGACTTAACGAGCACAAACGAAGCACTAATCTATAAACTCAGTTTCGACGTTTGTACCTTCAACAAGGTGTGAAGTTGGGGGTATCCGGTCATTTTCCCGCCGAAATAATCCCGCTGCTCAAATGCCCGCCGTGACAAAACCCCGCCGGTCAGTTGAATAAAATCAAATATACAAAAGAATGAGCTTTAATAATACTTTTTATTTTATTCAATTAAGCCATACCTACTTAAAAGCCTTGAAAATTATTATTAATTTAAATTTAAACTGTAAGCAGTTCCCCTTAAAAACATCAGCTTATCATTAGCATCGTACAATTTTTCATCCTAATATTTACATCATACTATACTTTCTTTTGTGGTCACCCTTCCCTAACTTGAAAGCTCTTTTACATATTCTTTATTACCTTTAACTTCTTGGTGATTTCGGATATTCCGCAGATAGGATTAATGAAAGCAGCTTTCTAATAGTTTTCTGATACAATTATTACATTAATGACATGTAAACTATGAATAGTTAACAGGGTGTCATTATTGCTAATGGAACTTCAATTGCCCGCCACTTTGAATAAAATGAAATGTGCAAAAGAGGAGCTTTAACTCATTATGTCTTGAGTTTTTTTTACTCATCTTATCAAGAAAACTACGTTGTGTCGTTAAGGACTTTATTGTTGAAACATAATTTAACATTTTTTTTTTTGAAATAAACGATTGCTTTTGTAAAAAATACATGTGACATATATGCAACGCTAGGCTGTTAGGTAACCATATCAAGACAAAAAGAAAATTGCTTCAAGATATAATATTGAAATGAATAAAATGTAATAATGAGTTTTTACATGAAACTGATAATTACTTAGCCAAACACCACATTTTGAGCACATTATCCTGGTGGTACTTGAACACCCTTCACCTGCGCATCTACGCCGTTTTTATTAGGGATAAAAATTAGAAGATGATTGCTTTCATCATACCTAGAAACATCAGATACCCTATTCAAAGAAACACTAAATTTGGATGAGCTAGGTCTTCCGCCTATTGTATGGGCTTTTCCATATTTTTGTAGGTACGTTTGGGCAATGTGTCTGCTAAACTGTAGTAGAGAGATATTTGAATCTTTATAGTTTCTGTATGTTACCCACGCATTACTGATACTGGCATCTATCATCCAAGCAAAAATGCACCACCACCACTTCTTTGAGCGTATCCCAATTCTGTATGTCGATATATTCTGATTCATTAGATCAGTGCCACCCATATTTGTGTTAGATTGACCTATCATGTGTGGTCTTGTTATTTTTACAATGTTTTTTTTCTTTTTTGTTGTATCTTTGAACGCGTCTCATCGGTTCTACTCCATATGTCGTGGAGGCCACAGCAACAACGTTATTATCAACCCACTCAACAAACATAATACCATAATTGGTATTGATGGCTGATTCGCATGTTTCTCTTTGCAGGTCTTGTATTTTCCTTTTTACTGCGTAGTGCACAACTTTTAGGTATTCGGTCATCTCTAAATCTTCCAGTTACACCATTTTTTTTTATGATTGTGGACCTGAACAGGCTAAATAAGGCCTATCGTGCTAAAGCACTCAGGAACACTTAGGAGGATGGATAGAGGGATAATGAATTGCCAATAGATGCCTATGAACAGCTACCTTAAATTTTCTCATATCATAAGTGAGAGGAAAACAGGAACTAGGGAGATCATTCCAGAGTTTAGAAGCCGTGTAGAAAAATGTGGATTGCGCCCGTTTGGTACGACAAGTGGAGATTTGTACTGCATACTGATGATGTGAATGAGCGAACCGAGTGTAAATAGATTGTCAATATATATTTGGTATGGATTTTCTTTATGTGGTATTTCTTATAACATAGACATAAGTGGAGCTGTAGGTTTTCCAACGAGGGTTTCCAGTTTACTATTGGCATTGAGTTTCTTTTCCTTGATAGAACTCAGAGTTTATTAAATAGCCAGTATTTGCATTTAGACATTTTGAACCCAAATCTAATGGGCTTCCCTCTTATGAACTGATTACAGTCATGTTTGCCAAAATGTTTAACCATAGACTCATCATACGAGAAGTGTTCTATTGGAGCAAAATATTTTGAAAAATATTTTTTCAGCAATTGGCTAATGGACAAAGCTTGTAAAGTCTTATCAGTTACATCAATTTTTGGATTAACAGCACAATGAATGAACCGAAGAATCTGGTCAAATCTTTCTTTTCTCATTACATTATAAACAGCCTCATTCCGTAAATATGTGTGCGAGTCCCAAACCCCTTACTGGGTTTTGAATCGTATCCGCTTACACTGAAAATAGCCAAAAAAACATCGAATCTAATCTCCTGTAATCTGAAGATCTGGACAGTTTTTAAAAATTGCATATTTTTGTGTTTCTTGAACTAGATTGTCAATAATATCACTATCAATAAATTTTTCAAACGTCAATATGGTCGCTAATTTTTTGATTAACACTTTTAGGAAAAGATCTTGACTTAGGCTTAACAATACTACCCAATTGATGACATCCGTAGAGTCGATCTTCTTCGGTAAACTACTAGTGTGGTTTTTCCCATTATCGTCATCTTTTTGCTGTCCGTTTTAGTATCACCTTCTTCGTCACCAGAGTCCTCGTCAGTTAACTCACTAACTTCAGGAGGTTCAATAAAAACTTGTTCAGCATCATCGATGCATGTCATTTCGATAGCTTCCTCACGTGTTAGGCCGTCCCTGCAAGTAATAAGTAAAAATTATTGAGATGTACCCCGTAAAACCTAGCGTTACATATATGTTACACTAAACTTTAAAACGATCCCTATTGACAGTGTTTGAGGTTAGGCTCTATGTTTACAAAAATATCAAGAATTGACTATGTTTGAATAGCTACACCAAATATTACAGAATTTGTACACAGCGTCATTATTTATTTGTACTTACTCGAATATAATGTCGTAATCCTTCTTGTTTGAATAAATTCTCGTATTTTGTTTACACAATATTCACTAATCGTCACAGTAGGTGGTAATCTATCTTAAAAATAACTTAAAATGACTAGTATTTAATGATTCAACGCTGCCATCTATCCTCTAGTTGTTCAAGTTTAGGCGTAGGAGTCGGGAACATATATGCAACGCTAGGATATAATGGGTTAATATTTTTTTTTAATCTCACCTCGACTGGACACACCAGGAAATTCAGTTCCAAAAGCATTCATTGCGGCACGTTTGAAATCCATCATAATAGTGATGTTTCAAATTTGGTTTTATTTCTTTTAACGCTCGTATCATCTGTTGATATATTATAATTCACTTTTGCCAAATAATAATATGAAAACTGATGGTATACAGTTTTTAAATGTCACCCCGTGAATAATGTACACTTGCGAAAAAAGTGGCGGTGTTGTTTTAAAGGTGCTATCCGCATACCATTGATCAGACCTCTCACGTATTATATTTAATAAGACATTAATTTTGGGTTTGTCGGATAGTCCCCTTGTACTTGTTGTCGTCGAATAGTCCGTTTAATACATTCAATATTAGGCAGCTTCGCTTGAATGGGTTCAGCTAATCCATACACTTCTTCAGAAATAACTGCGTAACTAGCATCTCTGGTCACTTTTGCGCGTTATTTAATAGATAATAATATTTTCCTTGCTTCTACGGCAGCAACATCTGGGGCATGATTATGTTCTTTAAGCGACTTTACTATTTCGTTGTGTAAGGTGTGCCGTCGTGCTGGACATTTTCCCTTTTTAGATTCAATACACTTCCAAAACATCATCAGTTGACTTATTCTTTTCAAATAAATACCCTCCTTCAAGTAACGTCATTTCCTAAAACAAAAAATAATACAAATTGTTATTTGCACATCACTGCTATTATGAATGTGAACAGTTCCACTTCCGAAATGGCATCAAAAGTTAATTTGACTTACGCTTTTGACTTTGCACAAATTCGAGTACCATCGCAGTGAAATCACTTGAAAACTATAAGTAAATTCAGCTTAATTTATCAAAGAATATAATGATCCGATTAAACATGTTCCTATATACACAGGGTGACATAAAAAAAGTGCCATGCATAGTGCTACGCGATACAGGACACTACAATAAGAAAAAAAAGTTCCTATGAACTGAGGTCCGCAACGCCTTCGTTTAAAAGATATAGGGTGTTGAAGTTTAATTATTTTTTTTTTTTAATATCTTTTTACAATGATGTAATAAGCGGACGAAATTTTGTTTACAGGGGCTTTTTATCACGCAGAATTCAAATATGACCTTATTACTGATAGAGGGCGCCACATACAGGTTTCCATCTTGTTTGAATCGGTCCTAACTTTTTTGCCTTACACTGTATGTCATTTTCGACTGGAAAAATTTGTTTTCCCATCTTTTCTGCTTCAGAAAGGTATACCTTATTGAAGTCGCTAGGACCAACGGTTTACGAGAAAAATGCACCCGATGCATGCAAATTATCCAAAAGCGCCAAAGTGACTTATTTGCAAAAACAATGACATAACACGTCAACAATTAAATTTTAATGGCAACAATGAAGGACAGTGATTAAAAAAAAACATTAAATTTTGAGAAGATATTCAAATTGTTGTCCTTGTACTTGAATACATTTTTCAATTCTTCTTCCTAAGGATTGACGGCATCTTTGAAATATTCCTGGGTTATTACGGAATCTATCTGCGGATTCCATAATTCTTATCCATAGTTGCTCTTCATTCTGTATTTCTACAGAATAAGCATCATTTTTCATGAATCCCCAAAATGAAAAATCAAGGGGATTAAGGTCGGGACTACGAGCTGGCCAGGGTACAGGTCTCCCTCGACCAATCCACGTATTTGGCAATCGAGAACAGTGAGCTGGCGCGCCATCATGCATGTAACGCATTCTACCAATAATAGCCAATGGAACATCCTCTAATAACGTATTTAGTTCATTCTCCAAGAAATTTCGATACAGTTCACCTGTCAATCGATTGGGCAATTAAGTAATTGTCAATTATACGTGTACGTGCCCACACATTAATAGAAAACCCATATTGGTGACCGTTGGTCCTAGCGACTTCATTAAGGTATACCTTTCTGAAGCAGAAAAGATGGGAAAACAAATTTTTCCAGTCGAAAATGACATACAGTGTAAGTCAAAAGGTTAGGACCGATTCAAACAAGATGGCGCCCTCTATCAGTAATCAAAGAACTAAGGTCATATTTGAATTCTGCGTGATAAAAAGCCCCTGTATACAAAATTTCGTCCGCTTATTACATCATTGTAAAAAGATATTAAAAAAAAAAAAAAAATAATTAAACTTCAACACCCTATATCTTTTAAACAAAGGCGTTGCGGACCTAAGTTCATAGAAACTTTTTTTCTTATTTTAGTATCCTCTATCGCGTGGCACTATGCATGACACTTTTTCCTATGGCACCCTGTGTATATAGGAAAATGTTTAATCGGAACTCATTAATAAATTAACCAGGACTTTCAAGGTAAGTTAATTTGTGTATTTTATGCCTTTTTCGTAAATAAATTTTTTTAGGTTATACTGTCGAACAAGGCAAGTTTATTTTGGACGCTTATATAACGGCCAAAAAGATCTAGATGGAAACTGGACGTACTCAATACGATTGTGTGTTGAAGAATATTGAAATCACTATCAGAACATCGAAGTTGATGAATTAAAAAATTCAATAACTGACGCAATTTAAAATATTACAGAAGCTCAATTAATAAATATATTTGAAAGTATAAAACGATGAGCAGATGCCCGTCACGCAAACAATGGTGGTCACTTTGAAATTGTTTTATAGATAGTTACCAAGTTTGATTTTTTATTTTTCTATTTTTAACTGTAATAATAAACATATACCTACTCTTATTATATACATAAATATAATTAAATAAAACTAAATTTACAAAAAAATTAGGTGTTAATTCAAAATAAACGTAAATTACAATTTTTCAAGTTTTTGTATGCCTACATTATAGACAATTCGTCATTCACGAAAGTTTTTGTCACTTATGGTAGGATTTATTTTAATATCTGCATTTACGCCACTGGACATAGCACAATTTTATTATTTAAAGGATGCGGAACAGTGGTACTGTTCTAGGAGCGGCACGGTCAAACAATAATGACCGCACTGTATTAACCTTATCTGCGGAATATCCGAAAGCATTAAGAAGTTAAAGGTAATAAAAAATATGTGAAATAGCTTTCAAGTTAGGGAAGGACCACCACAAAAGGAAGTATAGCGTGATGGAAATATTAGAATGAAAAACGGTACGATGCTAATGATAAGCTGATGTTTTTAAGGGGAACTTTAAATTTAAATTAATAATAATTTTCAAGGGTTTCAAGTAGGTATGTATTATTTGAACAAAATAAAAAGTATTACTAAAGCTCCTTCTTTTGTATATTTCATTTTATTCAAAGCGGCGGGATTTTTTCCTTGGGGAAATGACCGGGAACCGAAGTTGGGAGAACACCCCAAATTGGTAGTGTTTAGAAGGTGTTTGATTTTGCCAAAAAAATTATTGAAGCACAAACGAAGCACTAACATATGCGAGCAATTTGGAAATTAGTGCCGTTTATGTTCTGCTTATTTCACGGACACATTAGTGCACTACTATTTTCGTAATTATTTTGCAAAAATGAGTTTGGAAAAAATGTAGAGGTTCTGCTTTTTTATTGCCTGTTAACTTATTCTGAGGCAGTTGTGGATTAATATATACATATAAATCAAGTGATTTTTTGTAATAATTACTTGATTTAAATTACGATTTAGATCGCTGATTTAAATCATCTCATCCCTGCTTATGGTGATTATATGTAGATGAGATTTTATAGTACTGGGTTGAAGCCATACTAGGAAGCACGCTGAAACCTAGGTTTTGTGACATCAAGCCTGGAGAAGCTCTTGCATGGATTATTTTTATTTTAAAATAAACAACGATTAAAATACATTAGTGTAGTATGATGACAACGAAACGACCCAAAATATTCATTCCCATTAGAAATTGCTACAAACTATTTTATTTGCAAAGTTTAACCCTCCTATGATGTTAACATTTTGGTTTCACTTATTGTTTTAGGGTCATTATGACCTGGGAGCCTACAGTTGTCGTTTTATTGTCGTTAAATTGATATAACAGTAAATAATAATAAGAAATAAGATGTAGTATTTATTATTTATTACGTTATGTAGAGAACATTTGAAAAACGTAGTAGTAGGTATATACATTTATTTGTTACAGTCTTGATAGTAGCAATATACATGAGCTTTACATAGGTATTTTGAGCAATTACAATATACCATATTAGTTTTATTATCAGAGGGACAACAATTACATCTTTTACGCTTGGTTGTGGTTGATTGTTCCCTTACTTCGGCATTACTGGTTGAAGAACGTGACTTTATAACCATTTCAGCTGCAGGAATACTTCGAGGGAAACCTTTTCTTATAATAATGGAGTCATCAAGGAATTACCCAGTTCTCCAAGAATTGGTAGCCGTTTTGTAAGTTTTCCAGCATTCCAGGTTAGAGTAACTCCGCACCACAGAACATAAGCGTTGTAAGCTGAAATGTCCATGATATTGTGAAAGATAGTCATTGGCCATCTTTTAGTTTGCCGTCTGCATGTGTATGTTATTATTAACTTGTCTAATGTGTCTACAGCACCTTTAGTTTTGTTGTAAACGAAAATCATAAACGGATTTTTATGATCTTGGTTACACACTCCGTTATCGTGGTGCATGGTGCTCAAGAGCGTAACATTTTTATTCCGTTTTGGAATATAGGAAACTAGCGACGTGTCCTTGGTAAAGTAAAATTTTGAAGAAAGAACGTCTTTCCTGTTGCTGACCAATGCGGCTGGCAATTCAGGCATATTTTTGCGAATAGTGCCAAGCATGGTTATTTTTCTTTTCAACAGCATCTGCGCCAGATCGTACGAGGTAAAAAAATTATCACACGTTGCGTTGTGACCTTTTAGACCGTAGGTAAGATCTAGCAAAAACTCTTTTACCATGACATCTCTTTGGAGGTTCACCTTATTTTTTCCCGAGGTAAACTTGCATATTATATGCATAAGCAGTTACAGAATCGCATAAAGTCCAAATCTTGACTCCGTATTTAGCAAGTTTATTCGCGATGTACTAAAAGGACAACGGCCTCTAAAAGGTACCAGTTGCTTATCTACTGTTACATTTTCGTGATTATAGAGCTTAGGTAGAATTGCAACCCATTCATCCCACAAGTCCCGTATGGGAGCTAATTTATCAGTTTGGCGTCGTTGTGGTCGAGTTTTTTATGGTCAAAGCGAATTATTCGTGCAATTACATGAAATCGTTGTAGGGACATTGTTGCTCTGAATATTGGACGACTTACATTTCCATCCCACAGACTGGCTGTTCCCTCTTCATGAGATTTATACACTCCACCTAGATACAGTAGGCCAAAATATGCTTCTAGTTCAAGTAATGTTAGTTCTTGAAACGTGTCGCACAAAGTCTTTTGCCTTCTAAATTTGACATTTTTAAAATTTGGTTTACAATTTTGGGTGTGAAATGTAAGAAGGACGCGGATTTTATATCAATTATTCGCGACGTGGCATACTTTGTTGGCCCAGGAATCTACGAAATAATATTTGCTGCTGATAATCTTCCCGATTGATGTGTCTTTTCATTCCATACTATATTGCCATCTTTTGAAGTTACTTGATTATCCGTATCAGCTTCATCTGAAATAATAGCTTCCACTTCATCATCCGATTCGCTATTATATATCCCGGTTTCGGACAAATGGTTTTCTTCTTCAGAAGCATTAGAAACACACAAGTTTCTCAAGTTCACTATCCGTAAACACTCTCTCACTACACGTTTTCAATAATAAATTTCAATTGTTAGGTATTTCTTATTAGAGTATAGCATCAAGTTTGATATTGACTACGAAACTAACACACAGATGATCACTGGCTGCATTTATACGCGGATCCACAGACAAGTCTCAACAGGCATAAACTTGTTTACCGGTACGCAAATAACGCATACAATATGCGCAATAATATGGCAATATTAAAGTTATTTATATTTATGAAAATAAAACAAAACTAATAAAATACATTCGTCTATGATAATAATCTGCTTCTCGTTCTTCTAATTTGAACCACATAAATCACCGGGTCATATAGACCCAATCACAGTGAGTGTAACAAATTCATTAAAAAAAAACTAGTTATAACTTTCTAATATCAATCTAGGTACACCGTTATTAGGGTAATGAAATAATAGTCATGCAGTGGCAACGAAATATTTAAATAAATTAACCAATTATGCACATTAGAAGAACGCGATTGGATCATATTGACCCGAACACAATAGGAGGATTAAGGAATTTTTTTGCTGCAGTTTTATCATTGTTTATGTAAGTTATAGTATAGCAACAGCAATGCTTAGTTAAATAATGGGCACGAAATATTTTTGTTCTGTGAACGTACCAGCTTAAGTAACAGATTTAGTGCTGATGAAATTGATGTGCTGCGCCAATTTTACTTTATGTGCTAGCCATAAGTAAAGTATTGTTTTCGTGAAACAAATCGATGTCAATATTTTAACGAATTTACACGTTTTTAGTATTTTTAAAACCATGTAGACCAATTTTAACTTAATGTCTGTATGTGTGTGGGTTTGTAGCCCACGATAACTTCAAACAATATGTATCCGATTTTAATAAAACTCTGTATTTAGAATTATTTCTGAACTATCAGTTTTTCCAATTCAGTTCGAATAAGTTTACAAATCAAGTACTTTATAGAAGGCGTTAAAGAACATTTCGAGAATCTTTTTCAAAGAATTAAATTTTAGATAATTAAAATACTCTTGGGTGATCAAATCGTATATGTTTTATTTATCTTTTATAGAAATTTAAACATATTAAATATAAACAAATAATTCCAGTTATCACCTCCAGTAAATGATAATTAAAGGCAGGCTTATGTTTACGTTTTCATATTACATAAGTTTAGTTGGTTGTATGTATGGCGGCTGGTGCAAGCGGTGTCGTATTTGGCTCCCAATGTAAACGCTGTAAATCTAAGGTAGCTAATGGATATAAATGTTCAAAATGTGACAATTATTTTCACGTTAGTTGTGCTAAATTAAGTAATGTACTTTTTGTAGAAGATAACGTCGTAGTTTGTTGTGAATTTGTAATAGACGATTGTGACATTGCATTTTCTAATGCAATGAACAGTTTATCGGACGGTAACAATAAGATAGACGTAAGTGTGTTTAACTATATTATTAAACAAAAAGACGCGATTATTCATGGACTAAATGAACAAATTCGTGTATTAAATAATCAAGTAGATATTTTATCTAAAGTTACACCTGAACCAAGCGCCGCAGACGTGGGTAAAAACAAAAGATTTCCAAACCAAATCAATTTAAAGAAGACTGACAAAGCTGTAAACAATAAGAAACAATCCTCAAGTAATGACAACGTCTCAAATCAAAAGGAAAATAATGCTACCAAGACTAAGAGTGACCTTGTACGTACTACCGTTAAACATTTGCCAATTAGTTTAATTCATGATGATGAAAAAGAGCATGTTCTATCGCTTAAAAAACCGGATTGGGAGATAGTAACCAGGAAAAAACGTAATAGAAATGTGGTAATCGGAAGCAGTAAAGCAGTAAATACAGGGCGTCCCTAGGTGTGTTAATTTACATGTGTTTTGGTTAAATCCTGAAACTACTGTTGAACAAATAGCCTGAAAGAAACATTTTCTGAGGTACAATGTGAAACCTGATTTATATACTTCCTTTAAAGTTTCAATTTACGAGAAAAATGTTAAGGGTGCTATGAATCCGGATATTTGGCCATGCGGAGCAGCAATTAGTCGGTTTTTTTACCGACGCAACTCGGAGGTAGGCCACAAAACCTAGAAAATGCTTGTTTTAATCCTAGTCTGTTACTACTCAATATAAATACCATTAACTCATGTAAACTAGATTTACTTTAAACTGAAATTTGTAATTTTGATAACCTGTATTTTTTGTGTTTAGTTGAAATAGGTGTAAAATTAAATGTTTTAAAGAATTGTGTCATTGATGAGTACGAACTAGTAAATTTTTACTGTAGAACATACTTGCGGTGGTGTGGGCGTCTGTAGTTAAAAATCTATAAATGCTTCATCAATTAATTTCATTTAAAGTAAGTAATCAGAATTACACACTTCTAAATTGTTATAGGCCTCCTTCGGGTGATGAAAACATTTTCTGTAACAACTTAACGTGTGTTCTCGAAAATGTTTACAACTCCACTATGAATATTTTAATTTGCGGTGATTTCAATTTCGATAGATATAAAAACAAATCTTTTTTAATGTAATTTGTTGTCCGGTTGCAATTGTAATCCGATAGTAAATTGACCCACACGAATCTCACGTTCGTTCTCGGCTATAATTGATCAAATTCTCGTAAATTTCTCTAATGATGGCACGTGTTTTGTTTTAGATAACGAGATATCTGACTACAAACATGTGCTGCTTGAATTAAATATATTTTTATCACAAAAATATGCGTTAACGGTAAATATGTTTCTAAAAGGAACTTTTATACATCTAACATTGAGCGTTTTGAGGATGCTCTTGGAAGCGAGAAATGGACCGCAGTAGAGAGCCATAATGATTTTAAAGATGCTTTTAATACATTCTGCTGGATAATTTTGAGGTCAGTTTTCCTAAACGTAAATTCAGTGTTAAAAACGGAAATAAAAGATGGATCAATTCCGAAGTTTTAAAATCTGGTTTAGATGTTAAAGACATATTTATTTTATCAACAGGACAAAATAAAACATCGACAGCTAGTTAAAATAGCCAAAAGAAATTACCATAAAAAAAATATATCCGGTGCCAAGAATAATACTCGTGCATTATAGAATACTGTTCATGAACTAACTAACAAATCTGACAGTAGTAACATGATTAACTATAAATTAAAAGTTAAATGTCAAGTTGCATCCAAATTTAATAAATATTTTGTCGAATCTCCTCTTGAGATTGTTAAAAAATAAATACTACATGCGCACCTTTCGAGTATAAAGAAATGTGTAATGAGCGTACATTGTTTTTGCATCCTTTCCCAAGCATGCATACGTTTATTAAATAATATTTTGTTTTAATAATATTGTTGAATTTATGAACAATAATAGAATTATTAATTTATTAAATACATAAATAAAAAGTTTACCTCGAGTAGGATTCGAACCTACGACCTGTACTTTGCTAGAGTATTTTTATATTTTTTTTATATTTACCTTTGAACTTATTCGTTCATAACAAAAACTTTTAATATTAATAGAATTAATTTAACTGTTTAACATATGCATCAATCAAAACTATTTTACGGTTTAGTTCAATCAAGAGTACAAGTTATCTACTAAAAAGGTCTACCCAGTTAACACAGAACCGACAGAAAATAAATACATATCACATATTACAAAGGAAGAAGAAGTACAAAGTAGCTTTCAAATCCAATACCTATGTTCTTAAATGTTTATTTAAAGCCAAAAATTCAGTTAACGACATTCGAAGTCGAATATTTATAAATTGAACTACACATCCTGTAATTGTGTTTATATTGGACAAACACCCATGAACTTTGGTATTAGACGCAAAGAACACAGTGTGTTATTATATATATATATATATATATATATATATATATATATATATATATATATATATATATATATATATATACTGCGGCACTAATTATTTGCAAATAAAAACTCACACTCGCGCGCAACCACCCTCTAAAGTATAGCTGTGAGCTGGAGTGTCGCTGTGACCTACCCTGCCACTCTTGCTTATTTACATTCAGACATCCACTCTACAAAACGTCATCATATTTATCCCGCTCATACTAAAACAGCCTGTCCCAGACGAGTTTCTGCGCGCGATTTTTCCGCGTGTGAAAGCGTAATACGGTACCAACGCAACAACTGGGACCACTCTATCAGGAATTATGAAATTTATATAAAAATCTTAGTATGTAAGATACATGCAAATTTCGCATCCAAGTTCACCCCACGTAACATCCAGATATAGATTAAACTGTTTGTAAAGGCCTTACATGTGCTTGAGCTTCCCTTCCGCAAAATTTCCTAAATTTTGTCATCATTTGTCCTTAAGCGTATATAAAATTTTCCATTGTGCAATATGTCGTGTATACAAGTAACAATATACATACGCATTCTTCCTCTACACTTTAATTCAAGTCAACTGATGATAAATTCACATTGTACACGTTTACAAGAATTTTAAACTCCTCATTCCTTGAAGTGTAGTAGACAATTCAGTAAGATTAATTGTCATCTGAATAGGGGTGTTAGTAAAATATTATTTCTCATTCAAATTTAAGACTTCCAATTCATAACTATTTCTACAACATTTAAACATACGTTTGTATCATACTCAACGTTTTACGAAAAATTTCACACCACATTTTACACCAACTTATAGATACGAAAAAAATGTCTCGTGCAAACTCACGTTCATATATTATCAAAAATACGCCGTACGCACAACATAAGACTGCATATACCCATTGCGTCCAATAATCTCAATGTATATAATTCGAGTTTAGCGTGTTATCGTGATAATCTCACAGATACTAGATTCCATAGGCCATTGAGTCTGCAGCATTAGACTGGACCCCTACTTAAATAATACCGTACATAACACAGTTACCATTAAACACCGTACACGGAGTATATACATTTTTTAGCTCTGAACATAATCCACACTTAGTCCCTATGTTCAGTTTTAAAAAACACAGGTAAATGTATATAATGTAATCATAAGGAAGTAGGTAACCAATATGACGTTAAAATAACTTGACATTTAAAAAATGAAACGTCTGAATTATTATTGTTATGTGATAAAATAAATTAAAAATGTATTCAACTGAAGAAAAAATTCAAATAATGCATTTATACCATGCCAATCAGAGCATAAGAAATGTGAGCGACGCTTTTTCGGTAAAGTATCCCAATAGACCAATTCCATCGATTGGAACCATTTTAATTATTTCGAGATTTAATAACCACGGATGCGTCGAGTATAAACACCACAAAAGAAATAAAACAAATTATGCCTTAACAGAAGAAAATACATTAAACATCTTATGCTATGCAGAAGAAAACCCGATGTCTTCGTTAAGAATGACCAACAGCTATTTTGGCATTTCTTGTTCTTCAATCCGAAGAACTGTAAAAGAATTAAAATATGAAGCTTACAACTTTACAAATCACCAGCAACTAAGTAATGAAGACAAAATTAAAAGAACTGAATTTAATAAATAACAACGAAGAAATGTTAGATATAGGTCATTCACGTTCCCAACCCTGGTTCAATAAGGCTTGTGCTGATGCAATATCTTTAAAAAATAAATATTACATTAAATGGAAATCTAATAAATCGGTCGACAGTCATGTAGAATACGTTGGTGCTAGAAATATCTGCAAAAGTGAAATCACTAAAACTAAAAAGTTGTTCGAACAACGAAAATGCATTGAACTAGCTACATCGCCTTTAGGCAGTCGTAAATTTTGGTCTTTAGCTAAAGCCATTAGTAAAAACTTTGGTACATCTTCATTTCCCCCCCTGACATCTATTGACGGATCGGTAGTTGCTGATTCTGTAGACAAAGCCAATGTTTTTGTGGATTTGTTTGCATCAAACTCGTGTCTCACTGATTCTGGAAAAGATGTGCCCCTAGTCAACTCTTCTTCATACGCTGTGAAACCAATTCATTTTCGGTACAAGTTCTTGGAATCGATCATCAGTAGGCTTGATCTCAATAAGGCGACTGGCCCAGACGGTATCCCAGCTATTGTCTTAAAGAAATGTTCCCCTGAACTAGTAGCAGTCCTATCTAAGCTCTATACGATCTCTATGACTTCTGGGGAATTCCCTTCATCATGGAAGTTAGCAAATGTTCAACCTATTCCCAAAAAAGGTGATAAGACCGATCCCTCAAACTACCGACCAATTGCCGTCACTTCCATTTTGTCTAAAATCATGGAAAAAGCCATCAATCAGCAACTGCTCACGTTCGTTGAAACTAACAAACTCCTTAGTGACCACCAATATGGGTTTAGGCAAAGTCGTTCAACAGGTGATCGTCTTTCATATGTGACCCAACTTTGGAGCAATGCAGTAGAGCAGTCCGGTGAAACAGTTGTAGTCGCCTTAGATATCTCAAAGGCATTTGACCAAGTTTGGCATAAGTGTTTACTTACCAAACTCACCTCGTTTGGGTTAAATGATACGCTCATCATCTGGGTTTCTAGTTTTCTTGATAAAAGACGAATACGTGTCGTAGTTGATGGCTTTTTTTCAAAAGAAGTTAACATTAACGCGGGCGTACCACAGGGAAATTAAAACTGAAGTTGCAAATTCAATCAACAAGGACATTCAACGTATTCTCAAATGGGGAAGCAATAATCTAGTTAAATTTAATGCTAACAAAACTCAGTGTTGCCTTGTGTCCGCCAAAGATCGATAATTTCCTGTTGTAAGTATGAATGGCTCAGTTCTTAAGTTTTCAGACTCTATTACTCTGTTGGGTATGACTGTATCTTCAAATCTCCAAATTCGGCCTCATCTGGTATATAATTCTCATCTCTGGGTTAGTGCTCCCCAATACGCTCTCGATATCGTTGATCGGATTCAAAAGAGAGCGATTAGGCTTATAAATGACCCGTCCTTAACTTCTCACATACAGTCCCTTGAGCATAGAAGGATGGTTTCAGTTCTTTCTTTGTATTATCGTTATTACAACGGCTATTGCGCTGCTGAATTATATTCTTTGATACCATCTCTGGCTATCTTTGCGAGAAACAATCGGTTCGCTCATTCACATCATCAGTATGCAGTACAAATCTCAACTTGTCGTACCAAACGGGCGCAATCCACATTTTTCTACACGGCTTCTAAACTCTGGAATGATCTCCCTAGTTCCTCCTTTCCTCTCACTTATGATTTGAGAAAATTTAAGGTAACTGTTCATAGGCATCTGTTGGCAATTCATTATCCCTCTATCTATCCTCCTAAGTGTTCCTGAGTACTTTAGCACGATAGGCCAAATTTAGTCTGTTCAGGTCCACAATCATAAAAAAAAACGCAAGAAAGAATACACTTGCAGTAAATATATTCATTGGTTCAATACTAGAAATATAAATAAGTATTACATTCCTTTTGCAAGATGTAATTATACTCTTAGAGCGCCTAGTGTAATGGGACTTAAAATTTTCAATTGTTTGCCTGATAGCATGAAAACCATATGAAATGAAAAATTTTTAAACACTCTAAGATGTTTATTAATTGAACGTACATTTTATAATTTAGACGAATTCTTCAGATGCACCGACACCATCTAGCAGGAGTTTCTGTTTCTGTTTTGATTTTATTTTTTTTTTATGTCTGTGAAATAGTTTATAATATTAGAATATCATTTTTTTGTGACTTATGTTTATTTACACTTTACATGTTATTTGTATGCCCGACGATGTCTATATCAATTTCTTTTATCCTTGACAATGAACTACATTACTATTATTATTGAGATCTCAATTTCTCAATTTTTATTTCTAATATCATTTACTAAGAACGGTGACTATAATTGTTATCGAAATGTTCAAATTTATGTAAATGTAATTAAAAATTGCGTGATTTAATACCCAAAGTATTTTATTTATCTGTCAATATTCTTAATGAAAGTTTTTTTGTTGGGAAATAAATAAGTCCTAAATAAACAAAAAAGTCCCCCAATTACTTTTTATAAATATCAAGTTTATACCAAAATGTGAAGGCATTTTTTTTAAGAACTCAATTTTAGGTAAGTTTTCTTATAAAAGTGTGTCCTAGGTAGCCTTATAAATGAATTAAATCAAAAATCTAATTTGTGCAGCACAGTATTATTGGGATTACAAGTATATATATATATATATATATATATATATATATATATATATATATATATATATATATATATATATATATATATATATATATATATATATATATATATATATATATATACCCCGATTATACTAGGCGCTCTAAGAGTATAATTACATCTTGCTAAAGGAATGTAATACTTATTTTTATTTCTAGTATTAAAGCAATGAATATCTTTACTGCAGGTGTATTCTTTCTTGCGTTTAATAACATACAAGCATATGTCAAATAGAGATTAGTTGTTTTGTATCCAAAACGTTTTGGAGATGCCTAAAAGCGTATAATAAAGTACTTAATCTAAAGGCCAACCTGTCACAATGTAGATGGAATGATAGAGTACTATCAAGCTAAATGCCAAGAAAGTAAGGGCATGAAGAGCTACCAGATATGACATCACCATTAACAAAGATATTTAACATATGGTTTTCTTTTGAGGGCTATGGAACTGTGTAAGCAAAGTCTGTTTCGTATTGAAGTACAGTCCAATATCATTTATATAGTTAGTAACATTTGTTAGTGACAAAGTACATTTTACTTCAAGTATGGTATTGTTCGAATCGGAAACTAATTGAGAGATGGCATCAGCGTACGGGACATGCTCACAACGGATTACCGCACGTATTTGATTAATATATAAAATAAATAATACCGGGCCGAGGACAGATCCTTGAGGGACCCTCCATCGTGACCGGCAATTTTTCAGAAATTCTATTTAACACGTTAGTATTTGAATTTAAGCAGAAGACAAACTCGTATCTATCAGACAAAAAGGAGGATATCCAAGTAAGAGACACACCTCCCACCCCATAGTCGTCCAAAATCTTTATAAGTTTGGAATGATTGACACAGTCGAATGCCCTACTTAAATCGCAAAAAATTCCAGCAGGGCATTCACCTGAGTGTGTTATAAAAATTGTACAAATCTGTGGAGGTTGATTTATCTTTCCGCAAAGCGTATTGGTTAATCTTAAGGATATTACACACTTCCACAAGTTTTGTAAGTCGATCTAAGAAAGCATATTCAAAAACTTTTGATAAACTTTCAGATACTGTTATAGATATAGTTGACTAATGAGGATGGATCACCCTTTTTGTAAATAGGCACCACCTTACCAGTTCCTAATCTGTCCGGAAAATTACCCGTCATAAAGGACAAATTAACCAGATAAGTTAATGTGTTCCTTTTAACAATAAATATCGGGATCTCATCAGGACCTGCTGAACATTTACTTTCTAATTTTGAATTAAGCAAGTTACGGGGCAAAAAATGAAAAAATATTCGAATTTGAGATTTTGCAGTTTTTATCATCTGGAATTCTTGTGCTTTAATTTAATTTAAGTTTTGTTAAATTCTAACCAGTACTTTTCAAGAAATTAATATTTTAGCAAACGCTTACACTACACAAATTAGCCCACTATTATACAGTGTAAACGCATAATATTGATTTTATTATAGTATACATACATTATACAGTGCTCATTTATCTTTGTAATTTTTATTTATGTGTTGGCTGCACTGCTACTCTGTCAGCTGACAATTTGTTTTTGGTGGCGTTAACAAACTAGTGGTAGCAAGGATTGAAACTGAAAATTCTTCTGCTATTGTGAGTGAAACTTTGAACTAAGCTTTAGAGCCTAGACCTAGCACTAGTCTTAGTAACAGTAGTAGTAGGCCTAGTACTAGTGCCTCAAAAAGAAAACTAAGCCCTAATTTAGGTAAATATGAGTTTTATGGGACTGATGCTGAAAATTCTTGTTATGATCTTGTATCCATGCAGACTTTGCAAAGTTTGATTTCAAGTATTGCTGTTTGCTCAAAGTGTCATGGTCAACTTTGTGTTTTCCCCAGTAATAGGCAAGGCATGAATGTAAATATCAATCTGAAGTGTTCTTCTTGTAGTTTTTTAGTGTCAGAAAGTAACAGCAAGAAAGTAGGCCTAACTAATCTGACAGATCTGAATGTACGATGTGCATATGCCTTTCGCTGTATTGGAAAGGGCCAAGAAGCGGCAAAGATTTTTTTCTCTCTGATGAATATGCCGTGGCCTTCTGAATTCATGGGTTACAACCACATTTTACTGCAGGCTGTACAGGCTGTTTGTTTTCAATCGATGAGTGATGCTGTAGAAGAATGTGTAGGCTTGCAAGAAAATGAAAACCGTGACATTACTGCAATTTTCGATGGTTCGTGGCAACGCAGAGGTCATTTATCTCTCAATGGCATAGTAACTGCGATAAGTGCACTAACTGGTAAAGTGCTTGATGTTAAAATTATGTCAAAGTTTTGTAGATGTAAAAATAGATTGGAAAACGAACATGAATCAAATTGTATTGCAAACTTTTCTGGTGTAAGTGGTGGCATGGAAGTCAAGGGTATTGTCGACATGTTTCGTGAGTCACAAACCCAGCACAAAACATAAGATATAAGTACTTTCTTGGTGACGGTGACAGTGAAGCATACCCGTCCGTTGTTGCTGCTGAGCCATATGGACCTGATTTCTCAATAGAGAAACTGGAATGTGCGGGCCACGTGCAAGAACGCATGTGCTCACGCCTTCGAAAGTTGAAATCTTAAGCTGGGAAAAAGAAACTATAAGATGGGAAAACACTGGGAGGTCGTGGCCGGCTTACAAATGAAGCAATCAAATCTGTTATGGCCTGGCCATCAGAAGAAACTTCAAATTTAGATAATATGAAAAAAGCTGTTGCATTGGAAGCAATTGAAAAAAAGTGCCGGTAAAAGCTAACAGCATCTAAAAGAAGGCTGGAGGATATGTATGAAGAAGCAGAGGATGCAGACAACTCTAAGTATGGAGCTGGGATGCATTAAAGTAAAAATTTTCAAAAAATATTTTATTTTTAATGTTTTTCTAACTTTCGGCTGATTTTTCCGCAAACGAATATTTGTAGCACTTAAGGAACATTTTCTCAGGAACGGTAAGAGATAATGAGATGATTTTTTTTGTTTACTTTGTCTAGTCTTGCTGTACATTTTAAACGGAGGGTTTTTCAAAATTCCTAGTACATTTTTTAGAGACTTGATTTATATACAAAGTTTTTAATTCAAAAATATAACTTTTTTTAAAAAAATATAAAATTCTGGTTTGTGATTGTATTTAAAAACCCTCTGCTCAGAATATGTAGAAAAGTGTAAACTTTCAGTGAAAAAAATTCAAAACTTTTACTTTTTATTTAAATGTACCTTAAAGTTGGGCAAATTAACGTGCAAAAGATGGGACTGGACGACCCCGTTTAAATAACTCAATTTCACAGAAAGGATGCAAAAACAATGTATGCTCATTACACATTTCTTTATACTCGGAAGGTGCACATGTAGTATTAATTTTTTAACAATCTCAAGAGGAGATTCGACAAAATATTTATTACATTCGGATGCAACTTGACCTTTAACTTTTAATTTATAGTTAATCATGTTACTACTGCCAGATTTGTTTGTTAGTTCATGAACAGTATTCCATAATGCACGAGTATCATTCTTGGCACCTGATATTTTCTTTTGATGGTAATTTCTCTTGGTGTCGATGTTTTATTTTGGCCTGTTGATAAACTGAAATTAAAGCATTATAGGAATTTTACAAAATCTTTAAGTCTTTAAGTTCTAAACCAGATTTTAAAACTTCGGAATTGATCCATTTTTTATTTCCGATTTTAACACTTAATTTACGACTGACCTCAAAATTATGCAGCAAAATATCATTAAATGTATTAAAATCATCTTTAAAATCATTATGGCTTTCTACTCCGGTCCATTTCTCGCTTCCAAGAGCATTCTCAAAACGCTCAATGTTACATGTATAAAAGTTCCTTTTAAAAACTTATCTACCATTAATGCCATATGTTTTGTGATATAAATATATTTAATTCAAGCAGCACATGTCTGTGGTCAGATATCTCGTTATCTAAAACAAAACACCTGCCATCATTAGAGAAATTTACGAAAATTTGATTAATGATAGTCGAGAACGAACGTGGGATTCGCGTGGGCCAATTTACTATCGGATTACAATTTCACCGGAAAACAAATTGCATAATATTTTCAAAGATAGTTGAGTTGTAAACATTTTCGAGAACACACGTTAAGTTGTTAAAGAATGTTTTCATCACCAGAAGGGGGCCTATAATAATTTAGAAGTGTGTAATTCTGATTATTTACTTTAAGTGAAATCAATTGTGCAGAATTTATAGATTTTTTACTCCAGATGCCCACACCACCGCAAGTATGTAATTGTCTACAGTAAAAATTTACTAGTTCGTACTCATCAATGACACAATTCTCTAAAACATTGAACTTTACACCTATTTCAACTAAACACAAAAAATACAGGTTATCAAAATTACAAATTTCAGTTTGAAGTAAATCTAGTTTACATGAGCTAATAGTATTTATATTAAGTAGTAAAAGTCTAGGATTAAAACAAGCATTCTAGGTAAGTTTTCTTATAAAAGTTTGTCCTAGGAAGCCTTATAAATGAATTAAATCAAAATCTAATTTGTGCAGCACAGTATTATTGGGATTACAAGTATGTATTGTGTGTCTATATATATATATATATATATATATATATATATATATATATATATATATATATATATATATATATATATATAGGTGCAATCTATACAGAGAATTTTTGCATATTTGAAAACGGATTTTGGTACATTTATATAGACCCTTTGGGAGCATAATTTAAAATTGTATTGAATTATACAGTGTGTTCGGCAAAAAAGTTACGTATCAAAGTTATGTTTTTTTTAATGAAACACACTATATTTAAAATTAAATTTGTGTTGTAGAGCTAAAGTAAAGGTCTGTTACTGTTGCAATGTCTATACCTATCTCAAACAGTTGTTAAGATAATTAAAAATTTCAAAAATTATAGCAAAAATTTTAAAATTTCATAAAATAAAGTACGTTTAAATAACGTATCGATCGTTAGGCCACATATTAGAAGCAAGAGTTGGTGTTGTAGTAAAACATGTTTGATTAATCAAAAAGTTATAAGGTAAAGTGCCCATTTACTGACCATGACCCAATTATTGACCGACTTTTCCTATAAATAGCTGGAATAAGATTTTTTAAATAATTAGATGAAAACCAAATCATTTGTTATTTTTATGATATACTTCTCTGTAAGTTTTTTAGAACTTTTCTTTTTTATGTTATTTACATTTCGCGCCAGAAAATCTTATAGTGAACCGCGCGGGAGAACCAGTGACTTCAGTATGTCCAATGTGTTCATTGAGTTAAGGCTGCTTCCCTGTTTGATATCCTAAAATTCATCCAGTAAGTGTATTTTAGAGTAATATTTTATTTGTACACTGTTTAGTATGATGTCCTTATTATATGTAAACAGTTTTTATCAAGTTTTTTAAATTATGTTTAAAGTTATATGCTGGTCAGTAATAGGCCCATTAAAATTTTGTTATAACCCAATTCTTGATCTACTGGTCACTAATTAGGATTTGTAGACATTCATTGTCGCATAACCATTAAACATCCCTTTACGTATGATGTACTATTTCAAACTGTTACTTCGAAAACAAAAAATTAACTTTACTTTGGACCAAATTATGACCGTAATATTTCAAACATTTTTAATTTTTTTTCAAATATAAAATTATGGTCACTATATGGCAACTTTATTGATCATAAATTGACTTTCTCGTGATCAAAAAATGGTTCTAGGCTTCTAATAACTAAGAATTGTTTTACTTGGGATTGTATAATAATATTGATTCATTTTCAATTGATATTATTAAGAATATGTATTAATAAATACAAGACCTTTAACTGATTACAATATTATGTATAGGAAATAAGTAAAAATAATAATTTAAATTATAGCCTACACGTGTTGGTCAGTATATAGCAAATACATCGGTCATAATTTGATTTTAATGTGATCAACATTTGGGTCTATGTTTCTGATGACTAAAAATCGTTTTTTATGTAATTTTGGCATAATATTAATTAATTTTCAAATGGAATTGTCAATAATATCTATTAATAAATACAAGACCTTTAAGTGACCACAATATTGTGTACAGGAAATACGCAAAAATAATAATTTGAATTATAACCTACACGTGTTGGTCAGTATATAGCAAATACATCGGTCATAATTTGATTTTAACGTGATCAACAATTGGGTCTATGTTTCTGATGACTAAAAATTGTTTTATGCATAATTGTGTAATAATATTAACGGATTTTCAATTCTAATTGTCAATAATATTTATTAATAAATATAAGACCTTTAACTGACCACACTAAATAAATGAAACTAATAATTTAAATGACAATTTTCACACGATGGTCAGTAAATAGCAAATGCATCGATCATTATTTGATTTTACCTTGGTCAAAAAATGGTTTAATGTTGTTCGCTAAAAAATCTGATACATTTGCGATTATATTATACTATATATTAAATTCAGTTAAATTTATTAATATGTAATAACAAATACCGTTAACTAACCTAAATCTTTTTTCCACCAAATAAATAAAATTCTTATTAGGATGGCTCCACAAGCAAAGAAGCGAAAATTGTATACGAAAGAAATGCTAGGTAATGCGCTCTTAGAAATAGAAAATGGCATGTCATATGGAAATGCTAGCAAAGCCTTTAACATACCTAAAACAACACTTATGTACAAACGAACAGGAAAACTACCAATGGAAGGAAGACCTGGACCAGCTACGTTTCTTTCTCAGCTGGAAGAAGAAATGTTAGTAAAATGGTTATTACATATTAGTAATATGGGTTTTCCAGCAACAAGAATTCAGCTAGCTGATAGTGTAGAATTACTCTTTAAGCACATGAATAAAGAAAACCCTTTTCCCAATGGTCGACCTACAAAAAAATGGCATCAGCTTTTTGAAAGAAGGCATCCAGAAATTGCTATTCGAGTAGCTCAAAGTTTATCAAAAGCCCAATCCGCCCTTAGTGAGGATAAAATAAGAACCTGGCATGCCGAGGTACTAACGTATTTAAAAAATAATAATTTTGACCTTATTTTAAATGATCCAACTCGCATTTATAATTGTGACGAATCCGCCTTTTTTTTGAGCCCAAAGGATAACAGAGTATTAGTAATACGGGGTGAAAAGGCTGTTTACTCTTTTGTTAGTAATGATGATAAAGAATGCTTAACACTTATCATGTGTAACGCTTCCGGACAATTTCCCCTCCATGGTTGTTTTTCCATATAAGCGTATTCCTGCAAAATAAGTAATAAAGCACCTGCATCATGAGGGCTAGGACGAAGTGATTCGGATGGATGACGGAGAAACATTTTTGAGTACATCACTAATATATTTCACAAATGGTTAGTGGAAACAAAATTTCGTTACCTGTAATTTTGTTTGTTGACGGGCATTCTTCTCATCTTACACTAAATCTCAGCGAATTTTGTTCTAAAAATTCCATTATTTTGGTTGCATTATTTCCCAATGCAACTCATATTATTCAGCCATTGGACGTTGCATTTTTTAGACCATTAAAAATGTCTTGGAAGAAAGTAGTGCTTAACTGGCGGATCGAAAATAATGGAGCTAAAATTGGCAGAGAAGACTTTGCAGGACTTCTAGAAAAATCCTTAAATAACATGCAAAATAAATCAGAAATAATTTCAAATGGCTTCAGAGCTACTGGTTTGTTTCCCTTTAACGTTGCAAATATCGATTTTAAGAAATATTTCAAAATTGATTTGGCAACACCCAGTAATAATGGTAACGATACATATGAAGATTTGAATATTATCAACATTGTTCTAAAACGAATTCAACATGATATCCCGGAAAAAATTGAATTGTTCCAAAATAGTAATGATATTTGGAATGGTGACATTGAAGATCTAAGCTTATTTCAATACTGGAGTTACTTAATGAAAATGAAAAGTGACTTAGAGCATAGACAAATGTCCTTACACAATGAACCCAATCCTTTACAAAATCATCAGAACTGTTCGGTGGAGTTGTGTTCATCTAGCATAGACCATATCATTAATGATGTGCTAGTGCAAAATCAAGACATATCTAAAATGGAGGAATTCTTTTTGAGGGCAATAGTGTGGTTATTCCTTTCAATGAAAATGATTTTGTTAACTCTTCAGAAATAGATGACAACCTAACCGGTCCAATCGTAATTTCATTACCCCCTCCTAACGATAACGCCTCAGAAATGGATGGCAACGTAGCTGATCCAATCGTGATACCAGTACCTCCTAACGATCATATAGATATTCATAAGGAATCATCACCAAAAGTTAAATCTTTTGAATACGATAAAACTCCGCCATTCTCTTCACCAGTACCTCCTAACAATCATATAGATATTCATAAGGAATCATCACCAAAAGTTACATCTTTTGAGTACGATAAAACTCCGCCATTATCTTCATTTGAAAACAAGCAAAGATCTCCTTCTGTAAAAGAACAAAACAAAGATAATATTTTGGAATTTGTGCCCACGCCATTTAAAAAAGCTTTGTTTTGGCCAATGCCAAAAAAGAATGTAGAAAACTTGCAGAGAAGAATTAAGGAAAAAGTTCCTGCAGTAGCATCTTCATCGCAATGGCAAGAATATTATAAAAAAAAAAACATTAAAATAAACAGGAAGAAGAAAAACATTAGGAAAGAAGAACGCATACGAAGAGAAGTGAAAAATAAAACAAATTCAGCAAAACAACCAAAAGAGGTTGAAATAGTTATAGAAAGCGAAACAGAAGTCGAGAATGCATCCTCTTCATCACAAAGCGACTCAGAAGATAGAGGAATCGTAGCTTTTTGTAATGGAGATTATTGTATTGTGAAGTATGAGGTTATATTGTTTTTTTATTAAATTTTTTTGAAAAGAAATTATTACTTAGTTTTTTATTTATGTTACAAGTCGTTGGCCACTATTTGGTATACTTATTGGTTATTAATTGAGTTTTGTGTATTTTTCAGTGATCAGTAATTGGTTACTAGTGCTTTTCTGAGATTAATATTTTTTTATAATTTTAAATGTAATCCTTAATAAATTCCATTCAGTATTTTTAAAAGCATAATTTTGGAGTTACTAGAATTACGTTTCTTTTTTATAGTAGGTTGTTTAATAGCAAATATACAAAGTAAAATGTTTCACGCGTATGCTTAACTGGTCACTAATAGGGCGCTTTACCTTACAGGGTGTCAGAAAACATCATTAAATTATGTTAACATTTAAAGCACCTTAACTCCATTATTTTAAATGGAACACCCTATATCTAACAACTTAAAATGATACATTGTTTTATCCCCTTTCAATGCCTATTAGGATGTCCTATATGTACAGTGCATCCCATTTTGGTTGAGACAGCCAGATATCTCGTTTGTTGTTGAAGATAAAACCTTGGGGTTTTCGCGGTCCTGTGCCACTTTTTTGTGAAGCTCAAGATGGTTGAACGGATTTTGCCTAACTTCTTTCGTTTATAAATTACAGGGTGCTTTTGAAAATCCACACTTTTTGGATCCCCTCCATATCTAAGAAGTTTCTCAGCGATAATGTCAAATTGAAAACATACAGAATTTTACGTAGAATCCAGGGGCGCACTCAATTTTTTTTTTCGGGGTATCGTTATAGAGATAAGACTAAAACTTATGATTTTTTCAATGGAACGCCCTGTATTTTATTATCTCATTAAATTACTTTTTTTCCCTTCGAAATGATATATAATATATAAACATGAAGTTTTCAAAAATTCTCCAAAATTACTAAAACATTGAATTTTAATAGAGTGCCATAGATTTCAAAGTTTTACTACAGGGATTATTTGTGATTTTTTTATAGTAGGTCATGGATGCTACAAACACTGTTGTTGACTTTTGGAGGATTGTTTTATCAAGTGACTGTGGAGAAATCAACACATCTGCTGTCCTGATGATAAATTTTGATGCGTTTTATTGTGTTTGTGTTTGGCGATTTTGTTAATTTGTGAAATTTTATAATGGCGGAAAGATTTTTTCAGAACAACGAAAAGTATGATATCATACAATGTTTCAATCAATGCCATGAAAATGTTGATGAAGCATTAGAATTATATTTAAAAGGTAAACTAGTAATTTACAATAAGACCTTATATGACATATTGTTTTTAAAACGTTAGATATCCAGAGAGGCGTCAACCTATTCAGCAACGATATTTCGACTAAAGAATTATCTACTAAATTATGGTGCGTATTCTAAACCCCGACCCAAGACGTATAACAAGGAAAATAATGAAGTGGATGAAATAAATGTCTTAGCCAGCGTCCGTGTCTCTCCTCAGACTTCTTGTACGAAGTTAGAAAATGACACTGGCGTTCCCCGATCACGGGTACAAAGGATTTTAAAAAAACACAAATTGAAACCCTTCAATGTGAATATTGTCCAGCATTTATACTCTGGTGATGCAGCGGGGCGTGTGAATTTCTGTAATTGGTTTTTGAACCAAACTCGAAGGGACAATAATTTTGCGAGTAAAGTCATATGGTCAGACGATGCCCATATAAGCAATGCCGGTTTATTTAACAGGCAAAATACAAGGCACTGGTATGATGAAAACCAACACCTAATTTTTGAGCAACAACAACAGGGTCGATTTGGTTTTAATGTAGCCTGTTTCTTATTGGGGACATCAATAAAATACCGCATTTTTGAAGGGGCTCTTAACGCGAATAGGTACTTGGCAATTTTAGAAGAAGTAATACCAGAATTCATGGAGAATGTTCCCCTCGCCTACCTTAATGCCATTTACTTCCAACAAGACGGTTCCCCTGTCCACAATTCGAGGTTGATTGTGCCGTTTTTAGAAGAAAGTTTCCAGGACCATTGGATTGGAACAAATGGACCCATTAGGTGACCTACAAGGTCACCTGATTTGTCAGTGTTGGACCTTTTTTTGTGGGTTATTTTGAAAAATAAAATATACGGTAAGAGGCACAATAATATTGAAGAACTTCGTGCAACAACAAAGGCAGTTTTCCAGAATTTACAAAATCGGCCTTTCTTAATTTTAAATGCATTAAGACGTATTAAGAAATTGTGTCAATTGTGTGTGGACATCAATTTGAATAATTCAATGAATAAGTTAACGAATAATTTCGAAATGAAATAGTATGAGTAAATATTTAATTAGTTGCTTATTCTACATTATGAACTTTTTATTACTATTTATTTGTTGCTATTAGTTACCTACGTTTTGTGTTTTGTTAGTGAATTAGTGTTAGTATAGTTCTTGTTCCTTTCATAGAAAAATCACAAGTAGTATTTCTTCAAGTTGAACTTTTTTTGTACTATTAAAAATCAATGTTTTAGTGATTTTGGAGCATTTTTGAAGGATTTATGTTTAAATATTATATATCATTTTGAAGGAAAAAAAAAAGAATTTAATGAGGTGATAAAATACAGGGTGTTCCATTGAAAAAATCATAAGTTTGAGTCGTATCTCCATAACCATACCCCGAACAAAAAAATTGAGTCCGCCACTGAATTCTACATAAAAATCTCCATGGGATAAGTTTTCAATTTGACATTATCGCTGAGAAACTTCGTAGATATGGAGGGGGTCCAAAAAGTGTGAATTTTCAAAAACGCCCTGTAACTTATGAACGAAAGAAGTTAGGAAAAATCCGTTCAGGACATCTTGAGTTTCAAAAAAAAGTGGCACAGGACCGCGAAAACCGCAAGGTTCTATCTTCAACAACAAAGATACTTGGCTGTCTCAACCAAAATGGGACGCACTGTACATACCTACCTGTATTACTTTCTTAGTTATTTCATTTTATTTTGATATTACACTTTTCTTTTACATAATTATAATTATCTATAGTATTTAAAATATCGTGATAATAAACAATAACATTTTAATTTATTTTTTTCTTATAAACAGTAAGATATAATACAATAAAAATACAAACAAACAACAACAAAATAATATTAATTAAAATAACCTAATACATTAAATATTCAAAATGGCGGCTATTGTGTTCAATACATAACTGAACCCGTTGTTTAAACGATTCATTTATTTTTTCCAACATTTGTGGGATAATACTTTCAAAGCCTGTACATATCCTTTCTTTCATGTTATCTGGTGTTGTAGGAGGAACACTGTATACCATATTTTTGATGTACCCTCATAAAAAAAATCAACACATGTCAAGTCAGGAGATCTGGCTGGCCAATTTTGGGGTCCTCCTCTTCCAATCCATGTATTCGGAAACATTTGATGTAAAGTACTACGTGCATTGTGATGGAAATGAGCCGGGGCATCATCTAACTGTAGCCACATGCGTCGTATGGTATTTAATAGAACATCCTCCAATAAATTGAACAAAGTTTCTGTTAAAAATCTATTAAAACTTTGTCTGCTTAAATGTCCTTCGAAAAAGTATGGTCCTATCAGGTGTTTTCCAAGAATTCCCCCCCAAATATGAACAGACCATCTATACTGGTGGTTAATTATTCTTAAATAATGAGGATTTTGATCTGAATAAAAGTGAAAATTATGTCTGTTTACCAAACCGTTATTTTGAAATTATCAAAAAAAATTTCTTCTTCTCCTTCTTTATTTAGTACCCACATACAAAAATCAGTTCTATTACAAAAATCAGTTTCTAAAAGCTCTTGATGAATGTTAGTATGAAATGGGTGAAATTGATGTTTTTTTAAAATTCGAAAAACACTGGTCTTACTCATTCCAGTAATCAATTGTATTTGGCGCTGACTCGTATGTGGATTTTCAATAACGGAATTAATTACTGTTAATTCATTTTCCTCATTATTAGTAACATATTTGTTACCTCTTACTGGTTCATAAGCAACATTTCCAGTTCTTCGAAATACTTCCAATAACCTCTGGAATACTTTTTTGTTTGGATGGTTACAAGTAGGATATTTTTGTGCATAAACTTAGATGCTAGTAAACAATTTTGATCACATTCACCGAGCAAAGAAATCATGTCAATTCTTTCGTTTATACTGTAAACTTTCATTTTAAACAATGGATTATTTTAATTTTACAAATATTTTAGAGATTATAAATTTTTTGACAGATGGTAACTAATAAATAAACTAATCACATTAACGTTAAACGTTAGACAAAGCCAACTTTAGTAAATTAAAATATATCAATTTAAGTTGTTAGATACAGGGTGTTCCATTTAAAATAAAGAAGTTAAGGTGCTTTAAATGTTAACATAATTTTATGATGTCTTCTGACACCCTGTATAACTTTTTGATCAATCAAACATTTTTTACTACAACACCAACTCTTCCTTCTAACATGTGGCCTAACGTTCAATACATTATTTAAACGTACTTTATTTTATGCCATTTAAAACTTTATGCTGTAATTTTAGAAATTTTTAATTATCTCAACATCTGAGATAGGTAAAGACATTGCAACAGTAACAGACCTTTACTTTAGCTCTACAATCCAAATTTAATTTTAAATAGTCATTTAAAAAAATATGTAACTTTGTTTCCGAACACCCTGTATAATTAAATATAATTTTAAATTATGCTCCCAAAGGGTCTATATAAATGTACAAAAATTCATTTTCAAATATGCAAGCGTAAGAGACCGAGGCGTATAGATTGGACCACCCGGTACACCGACACAAACGCAACACCGACACAAACGCAGCACCAACACAAACGCAGCACCGACACAAACGCGATACCGACACAAACGCGACACCGACACAAACGCGACACCGACACAAACGCGACACCGACACAAACGTGACACCGACACAAACGCGACACCGACACAAACGCGACACCGACACAAATGCGACACCGAGACAAACGCGACACCGACACAAACGCGACACCGACACAAATGCAACACCGACACAAATGGGACACCGATACAAACGCGTCACCGACACAAACGCGACACCGACACAAACGCAACACCGACACAAACGCAACACCGACACAAACGCAACACCGACACAAACGCAACACCGACACAAGCGCAACACCGACACAAACGCAACACCGACACAAACGCCACACCGACACAAACGCCACACCGACACAAACGCAACACCGACACAAACACCGTCACAAATAAGCACCTACAGAAACCCAGACACAAACACGGGCACAAACAAAGGCACAGACAATACACAAACACAAGCATAAAACCGACACAAGCGCAACACCGACACAAGTGCAACACCGACACAAACGCAACACCGACACAAACGCAACATCGGCACAAACACCGTCACAAACAAGCACCTACAGAAACCCAGACACAAACACGGACACAGACACGGACACAAACACGGGCACAAACACAGACACAGACACATACACAAACACAGACACAAGCATAAACACCGACACAAAGGTAAACTCCTACACAAACACCGACACGCACGCACGCGCACACACACATACACACGCGCGCGCTCACACAACCACACTCAGATTCAGAAGGAAATAAATGCAGGGTTTTATTCGAACCGAGAGCGTATTTTTTAAGTTATCGTGGCTAGAAACACACGCACTCACACCCACATACACACGCACACATACCACTCACACTACACACGCACAGGCACTCACAAACACATGCGCGCGATCTTTTAAGCTCACGGACACAGGCACATAGACATCTTGTTTGAAAATGGTCCAGATCTTTTAAGAATGCTGAAAACGTGTAATTGCATTGACAACCCAAGGTCGAATTTTTTTACGAATGCATTACTTATGTATTTAACATTTAACATTAAAGTAGTATTGAAACTTGTTTCGTGAGAGTCTAAAGCTTCTGCGTTTGTTCATTTGTTTCTGTTTATTATAAAATTATGTGCAAAATTAGAGAAAGTTATATTTGAACTTATGCATACTCAACTGTTTATCTAGGTGGTAATAAGACTATACCTTGTACCTTTTATATAAGCGTGAATATGAATAAATTAAAAATATTTTTCAGTCTTCATACTGTATACTCTTTGCTAATGCAACTTGGGTATATGCATAAGCAAATTATGTGTGGGCCACACCAGATTCTTTTATCATGATTTGCATTCTTATTTTGTTTTACCTTTGCAGATAAATCTTAACCTTTGAACATAAACTTAGGATTATTTCTTAAATATGTCGATTATATTCAGATATTCGAGCTCCATTCTCAAGTTATGTCATGTGAGAGTTATTTTACACTTTATAGCTATTATTTATTTTAACAATACTTTAGCACAAATATTCTGCTTTCATTATAATGATATCCTTGTTTCAACCTCTACTACTAGAATATAGGTTTAGTTTAAAAAAACCGCTGCAAATTGTTCCAATACTTCCACATCAAAAAAATAGTTTTTTTTTTGTAAATAACACGAAAACGATTAACTTTAAAAAAAATAAAAAAGAATGCTTTTCGATCAGAAATTTGATTTTCTATCTTTTTGAAAAAAATTGTATGGTCGGGTTCCAAAATCGCGTTTTTTGGAAATATTTCGAAAATGACAACATTTTCGAAAAAAATTGCAAAAACACTTTTTGTGAGGACTTTTATTTCCTATCTAATCGTATTTTCACTTTTTGTTCATTTTATTGATATTAAACAAGTATACTTTTTTTTAGAGAAAGGTTCAAACTACCCCAAAATATTTTTTTTAGATCTTTATCATACAGGGTGTTAAAAATTTAGGCGTTAAGGTGTACAACTTAGTCCATCCCTGGTAAACTAAACAAGCTAAATATGTTTCAAGGATAGTATTCTAAGAGGCCCTTACTAGTGGCCATCATACTGAATTTTTATTAAATTATGTCAAGTACTTTAAAAGTTATTCACGAAAACTTATTTCCAGCGGCGTCCTTTAGGGGCTCACATCTCCGAATGGAGGGTCTGGAGGAAAAACATTTATAGGAACTTGTCATGTTATTTTTTCGTCTTCTATCTAAATCTGAGAGATTTCCCACTTTTTTCCGGACGCCCTGTAGATGACTAGATCTGATATCACAGGTGATTGACTAATTACATCATTAAGTAGGTTGGTCCCTGTCCTAAGATTCCATTCTTTAATCTGGAAATAAGTTCAATGTAATAATATAAACTCAAAACCACTAATCCCAAAAAAATTATATACATGTATTTTAGTTAAATTTGTAATGTACAAATGACATTGATATACCAACAAAGAAAGGAATAAAAATTAAAAACTCTTGACATATTACATCATTTAGTAGGTTGGTCCCTCTCTTAAGATAGGATTTAATGTAGAATTTTGCTTTTAGTTTAATGATATTATTATTGTCGTATCCAGTATTTCTACATTGTCTATGTTAAATTCATGACCATTGTTTAGTATGTGCTTGGCGAAATGAGAAAAGTTGTGTCCCTCTGTTGTTGTTTTTAATTTGACGGTTGTGTTCTTTTGTTTTTACTATTATATTGCGTGTAGTCATACCTATATAAGTAGAATCACAATTTTCACAATACAATTTATAAATAATAAAGATAGGATTTAATGTAGAATCTTTTTTTAATTTAATGGTATTATTTTTAAATGTCCTATCCAGCATCCAATTATTCAATTTATAAATGCCAGGGAGATGACTTTTTTGCAGCTTGCCTTTGTAGGTACACAAACTTGCATTTATATTGTAAGGCACTTTGAACGTCACCTGAATTTTAAATTTTTTTAAAAACTTGGCAATTTGCTGTGAAATAGAACCATAGTGTGGTAGCGTAACATAATATTTATTCTCTTCATGTATACGTTGCAAAGAGTTTAGTATTTTGAGTTTTATTTTGCTTATGGTTCTGTTTATGATCTTATCAACCGTTTTCCTACCGTATCCATTGTTCTGAGCTATTTGGTATATAATATTATTTTCCACTCGGAAATCAGTCTCTTTTAAATTAAAACTGCATAATCTTTGTACATACGCATAAAATGGTTGCATGGCGAAAGCTAAGTGGCGAGTTGCTGTGATAGGGTGTAATGTTGTCTGAATGAGTATTTTTTCTAAATACCTTAAATTCCAAATGGTCGTTGACCTTAGTAATGTAAACATCAAGAAATAGAATAGAGCTATTATTCTCCATTTCTTTAGTCAATTTTATATTTTTGTGCCTACTAGTGATGTATATGAAAAAATGTTTAGCTCACTATCATTGCATTTAAAAAAATTTAAAAACACTGAAGACATCATCAACATAGCGGATCCAACAGATCACATTCTTTTTGTACATGGTGTTTTCGAGTAAATATTTTATTATTGGTCTTTTAAAAAGATTTCACAGAAAAGGGGAGATAAGCCTCCTCCATCATTAAACCTTCTTTTTGTAAATACGTTTTGTCTCTAAATTTGAAAAAATTAAGAACTACGCTGATATCCAACAATGAAAACAGCTCATCTTCAACGTTAATATTGCTGTTGTGTAACATGCGTTTAAAAATACTCTTAGTATCTTCGATAAGGACATTAGAAAACAGGTTGACAATATCAAAACTAATTAGTTTTGTACTACTGCCTATTTTAATATGTTTTAATTTTATTAATGAGCTAACAGAGTTCTTAACACTAAAACTAGATTTAATGTTTAAGTTACTCTTAATAATTTGTTTAGTCATTTATTTAAACGAGTAGTAGCTGAACCTGATTGAGAAATGACTGGTCTAATAGGGACTTCATTAAAACTATCACATTCAGTTTTGTGTATTTTGGGAAGACAATAAAGTGTTGGAACTAAAGGAGATTGCTATATATATATATATATATATATATATATATATATATATATATATATATATATATATATATCGTATCAAATAAAATTGTTTATTTAGATTCTTGTTGCCTTTTATTACCATATTTAGTCTGGTGTTATAATTCTTAATGACAGTCATTTTTACTTCTGGTAGTTTTTGTTTGGTAATACAGTCCTTCACCTTATTGTCATACTCATTCTTGTTATGGTCAGAGTAATAAATGTGGTAAGTATTAATAATTACCGGTACGTATTATTAATAACCGCATCAAATGGTTAATGTGATGAAAACATAAAAAATATTAATTTTAACCTGATATTATTAATAATTTCTTAACGATTACAGTTAAAGTAATGAAACAGATAATTTTGCTTACCTAGTACAATTACAACTAAATAGTATTCTTGTCCAACTCTTTTAAACACAAAATGAAGATAAAAATAAAAAACGTATAAAAAATTAATCCAAAGGAAAGAACATAATTATTTATTTTTGCAGGAACGACTCTTGTGGCACTTCGAATTGCAAAAAATGTGTGATTTTTTGCATTTGCAACGGTTCGAATTGCACTCACCGGCACAATTGCAATGTCGAAAGCCTTGTCCACCCAAATTTGAATCCCGCCGAGCACATTCTCGAAGAGTTATATCATTCTCTGGAACATCTGCAGCTGAAATGAATTTTTCCTTGCGGATGTTGAATTCATTCCTAGAATACAATTGGTTGAAAATACCATGTTTAGTTCCCACCTTATAAAGGTTTTCCTTTTCGACAGAAATAATCACGGCAATCATATTTGTACTGTCTATCTTAGCTCTATCTACCTCTGGTGCCCTTATTCTAACATTTTGGCTTATTTCTGCAATGGAAAATTTGGCATTAGAGCGCTTCAACATTTTTTCGGCTTGGTTTTCGAGTGAATTTTTAGTGGATTCTCGAGCCTCTTGAATGTTTTGTAACACTTCAGTAATCGGAGATGTGGGCTGTTTATTTGTGTTATCACTTTCCGCTTCGGCGATAATATCTTCTGCATCTCTTGCAACGGCAGCAGAATGTTGATCTTTTGGTTGATCTGTGTTGTTATCAACATCTCTCTCCAAATTTATATTTTGAGGTTCGTGAAGATTATCAAACGGGTCCTCTAATGTCAATTCGAGATCTTCTTCACGTATTATTTCTGACAATGTATGTAATGCCAGCAAGAAAGTTTTTAAACCAACTTTAGGTTTGCAACCGAATATATCTTCATAAGGACTACGATTGGTTCCGGAATGGTGAGCTTTGTTCTTCATAAACTGAATAAATCTTAATCCTTCCGACCATTTTGGCGTCTTGTTTGTCTCCAACCATGACGATAACATTAAAAATTACTATTAATTTTATTAAATATATCACTTTAATTTCGTAAATATATCACTTCAACCTTAATTTTGAGTTTGTATTGGTAATAACCGGTAATTATTAATAATTTTCCGTTTATTACACTGACCGTAACAATTACGTTACAGTTACCTATATCGGCCTTGATTAAAATAATGTTATTGTCTTTGAGTTTTTGTTTTAAATTTGAAAGATTTCTTGAAGTGGAATTATGAGTAGATCGAACTGTTGTTATTGTGACGGAGTTTGCTGTTATTTATTTTTTCAGCAATTATGTGTTTTATATTTATTTTTTGATGGTCTGAAATATTGTTAGTACAGTTGATTATGTTTTCCGTTGCAAATGTTAACTCTAAGTAATTCTTTTTTACCCACGTTATAATAAAAATTAGATTTAAGTTTTTGCCCCATTTGTAAAATTTTTAACTCTATTGTGAAATTTAAAATCTATCTGTTATGTGAACATGATTCTGTTTGCGTGTGTTGTTAGCTTTGTCATACAAATTATGTAATTTCTTAGATAACCTATTATATAATGCTATACCAAAACATTCAACCTTAGTTCTAACGTTTTGATCTAAAGCGTAGAATATGGCGGGATGTACTAAACAGTGGTCATGAATTTAACTTAAGACAATGTAGAAATACTGGATAGGACACTTAATAATAATATTAAATTAAACAAAAATTCTACATTAAATCCTATCCTATCCTATTTATAAATTGAATTGTGAAAATTGTGATTCTACTTATGTAGGTATGACTACACGCAATATAATGGTAAGAACAAAAGAACACAACCGCCAAATGAAAAACAACAAGAGAGGGACACAGTTTTCTCATTTCGCGGAGCACATACTAAACAGTGGTCATGAATTTAACATAGACAATGTTGAAATACTGGATACGACAATAATAATCTCATTAAACTAAATCCTATCTTAAGATGTAATTAATGATGTAATTAGTCAATTGCATGTGATACCAGATCTATAGTAGCAACAACCACCACCCTTAGTTGAACTTATTCCCAAATTAAAGAATGGATTTTACTATTAAAAATAAGCCGTATCAAGTAAAATTAGATGGTAATCTGTATTCGATTATTTTAATGAAAAGAAATATTAAATATCATTTGATGCACGCATAATTATAACCCTTTTTTCTTACAACAAACACTTATTGCTTTTTGAGTTCATTGCTTCTACTGTCTATAAAATATAATATTGAACCAAAACTATAAAATTGAATTTGTATAAAAATATTTATGGAAGAAGCCTAGTTACACTTTGCATTAAATGCTTATATATGTAAATTCTGTTTTAGCAAATTAAAAATAATTGAATTTTCTGTCTATCTATACCTCAAAAATGATGACTTTTAATTTATAAGAAAAATGGTGTACGCAATCTCGCCATTACTTTATGGTAATAAAAAAATATGGTTAAGTACAATTCTAATTTAAAAAAACCACTGCAAATTGTAGCAATACTTTCACATAAAAAATCGTTTTTTTTTTTGTAAATAACTCGAAAACGATTAACTTGACAAAAAAAATTACAAGAATGCTTTTCGATCAGAAATTTAATTTTGTAACTAATACCAAAATTTCAAAAAAATCGTGTGGACGGGTTCCAAAATCGAGTTTGTTTGGAAATATTTCGAAAATGACAAAATTTTGTAAAAAATTGCAAAAACACTTTGTGAGAAATTTTATTTCCTATCCAATGGTATTTCCACTTTTTGGATATGTTAAAGTAGTTCCGGAGATATTTAGGAAAAACCGGTTTTTTAAATTAACGGTTTGTTGTACAGAATAATTATCGGGACAAAAAATACTCACAATTATATTACTAATCACATATCAAAAGGAAAAAAATCTAAAAAAATAAAAATTTGCAGAAGGGGTACTTACCCCCCAATTTTATACCTTTCCCCAAAAAAATCAGTGGCTTTGGGTAGTTGATATCTAGATGTGTGCCAATTTCAAGTTGATATGTTAAGTCCTTCGAAAGTTATGGAGTACACACCCACACAGACAAGATTTTTTGCTCAAATTTTGTTTTCGAACATTTTAAAGCGATTGAGCAAATAAAAATTTTTGAAATTTTTTTTAGCGTTACAGTACTTCCCATCCGTTGGATATGGAAATGATTAGGTGTTTAATTGATATTATTTATATATAGTGTTATATTTTGCAATTGATTTTGTAAAATTCCGTGATTAAATTATTTATAAACTAAAAGTAATTTTAAAAAATTTAAGAATATTTATTCAAATATAATGCTCGGCCAATTTCAAAGTTACATAATATTTTCATGACATATGACATTAGTAACAAGTAATAAATAAATCTTGATAGGTTAAATATTATTAAACCGTCTTGAAAATGATATTCTAGAACACTTATGCGAACGAAACTATCACTGAACAAATCCACATTGAAGAAGCAAACAACAAAATTTCATTACATATCGGTGCAAAATGCCGTCAAAGAAATTATATTCGATTAGCAAAGCATTCACTTCAAGGTTTGGGGAAGAATAAAACAAAAAACCTAGAGATACTATATTAAAGATCTAGTTTATATACTCGTGACGACAGCCCGGGAATAAAAACATGTTGTGCTGTCCGGTATTAAGTACAGATTTAAGAGCAATTTATTAATTTAATGTAAATCATTGAGTTGATGGTATAATTTTCAATTTTGCGTCAGGAAGTTTCAAAAAATAGTTAATATTGTGGAAAAACACCTACTAAATTTGCGTTACAGTTGTACACTATGTCCCAAGAAAGCGGCAAACCTGTAACTTTGCAACATATAGAACAAGAAGCGAACTCAGGTTTTGAAACCAGCATTCTAGGTAAAATGGACGAACAGTGTAATGTTTTTCTGCTCAAACTGGAGAACAAATTGAACAGGTTTTCAAAACAGTTTAATGAAGTTACAACTTTGGAGCAATATTCCAGCATATGTGGTATAATCTACGCATATTTGGCATTTCTGAAGAAGGAGATGAAAAGTCATTGAAAAAGTAATTACATTAGTTTCCACTACACTTTGTATTGATATAGTACTGGATGATATTGACAGTTCACATTGCGTTGGTCGGCAAAATAATGGAATGTCTCGAGCTGTTATTGTAAAATTTATTTCATACAAATGACGGGCAGAAGTATTTCGAAACAAAAAACGTCTTAAGAATACTGGATTCGTCATCAAACAAGATTTAACTAAGCAAAGCAATGAGACGTTTATAGCACCTTGTGAAAAATTTGCTAAGCAGCACGTTTGGGCTTCTGGCGGTAGAATTATTGTTTCTTGTGGAGGAGACTTTCACACTTCCTAGCGAAGTTGATAGTGTTCAAGTGTCCTGGAATTAAAGTTTATTTCTGTAGTCATGGCGATATGTTGGTAGTTTAATTATGTTTGTGTATAATTATGTTAATGTTGAAAACAATATCGTTCGGAATTTTAAGTTCTTACAATCACAGAGATATCTAGTTCATAGAACTTTTATTAAAATTGCAATAAAAACCTGCAGTTTTAAATCTTGTACAACTGCAGTCGAGTGAAAGTAACATTAGTAGCAAATGGTATGTTTTACCTGCATTTATTTTATTATATATATATATATATATATATATATATATATATATATATATATATATATATATATATATATATATATATATATATATATATATATATATATATATATATATATATATATATATAATTAAGCTGAATATTATAGATAGAGAGTTGTAAGCTCAGATTAAAGGAGACATTAAACTTTAATTACGTTGAATTTAAATAAACATATATGTAAAGTGCAGAATGCATAAGTACGAATTAACTTAAAACTAAGTACAAATCTGAATATAGGATATGTTGTTAGCTAGTTAAACCAAATCTCATAAATATAAAAGTGTTATCATAGCTGAGCAGTAGTATTAAATTAAATTGTATCAATCAACGTTAGAAGTGTAAAGGACATGTTAAACTTATGAAATCCGAACAAATTTTACAAGTTTCATAGAGCTTATTAAGTTTAAAAGTGAAATTAAACAAAGATTATGTTATAAACTCACTTAACAGTGTGATTAGAAAGTGTTGCAACTTAAAATAACATTCTAGATGTGATTAAGTTTAAAAGTTGATAAACCAGGTTATGATGGTTTTTGAATGCAGTGCTTGCAGAATTTATTAACATGAACCATAAAAGTGTTTGAAACTGATGAATTCCTATGTATTTTGGGTCAAGGAATCCAATTCTATTTGTAGTTTTCCTGTTGGGATTAGAATGAGTTAGTTATAAGCAAATTTGTGTATGAAAATTTGCACATTTGTCATAATTTAGATAGTTTTTAAAGGAAATATATCATATGAGGTGTCTATGGAAAGGAAATTTTGCATAGAATTAAAAAATAATTATATTTTTAAGATCTGTCCGCGTATAAGAAAGTTATCAGTAAAAATAATAATTTGTAAATTTCCGGAAAACGGCTACCCAATGAAAATTAAGCAGTGTATGTTCATATTGGCAATATTTGTTAAGGTGATGGGTTGTTTTTCAGAAGCTATATAAGAAAGTGTCAGAAATTTTTATATCTTATCTTGTAACTTTCCAAAGTGTGAACATGCACTCGATTTGTACATGATTGAAAATTTAACATCGTGCATGTGGTTCGTATATCCTTAAAAATTTTGTATTATGAAACAAATGAAAATTAAAATTTGTAATAAAAATAAGGTTGACGTAATTATTATTCCGGGTGACGTGTGTCGTTGTTAAGTGAATGTAAATCGGCGTATTTCAATTATTTCGTTAAAATTAAAATTTATTTTAACTGAAATGCCTTTGTATTATTATTCGAATTAAAATTAACATTGAAAAGTGCAAGTAATAATAATTTGAATGCTGATAAAAGTTGTGGGATTTTCGAATATAAAAACCTGAAAGTAAATTATTATATTTATGATATAATAAATAAATTAAAGTGATTACTGAAAAGTGACAAAGCAGATATTTATGCAGTATACTTATGTATATTGGTGTTGCATACACCTTCCACCGATGGAGCAAATATTGATGCAGCATATACACAACTTGCTGATGCTGTAGATCTTCCCCGATGGGTCAATAATATTGGAATTAGAATTATTCCTGAATTGGAAGTTTGGCCACCTGTAAGAAAGCAACATTAACGTGAGTCTATGAATCTTACATATTATTTGAAGGTTACGTTGAATTTTATTAAAATTTATTTGTGTATTCATGTAAAGGATACGAGTGAATTATATACAAGTCTGGTAATACTATAATCATTTATTAATTTTATATTGATTCAATATTATTTAAAAAGAAACGATATACTTACCCAAATTAAATTATTAGTATTGTTTGGTTATGATGTTACACAAACACATATATTAAGGTCAACGAAATTCACATGCGCACAACATGTAATATATTTTCAGATGATACAAGGTGTTTGAATAAAATTTATACAATTCCAGATTTAATTAAAATCATGATTGAATTTGATGTACAAAAGAATCTTACATAAATCTTTAATGTTTTTCTTTTTATACTGAACTATATTGAACTCTATCCCCTAGAGATATAATATTCAATGGTACATCATCAAGGAGTCCAGATAATTTTCTGCACAAAAGTGTACGAAATTTTCTACCATTAAGGTGGCCGTTAAAAAAATAAGGACCAATAACACGGGACCCTATTATTCCTCCCCACACATTCACAGACCACCTATGTTGAGGATCAAGAGTGCGAAATACGTGAGGATTTTCATCACTGTAATAGTGAAAGTTGTGGCGATTGAAGTGTCCGTTATTATGAAAAGTACACTCGTCCGAAAATAGGACATTATCAACAAAATTTTGGTCTGATGCTACTCTATCCGTAACCCATAAACAAAAATCTAATCTACGTTGAAAGTCCGTTTGATACATCTGTTGGTGCAACTGTATCTTATATGCATGAAATTTGTGTTTTTTTATTATTCGTTCAATGCTTCGCCTACTTATTCCAGTTTCTGTACTAATCGCTTGATGACTTGTGTGGGGGTTTTCTATTAGTGAGGCAATAACAGAAAATTCATTATTTTCATCTCCTACAACAGGCTGGGGTTGAATAACGTTTTAATATTCTACGTTTCCATTAGCCCTAAACTGTTCTAACAATCTTTCAAAATCCCGTCTGACAGGTTTCTCTCGATTTGGGTATTTTTAGCCATAAACTTTAGATGCTAGCAAACAATTTTCATAACACTCACCAAGAACAAATACCACATCAATCCTCTCTTCTTTAGAATAGGTTTTCATGTTTAAAATTTGATTTTTTACTTTCAGTTCAATCTAACGTACTAAATACTCAAATGCTAACCTCACATTTGGCATTTATTTACAAATAAAGAGCTGCTATTTACTAAACAACCAGTGATTTTAGGTATAGGAAACTCTTATGTGAAATGAAAGAGAATTTAAATTACTCTCAGTTAAAATTGTTAAATACAGGTTGTCTCATTTTACATAAAAACATTATGCAACTCCGCATGTGTGTTAAATTCAGTTATACTGAAATTAAATTAAAATATGTAGTTTTACTTTACATTAAAACTCTTGCTTACATTGGAAAGTGACAGACATGAATGGCTTATTTCGTTCAATTCGATTTTGAGTGGTATTAGCTCTATGGTTACTATGAGTGGACAAGATTATTACAAAATACGTATATCACAAATAAAAAAGAACTATTTACTAAGAACCGTTGGTTTTAGGTATAAGGAACTCTTACATCGAATAAAAGACAATTTCAATGACTATCGGTTAAAGTTGTTAAATACAGGGTGTCCTATTTAAATTAATAAAATTATGCAGCTGCACATCTAAGTTAAATTCAGATAGATTAGTTGAGTACCCTGTATGTTGTAATAGAAAAATTTGCATTTTAGCCGATAGCCTAATATTATTACCACGCATGCCTCAGGTGTATGTTAATAGGTTGTACATAACCACAACATAGTTGATTTTCTTGTTCACGCTTGCAAATTAACAGTTCTTTAATTATTTCAAAAACGAAAGGAGATAGATATAGGGAACATTACAAAAACCTTTACTTTATTTTATCCGTACAATCAAAAAAACACTGTCATATACAGGGTGTTCCATTAGAAAAACATTACTTTGATATAAATTCTTATTTTTGGATCACCCTGTATAACCACAATTATTTTTAATTTGTAGTGTTATAGGCCCTTTATACCCTAATCAAGAAAAAAATTTCAGATCTTAAGCCATTTGCATTACAGAGACCGACACGTATATGCGCCACCCTATATATATATATATATATATATATATATATATATATATATATATATATATATATACTTATATGTAAGTTAAAATTTAAAAATACTTGCAGAAAAAGAATTCCTCGAGTGGGATGTGAACCCATGATCTGTGTTCTTTGCTAGAGAACTGTGTTACCAACTACGGTACGAAGGAAGCAAATTCCACTCGATTTAAACTTAATTTGTAGGAATGTTGTTAGTACTGATATACACTAACTTGATGTATTAATGATCACAGTCTACTTTTCAAATTTTAACTTCCATGCAATTTGTACAGTCAATGAACTTTGTTCAAATAAAATATTTCTTTATATATATATATATATATATATATATATATATATATATATATATATATATATATATATATATATATATATTTTATTTTTTATTTATCTTTTTTTGGTTTTATTAGATCAGCTGGATGTTTAATGAATGCTCTTTATTATGGCCTGAATTTTCGCAAATTTATTCTTTGCTTTTTCAAAGGCTACAGCTAGAAAACGTTGAACAAAAAATATTGTAACATACAGATCTTACTTACTGTGAGGTTTACAAATTGTTGCGTTTTTACTTTTTTTTTATATTTTTTTATTATATAATAATAATAAAATATTAGCTTCAAAATACAAAAAACGTTTCTTATTTTAAAAAACTTTATTTTTGTTTTGTTTATTAATTTTACATTATACAATGGCTAGATTTTTTTTATTATTATTAAATTATTAAGGTGGGTTATAATATTGGACTTTTTATTTATTTATTTTTTTAATTTTATTTTAGGCTTTAAAAACAGAATAAAATTACTTTCACATCATTCATTATACAATAAAAATTTAACGAAACTAAAACAAATATTAGGAAACAACAATTATCCAACATAACTTGTTAAAAAACTTTTATACAGTAACAACGACTTTAAAGAAAAAGAAATTTAGACAACTCAAAATTTTTATATTTATCGTTACCTTACATTCAACATTTGGGTGGGTGGGTGGGTGGGTGGGTGCGTGCGTGCGCGTGGGTGCGCGTGGGTGCGCGTGGGTGCGTGTGGGTGTGTGCGTGTGTGCGGGTGCGCGTGCGCGGGGCGGGTGCGCGGGTGTGTGCGCGGCGTTCGCGTGCGCGCGCGTGCGTGCGTGTGTTATATATATATATATATATACATTTCTTACTATTACGGCACGAATCATTAGACAAGTGACAACCGTGTGTCTTGATTTTCTGTACTGAAAATTCAATCAATTCATGAGTAGTTGTTTTCTAGTGTAACACTCACAAATTATTCATGAAAAAAGACCATTTTGTAGGAAGTTTATTAAATTAAATAAAATAAAAAATAACGACGATTTTATTCAAAATGCCAAAAATCAAGCAGCTGCTGCTTGGCAATTCATTAAAAAATATACCCGCAAAGATAACGCTCTACAAAAATCCGTCTGCATATAATTTTAATGAACACTTTTGGTACACACCACATAACATCACTGATTGAAATGAAGGCGAGAAAATACGAACATTGACTTCATATTCCATGTATATGGTGTGCTGTTTGGGTTGCTTCGTTAAAGACATCTTAATTCTAGTGTTGCACAAAAGGAAAGTATTTTATTAAAAAAATATATATATAAATCTCATTGACTAGTTTTTATCAGTTTTAAACCGAGAGCTCTGATTATTTAGAAAATGTTGCATTTAAGTATAGGGAATGATAAAACAGAACATAAAAGGAATCGAATTACGTTATAATATACTTGGTGTATTTTAACAAAATCCAAGAATATATTACAAAGTCATCAAATATATACTCAGTATATCTTACTGTACGCTGCATTGTAAGGATAGAAAAAGTGAACATAATTTAAAAATGCAATGATTTACCCTCATAAAATATACACGCTACTATTTTCTACAACTTTTGTGTGAAACCATTTTTTTCTATCTTTAGCAATAAAAAGTTAATCGAGCGAGGCCGTATTAAACGGGTTCAGTGTATATGAAGTTATTTTAATTTTTATAAACGTATTATGCTAATTATGTTAATATTGACTTAACGGAGGTAACTAACTTAACAATAGCGGAATTAATTATGTTTATCTTTTAAAAGCAGATTCATATATCTGCACCTTAGAGGTCAATTGTACCAAGTCAACAAAAATCAATTTTACTGGAGAGGCAATTAACGCTGTCTTTAAATTATAAAACTTTACCACTTTGGAATAGCCGGTATATAAATTTTGAAATTGCACATTTATAAAAGATACTAGGCCCTTAACTAATAATATAAAGTTCAACTGAAAAATCAATTATTTTGAAAATAAATGACAATACTTTTTATTATTTTTCTAAATTTTCCAAAAACTTTTCTTAACCTTAACCCTAGGATGCATAATCGGGCGGGTCTCTCAGGTCCGGGGAGATTTTAGTTACTAATAATTTGCTTGAAATAATTTCAATCAGATTCAATTCAGATATGCTCTAAACATTTCTTCATTCCATACACACTTGATTAAAAAACATTCAAGTGTATTTAGAAATCGAAACATAAATCTTTTCCACTAGTACCCCGTATTTACATAAACCAAAGCCCGTGTAAAACTAGTTTCTATAAAACTAGTTTCAAGGCTGATATTTATTATAATTTGTTAAGCACTGTTGCGCGGAATTTTACGTGTCTGTGCAAGTTGAAACCTGCATTACCGCTGGATGTATAAAAGTAGGCGCAGCTGGTTTTCATTCAGTTGTAATAAAAGTTGCATTGAGTGAACTTGTGAAACACGTATGATAGTGGCGTCAAAAAAGAATGTGAAAAGCGTGAGATTTGGTGACTGTATCCATGAAGAAAAAGTATCGCAGTTGGCAGCTGAAAGTGATGATCTGCCTTCTGAACAAAGTGTTGTATCCGAAGCAGAAAATGGTGACACAGCAGACTCAAATTTCGAATCGGTTTCTGACGAGTATTCTGGATCCAGTTCTGATGATGTTGACGATAATTCAAAGGATGATGTTGACGAGTGGTTGCATTGCTCCAAGTGGTATGAAAATGGAGTTTGGAACCTCCAACAAAAAATAAAATTCAACTACGCAACATTATTCGGCGTGCGCCAGAACTAGCAAGAAAACATATTTCTGCAACACCAAACGAAGCGTTTCAGTTATTTGTAACTCCAGTTATTATACAACAAATTGTGAACTGTACTTATTTAGAGGGGAGACGTGTTTACGGAACAAAAGGAAAACCGTGTAACTGTTGATGAATTTCGTGCATTCTGTGGTTTACTCATTCATGCGGGAGTTGAGAGAAGCTGGGATGTTCCTGCGAGAGAATTATTTTGTAGTGAATTTGCCTATCCTATATAAGAAACCGTGAAGTTAGCAATGGTGTCCTACGTTTGGTATTTATTCATTCAGCAATGCAAAACCTGCGTTATTCTGTATACTAATGTAACTACAATGCCTGTTTCGGATTCTGATCTTAAAGCCAGTCAATAAAACAATGTCATGAAGAGGTTGATGAAAATCGTACAATAATTGATGAATAAAACCAAATAATTCAAAAACAGCAAGAAATTATAGATGCTATCTCTGGTGAAAATATAAATTAAAAAAAATATATTGAGGTACTAAAGGATGAGAATCACTTTGTAAAGCAAGAAAATAGGTCAAAAACCTTGGAAATTCATGGTCTACCAGTGCATAAAAGTGAATCTCTTATCACTGCTGTTTCTAAGTTTGCCTCTTCAATTGGATTTAAAAACTGGGACAGTGAAAAAGTTGATGAATGTTTTCAGCTGCCAAAATCTGCATCATTTGAATATCCTACAATAGTGTTGAAGCAAGTTAAAGAAAAATTCTTAAGGTGTAAAAAGGTAAGAGGAGATCTAAATACTGGTCCTATTGATCTGCAAAAATTTCTCTCATTTATGTAAATGAACTACTAACAGAGATTCAAAGAAAACTATTAGCTAAAGCCAGAATATTTAAAAAAAATATGAACTGGAAATATGTATGGATAAAAAATATTTCTTCGAAGTACTGATAACAGCAAAATGTATCCAATTACCTCACAGAAACAGTTGAATGATTTAATGAAAAGTTATCCACTTATCAAGTCTCAAAATAATAAAAAAATAATGACTGAAAACAATAATCTAAATATTTATTATCAAAACATCAGAGGTGTGAGGACTAAAACTTGAACTTTTAGAAACTCTGTTTCAAACTGTGATTATGATGTTATCGCTCTTACTGAAACTTGGTTGACGGGCAACATAGTAGACAGTGAGTTATTTGATAATAGGTATGTTGTCCTCGGGTGTGATAGAAGTTCCAGAGGTGGTGGTGTTTTAATCGTAGTTAAAAATTGTTTTCAGGTTTCTGTTGTTCTTAAAAAAATGCATAATAATTTTGAAATGATAACTTGTAAAATGTTTTGTAGTGTAAGATAATTGTTATTAATTTTTTTTATTTTGTACCAAATTATAATTACTATCTTTGCCACCAAAGAATTGACCTACGTTATAATCTAGTAACGAATGGTTTAATATGAAAAATATTAGTCAACTTATCTCTATAACAATAAATGATTAAAAGTCAAACTTAATAAATTTTCTCTTAGATGGCGTAATGTAGCAATGTTTCCAAATCTCAATGTCAAAACAACACTTCATAGAAAAACTAAAAAAATGAAATATTTTAAAGTTATTGAATTGTAATTTTGTTAAAACCAATTAGAAAGGTTTATCGTAACGTAAAAATTAAAGGCCATGGTAAGTGCTAGACGTTATTTACATACAAAGGTATTATCTTAACTACAACTGCAGGTGATAATATGAAATATGGTTTCAAAAATTTCACCTTGACCCATAGGTGGGCGAAAATTGAAAATTAGATTAATTTAAAATGCTGATTTTTACAAAGGTATATGTCAAACATTTTCATATGATTAGTAATTATTATAACATTTGTAGGTTATGTAATTACGATCTTCAAAGATCTTCGAATATGTACAACTGTAATTGAAATAGCTCGCAATGCTGTGGTCTTCCAGATGCTTAAATAAATTTTAATGCAATTAATTAGTATGTATTTGTGAAATACACAATTATGCTGTAGTAACGCATTGATTAAAGAAAAGATAATATACGATTAATCTGTATCCGAACTATAACAATCACTTGTAACGTTAATAATAATTTCGTCTGCTGTAAAATCTAGCACTTCCTCACATTTATACCACTGTTTTTTAATCTCCTCTGTATGGCATACACAATTAGCCCAAATATGTTGATTACATTGTTGTAAAGCTTCGTTCCACATACTAATTACATTTTCGTCTTTGAAGCCATCTCTTCCTATGTGCTTGTCATAGTATCCTTTAGCATGTGCCCATATTAGTTCAATTGCATTGAATTCACAATGATAAGGTGGCAATCTTAATATGGCATGTCTGTAACTTCTTTTTATTTCATCTACCACCTCATATCGTTTTCCTATTCGTTGTCATTTTATTAATGGATAGAGCTCGGTTTTGAATGAGGTGGGATCATAATTAATATTATTGTTTATTAACCAGGAAATTATGTTACCTTTCCTCCAAGACGATGTTGGTAGTTTTTCCACTAACATGGAATGGTAAGGCGCATTATCAATTATAATTAATGAAGGTGCTTCTAAATTGTTTAGGAGATTTTCAGTGAACCATTTTTTAAACATATCCCCATTCATTTCACCATGGTGATCTTCTTTCAATGACTTCGATGCAAATAGCAAAGAAGCATTCTGTACAAATCCTGCGACAGTTCCAGCATTAATAACTCTAAATCTTTTACCATCATATCCTTGAGGTTTTCGTACACTCTCTACATCGTCATCTTGCGATGGCTTTCCCGGATTTCCTTTTGAGTAGATCCATGTTTTGTCAATAAATACTGCTTGCCTACGAATTGGTGCATTGATTTCTCGCATATATTGTTTCAAAAACTGTGTTCATATTTCAGCTATATTTCTTGTCTGTCTGTAAATATTACAATTTAGACTAATGCAGAAGCTATATATAATTATAATACACTCACTTTGTTCCTACATATTATATAAGGTATTAGTGATGGGCGTTTTCGAGGCATCTGCAAGATCTTCGGATTTAACTTTCTTACGTGGCCGTTTTTTACCCGGACTAGACAGAATTGGGTTGGATTTTGCCCGAGATTTGATATTTTTCACTGTTGTGACAGATATACCCCAGGCATTTGCCACACGTTGTAAATTTGAGATCACTATTAATTGAGTTTAAGATAATTCTAAAAACACCTACCTCTTGTACACTAGAAAGCGGTATTAAAGTCCCGTTGTTTTCTTCCTCCTTTTCAAAATATTGTAATAAATTCAGCACAAACTTTTGTGCTTGCGTATGCAAGATTTTACCTTGTATAGACATTACAAGGTTTCGGAAAAACTAACAAAGACGTTTGAATAAAAGAAAGAAAGTAACAAGTGGTAACAAGCAAAAGGAGGTTATGCCATAAGAATAACAAACTAGGTTACTCAAAGGAGCATTTTCATAATCATATTAAAACAAAAATTACAACAAGTATTTATAGGTCATCTCTTTTCATTGTGTTTAAACAGTCGATAACATACCTCGGTTGCTCAAAATGCACTTGAAATTTGAACCATCCTTTTTTGATGTATTGTAATGGGTTTTCGGTGGTGGTAAGTGAAGCTTGCCCTCAACGAAGTCCAACACAAAAATTAAACCTTGCTTGGAAATATTGTAGTTAACGAAAATTATAAGGTACGGTAATTATGGATATTTATGACCACTCCTGGACGGGCTGCGTATGTCGGTTGTCTTTCCAGGAGGTTGAAAACGGATTCAGGCGTTACCCAAAGATAAACTATTGTTTAGGCGGTCTTTGGGTCCACTCCTGAACGTATATATACGGTTTTCCAAACAGGCTGCGTCGGGTTTCCCAGTGGAGGATAAAATTCAGGGTCGAATCCATATGGTAGAAGATGTACCTAAAACTCAATTAGTACGGACGGAAGGAGGATACGGTAGGTCACAGGTTCCCTAGACAAACAAAATTCCTTCACCAATGATGGATGAAAATGAATGATTCTTAATAAATAGGAACTCTGTTAATTATTCAAATTTCAATGCTTACGGTTCAAACAAAACGGTGGTCCGTAGCAAAGTAATTTCCTTGCTACTTATCGAAATAAATTTAACTAAATTTTGATACTCGTTTGCAGAGCAAGTATTTACTAAGTTGAATTATATCAATTAATTTTTACTAACTACTCTTTACCTCATACCAATTCACAAAACTCAGCTTCGTCTATACGTAAGCAGTGAGCAGCGTAACAATTTGTTTTCATTGATATTTAATCAATTACTGAATGAATATTTCTTTCGTCGTGCTAAAATTATTTTTTGTGAAATAACAGAACGATTAATATAGAATTCGGCCAGTTTCCATTAACAAAAAATACTTATTCTATGTAACGGTTTAATTAGTAATTAATAACACATATCAACTCGAAATCACTCAATTACAGAAGCTAGTTACTGTTTGACACATCTGTCTGTGTTCGCGTTATTTAAATATACAAAATTTTATACAATAGTGAAAAGATTACATTATTTGCATTGTAGTTGGAATTCATAGAAAGTATTTCAGGTTTAACTTTAATTATTTATATAGAAAATGTGATTTAACAATGCAATTTTCTACGAAGTGAATTAATCAATATTATAAATTTCTATTTTTGAAGGCTTCGGTTTACTACTATTAATATGTATGTGCTTTGAATGTAATTTTCCATGTAACATGTGTGTTTTAATACAAACTAAATTATTACTTATCAAGTTTTAATTTCGGAATAACAAAAAAAAACTTGCATTTATATTAACGGTTTAATTATTTATAGTACTTAATAAGTTTTAGTTTCGGAATAAAAAAAGAGTAAATTTCTATTTATAATTAACGGCAATCTCTTAGATCTTTTTGATTGTTGTTTAACATAAATGAATTTATTTTGAATCACTAACTTTTGCACTATAATTATTTGACCTTTATTACGAGTCAATATATTACTTAATTTTACTCTTATTAATATTCAACGGTGAGTACTTAATCAATTTACGGACCTAATTACGGTTTTCGTTGGCGGAGCAAAAAGGAAAAAAAAATAATCTTCACAGTATACTTGCATGTGCGATGGTAAAATAAACGTTTTATTTAGCAAGGTCCATGTATCGATGACGTAGGTCAATTCTGTGGTGGCAAAGATAGTAAGTGATCTTTCTGAATACTTTGATCTATTAGAATGTTGATAAAAGTAGTACATGTATGCTCTATATTGGTGATTATAATATTCCGAATTTTTGTAATTTAATTAAACAAGGTATGGGAGTTAATGATGAGACATAGAAGAAGTATAAAACACTATGAACTTGTATAGTTTAAAGTCCTATAATGATATATTGAACAATTTTGGAAGAACTTTAGATTTAGTCTTAAGTCTTAACTGATGTTGCCTGAAGATAATTGCACTGAATATTGAAATCGAACTTAGGGTACACTTTTTATCCAAATGTTTTGACTCTACTATTTCCAAATCGATTTGCAAAACTACTGTTAGGCGTTGCCCTGTATGGTGTGATAGTGAAATGATTTTGCTGAGTAAACAGAAAAATAGGCTTGCAAAAAAAAGGAAGTATTTTATATATTTTAACGAAAGATTTATCCTAGTACGAAATATTTCAAAAATAAAATTGAATCAGCATATAATAAATATGTTGATGATATTGAGAATAAATTAAAGTCTGAAAGTAAAATATTTTGGAACTATGTGAATGATTCTAAAATAAATAGAAGGAATTTTTCTAAAATGTTTCTTAACAATTTGGTAATGAGTAAAACTGAAATTCCTTATTCCTTTGCTAATTATTTTAAGTCAACATTATCAAATCCTAGTGACTACAAAATTGACTTTGACTCATCACTAAACGTTATAAAAGGGCAGTTTAATGGATTTTGATGTTGTGCAGACAATGATCTTACAGATAAAAAATGTTCTGGTCCGGACTTCGTTCTTACATATTTTATCAAATTATTAACAACTGAACAGACTGAACCTTTGAAATTTATGTTTAATTACTCTTTAAAAACTAAAGTTTTTCCAAGTAAATGGAAGGAAGTAAAAATTTCTCCAATATTCAAATCTGGAGAAGAGTCTGAAATTTCTAATTATCGTCCGGTATCACTTTTAAATTTATATTTGAAAATGTCAAAAGTCAAGTCTCCCAATATCAACATGGTTTCTTCCCGGGAAGGCCCACAGAGACAAATTTAATGGTTTTTTCAAATTTTGTTCACTCTTGTCTTGATAAAGCTGGTAGAGTTGATGTACTTTATACTGATTTCCGAAAGGCTTTTGATTCTGTAATTCATGTTATAAAAGCTTTTGTAATTTGGGTCTAATTAAGATTTTGTCAGACTTATGTGCTCCTACCTTCAGTCAAGATATGGATCTGTTAAATTTCAAAATCATGTATCAGCTCAATTTTTAATTCCCTCAGGAATTCCTCAATGATAAAAAATTGGCGTCCTTCTCTTCAATCTCTTTGTAAATGATATAATGCAAGATATTGACTCTCATTGCTTGTTGTATCATGACGATGCAAAGATTTATAGTGAAATAAAAAACTCTAATCAGAAAATCTTGCAAAGTGATATATGTAATCTGAATTCCTGGTGTGTTAACAATAAACTTAATCTGAATATTCAAAAATGTAGTATCTTAGTGATTACTATAAACTATATAACCTATAAAACAGGTTCCGTAAACATGGCCGTCGTTTCAGGTGCAGTAACATTAGTATGCAAAGTCACTAACTATCTTAAATATATAACATACAAAACAAATCTGTATTAGTTGGCTAACATGTACAGTATTTTGTATCCTATGTTAACTAATGTGTTTGTTAAAGAACAAAACATTCACTGAATATGTCCTTGAAATATCTTTACGAAATTAATTGTAGCCCATTAGTGTACATTGTAATTTTTCTTTTAATAAGGTAAATAATAAAAAATATTTCTATAATTAATGTTTTTCACTCACTGTAAACGTTAGTTTTCCTTATTATAAGTTTTTTTTTGTTATGAACGAATAAATTCAAAGGTAAATTTGTAATTAAAAATTATTATTAATTTTATTAAATACATAAATAAAAAGTTTACCTGGAGTAGAATTTAAAATTTCAAATCCTACTCCAGGTAAACTTTTTATTTATGTATTTAATAAAATTAATAATAATTTTTAATCACATATTTACCTTTGAACTTATTCGTTCATAACAAAACTTGTAATAATTTAATATTAGTCAAGTTGCTTTGGTATGTGTGAAACCTTGCTATATTGCAGGCTCACATTCCATTAATATAAGTAATTTGATTGTAATCTCATAATATTTTGAATTTACATCAGTTCTACATACATAAAGACAAAGTTTACATCGATTGCGGCTTGAATCTCGATAGCGCAGTTGGTTAGCGCGGTACTCTAGCAAAGTACAGGTCGTAGGTTCAAATCCTACTCGAGGTAAACTTTTTATTTATGTATTTAATAAAATTTATAATAATTTTTAGTTTTCCTTACTTTAAAATAATATACTATGTAACCAGTAGAAGTTTTAATAAATATCGTAAATATTGTTTTATTTTATACTACCTACAACATAAATTATTTACACCGTGCACGCCTCTGTGTGTTACACTCGCGCGTACTTAGTGACATATTTAAACGGCGGCCACATTGAAGGAACCTGTTTAACGGTGAGACTAAATATTGATGTCAATCAATCTCAATTGACTCAATCATGTATCTGATTGGTGATAATGTAGCACAAGATGTAAAGTTCATGAAAGACTTGTGTGTTATTTTTGACTGTAAATTTAATTATAACATTCATGCAAATGGATTATCTAATAAATGGGTGTTATTAAAAGAAATACTAGGAATTTCAAAAATGTTGTCTGTCAAAATACTTTACACAGCTTTAATAAGGAGTGAACTGTATTACTGTTCAATAATTTGGTCCCCTAGTGCAAGAAAATATACTAACATAATTGAAAGAATTCAGAATAGTTTCTGAGACATTTACTTTAAGAAAAAACATGTTTTTTTTACTTATAGTATTCCGGAACAGGCTGAGATTTGCCTAACCTGCTAAAGCACTCAGGAACACTGGGAGGGTTTAGGGATATTGTTAGGCTGCCGCTAAATGTTTATGAATGGCTACCTTAAATTGACTTAAGTCAAAGTTTGGAGGAAAACAGGAACTGGGTAGTGCATTCCACACTTTGGTCGCCGTGTGGAAAAATGTAGATTGAGCCCGTTTAGTGTGACACGATGAAATTTTGAGTGCGTAATTATGGTGTGAATGGGCAGACCGAGTGTTCCTAGTCCACACTTTGGTCGCCGTGTGGAAAAATGTAGATTGAGCTCGTTTAGTGTGACACGATGAAATTTTGAGTGCGTAATTATGGTGTGAATGGGCAAACCGAGTGTTCCTAGTCCACACTTTGGTCGCCGTGTGGAAAAATGTAGATTGAGCCCGTTTAGTGTGACACGATGAAATTTTGAGTGCGTAATTATGGTGTGAATGGGCAAACCGAGTGTTCCTAGTCCACACTTTGGTCGCCGTGTGGAAAAATGTAGATTGAGCTCGTTTAGTGTGACACGATGAAATTTTGAGTGCGTAATTATGGTATGAATGGGCAAACCGAGTGTTCCTAGTCCACACTTTGGTCGCCGTGTGGAAAAATGTAGATTGAGCCCGTTTAATGTGACACGATGAAATTTTGAGTGCGTAATTATGGTGTGAATGGGCAAACCGAGTGTTCCTAGGAAAGATAGTCTGCGAAGGTATTAAGGAATGTATTTTGGAGGCACACTTGCCATGGTAGTAGCGATAGAACAAGGAAAGAACCGAAACTATTCTTCTATGTTCAAGAGGCTGTAGGTCAGAAGTCAGGGACGGGTCATTTATAAGCCATATAGCTCTTTTTTTTTATGCGGTTTATCATATCAAGGGTGTATTGGGGAGCACTGACCCAGAGTTGGGAATTGTATTCCAGAAGAATTTGAGCCTTATACTGTAAAAGGAGTTGTTGCGATGTAAAGTACTGTTTAGATTTGTATAGAATGCTCAGTTTACGGGCAACTGTTTTGCTGGCTAACAAATGAAAGGTTCGATGATACGGACATCCCTAACATAGAAATAGAGTTTGAAAACTTGAGTTCTAAGCCATCCATATTTACAGCAGGAAATGATCGGTCTTTCTTGGCGAACACAAGGCAACACCGCGTTTTGTCGGCGTTGAACGTGAGTAGATTATTCCTTCCCCATTTAAGGACACGTTCAAGTCACTGTTGATTGAGGCTGCCATTTTCGCCTTCACGACCTGACTGGACGTATTGTTATGGGAAAACTGAGAACTACAATGTAGAGTGCTGTCGTCTGCAAAGCAATGGTTCGGGTTAGTTGTTGAGGAAATGATGTCATTTATGTACCAAAGGGAAAGTGTGGGAGCTATCACTGATCTTTGGGGTACTCCCGCGTTAATAGTAGTTTCTTTTGAAAAGAAGCCATCGACGACAACGCGTATACGTCTTTCGTCAAGAAAGTTGGATATTCAATTGATGAGCGTATCGGATAAGCCGAACGAAGTGAGCTTGGCAAGCAGGCACTTGTGCCAAACCTGGTCAAAAGCCTTTGAAATATCTAAAGCTACTACGACTGTTTCAACGGACCTCTCTAATGTGGTTGTGTGGGTTCCAAAGTTGGGGACTTATGAACGAAGATCGACCGTTGAACGACTCTGTCTGAACCCATACTGGTGGTCGTTTAAGAGAGTTTATTTGACTCGAGGTACGAAAGTAGTTGGTGGTTAATGGCTTTCTCCATGATTTTCGACAGAATGGAAGTGATAGCTATTGGCCGATAGTTTGAGGGATCGGTTTTGTCGCCCTTTTTAGGAATAGGTTGGACATTTGCCTACTTCCACTATGAGGGAAACTCTTCAGATGACATGGAGATCGAAAATAGTTTGGACAATACAGGTACTAACTCGGGGTATCATTTTTTAAGGACGATAGTTGGAATACCGTCAGGACCAGTCGCCTTGTTTGAGTCAAGTTTATTGATAATTGATTCTAGGAGCTTATAACGAAAGTGGATTGGTATGGGGTAGATTTGGGCGACGGCACAGTTTTACCAGAATTCTTTGCATTTACCTGACACCATGTATGTTGCAGTAATGAATCCGGATGTTGGTACTTTCGATGACCGAGGTCGCATGAGTCCTGCCCTCCCGGAAATCCGAATGGGGCAGAATTTTATTCCTGGTAGATCTTGCTCTTCGTCTTGATTTTGGCATTGACGAATTTTTGTCCCCATTCATTGGGACGGGTCGACGAATCGATGTGAGAGTGTGGGCGTTTCGCCCTACTCACCTGGGGTATAGCGTCTGTTTTAGAATTCACCATTTTAAGGGTTTAGCCGTTAAAACGCTAGGCTTGGCTAGTGTGTGTTGGCGAGTACATAAAAATAAAGGAGAAAGTGACCGGCAGCCCTTACCGAGCTCAGAAAATTGGAGCACCAATATTAAGGACCCATGGTAAAGGTGGTGGTATTTCACCGGCGGCATGGGGTATACATGCCTTCCACTTTTGAAGTTGTAGAATATTAGAGCTGAAAAGGGAGCATTAATTAGTTTACATTGCACCATACAAGTAAAAGGTTTTTTTTTGTACGATTGCTGAGTAAAGTAATTGCACTGAAAACAAAGCAGGATATTTATTAACCTAATTAAAAGGATCGTGCATAAGTTGTATAGTAGAACCACAATCTGTTTATGGTTAGTTTCGTAGGTATTGACATTAAGATTGAAATAAATTGTTTACTTTGGTTTATTATTTAGGTTCCAACTTGCATATTATTGCCATTTTAATCTAATCAAATCTGTTTATTATTGTCGTGAAACTTAACATTTCTATTTTTTTTAACTTCCTTTTTATTTAATTGAAGGGCAATAAATAACGATAATGCTCCTGTTAAAATTAAATACAGTAACAATTGCAAAAGTTAGATGCAATTCTAAATTTGCAGTCAAAGAAAAATATAATATAAAATAATATGAAATATAATGTTATAATTCAACTTAAAATTTAATATAGTACCAAAAATAAAATTGGATTAACTTTAAAATTTGAAGACACTACCAGGTATTGGATTTTATGAGCTTCAACGGTCGCCTGGCATAGATTTAAAGGAACTGTATTTTTTCGTAGAAATTTAATGCTTTTTTATTTATTTAAAGAACCATTTCACACATTACAAAAATTCTACTGTTTTGATTATTATTATTATTTCGTTTATTATTAATATTCTAACCGACAAAAATCTATTCTATAGCATACTACTTTATATTTAAATTAGGTTGTTCCCTACGCGGCTTGCTTTCCTTTGTTTGAGAAAAGAAAAGGTATTTAATTTAGAATTCCGATTACAAATTAGAGCCAGTTATTTGTTTATTTTATGTATTTGTTTATATTTTTTTTATACTTTGGATTACGGATTCGATTCAGTTATTTATTTTTATCATTTCAGTTAATGAAATGATACTTATGACAATGATTACGCCTGGGTTTTTTTACAGAAAGGGGTTTATTAAATACAAAGCTGTACTTTATTATGAACCACATCTGGCCTATTTTCCGCGCTGGCGTGGGATAAAATAAGTTATTTTATCGGTTCTCTATAATTCATTGTTATTCCAAAAATGTTTACCTGTTTGAGTTCAAGACAAAAGGGTTCCGCTTAAAGTTTACTTTACAATTCTACCAGTTTTAACAATCACATCTGGTATGGGTTTAAAAGAGCCGTATTTTTCGTAGAAATTCAATCCTATAGCAATACTAGTTAGTTTATCATTGTCTATCAATTATTAATATTCAAACCGCTGGGCATAAAAATCTCTTCAAAAACTCACCCCTACCGTACAGTGACTTGATTGATTTAGAAAATGTCATTTTAATCCGGATTTGTTTCACTAATCGAAGGTAGAGGCTGGAGCCTTTATTAAATACCTTTATTACCTACTGAACTGCATGGTATGAGTTTGGAACAATGCAGTAATGGACATAAATCCTTCGGTATAACAGAACTGTTTTCAAGATAGTCTCTAAAATTGTTCTTTATTTTATTTTCATTCAACTTGAACCTTGCACAAAGTTTAGAAATTTCAGGTTCACCGTATCCAATGGGTTTTGATGTCGGCCAGTTGATACTTTCCAATACTTTCAGTTCAGAGATAAGTGAATCGTATTCTGCTTCTGCTTGTTGATGAGAGGGGCCTACAGATGATTTTGATGATTCGTTACTGCTTCTGGTTGTGAGAGCCTTCTTTTCATATTATTAATCAAACTCGACAACAGTTGTTGGCGGTTAATAGACACAATTTTACCACTTTCTGTTATGGGTACGCCACTAAAGTTACCTTCAGCTAGTGCGATTTTAGCCTCAAGGCATTTAATCCCAGGTTTATCTTTAAGTAATTCAAAAAACCTCATACTTCTTCTAATGATTTTGTCTGCATAGACGACTGTTGTATTTCGGTTTTGGAGGCTTTCAGATAACATTGAAAGTTCGGCTAATACGTCATACATTATTGCCAAATCAGATAAGAATTGGGACGATGAAAGACGTTTAACTAACCCGTTATACATGGCTCGTTCGGTTGGACTTCTACTTTTATCATCTTTTACTTTATTGAAGTGGCAGTGTAAAGCTTGATATCCGTACCATACAGCAGTCACTGTCTTGAAAGAGCTGGCTACCCATCTAATCCCCAATACGCGTTCAATTTTGTTTAGGTCAAGCTCATTGGCACATTCAGCTAATTCTCGTTGGTTTTTGGAGGATTTGCTATAAAGCGAATACAATTTATCCATAAACATTTAGAAGTGATTGGTTGCCCCTATTTCACTGATAGAACCACTCATAGCTAGTTCTATTCGATGGTTCATGCAGTACCAGGGAACTATGTTAAGATATTTTCGAACTAGCTGCTCTGCCGCGCCAGATTGTTTCCCTAACATAACACTTGCGCCTTCACTTGCAAAGGCTACATAATGTTCTTTTAAATAGCCATCACTAAATCCATGCTTTATTTAAGCAATCAATTAAAGCATTAAAAACTGCATCTGCTGATTGGTTTGACAGTTCTACTAAGTCTAAGAATAAGGATTGCGGTGAAAAGTCTTTACTGGTCTCACACTTTAAATAAATAATCAAAGTAGATTTTGCCCCCAAACTTGTGGATTTATCAATGATATATTCTCTAAAACGTCTAAAACCTGTTGGATTATTCTTTTTTTCATTTCGTGTGAAACGTGGCATATAATTTCAGTGGCACTAAATCTGGAATGCAACCCAATCCCTATATCCACGCCATTTTGCTTTTGAAGTTCCAACAGCTCAAAATGATCAGAAAATGGTCTATTACTTTTCGCTAAGTAAAAATATTTTCATAGTTGATTAAAAGTGAGACGCATTGAGTTTATCACAAACCGTTTCAATTATTTCTGATTTCGCCTTTTGAGATATGGTCTCTGCTAGCCCGCGACTTGCCGACATTTTATGTAAATGTATTTTTTTTTCTCAAGGAAGTAAGCTGAGCAGATTTGGTTTTGCCACTAAAAGTAACCGATAAAGAACAGCACTCCTTTGAAATTGCTGTCCGCTCCTTTTTAAACACACCAAGGTGGGATACGTCTGCACACAATTTACAGCCTATTTTTCCATTTTTGCAAATGAACCAAGGAAACGAATCCTTTTTACGATCCCACATTTCCCTACTCCATGTGGAGGGCCAATCAGTTAGGACTGTATTACTGTCTGGTTCAAGGTGCGATTCAAAATCACTGCCAATAGACATAGATGAAACATCATGTTTTTTTACATTAGGCTCAAGCTGATCATTTCTGCCATCTACAGATGTATTGGTTTCAGTATCCATTTCTAAGGTAGGCCTACCATGTTTAAATATTTTACTTTGCGAACTACTTACTGAAGTTGAATCAACTGGAACACTTGTCTCTGGTTCTGAAGTTGATGTCTCACTTTCATGTTTTCTAAAGAACGAAGCTAATGTTTTTTTAGATGCCATTGTAATAAGTAGTCTACATTAAATTAAAACACTTGTACAAAGGTACACCAACAAACTTCACGCAACATTTACCACGGTAAAACACTGCTGGTGAATTTACAACGGTACTGAAAATATATAAAGCAACAAACTTGACGCTTTAAAACGTAGATCACTATAAAACACTGCAGGTGGAATTACTGCATTGCACGGCGTAACTGTGCAGAATGACACACTTACAAAATGGTCGGTACGACTGACAAACTGACAACCGCCTCTAAATCCTTTTACACACTATTAAATTACAATTTAAATTGTTATAATGTAATACACTTTTCATTAATTTTTATTTAAGTATAATTTATTTGACAGCTATTTAAAATCGTTAAAACCCATTCAGCCATTGTTGAGTTATGACTCGAAAAAAAAACACGGGTCGCCTATTAATGTATAAGATTCTTGGAAAAAGCAGAGTGGGAACGCGGTTCCCACCTGTTCCCGCCCCACTACACCACTGCATGTAATACTTGAGGAAACCTCAAACATATGAAGTATTACCCTATAATGGGTTTGTAATAAAATACCGTACTTTACGTAATACTAAACATGCCGCTAAAAGATTCTTCATTTGAGGTTAGGATTCGCAAATCGTTGGCTGCCAGCACTTCTTGCTTTAACCCATTAGTGGACAAAGTTAATTTTTCTCAAATTTTAAAAATTTTTATTGAAATATATGGTCAACGTGATATTAAAATTAAAAAAACAATTATAATTGTCAAAAAACCTTAATATTTTTTCAAATTTTTGCCGTCCCTTCTAAGGGACGCCGTCCCTAAAATCCACTTAAATGTAAATATCAAAACAAAGTTCAAAGTAACAAATTTATTGTCAATTATGTTTTCTATACATGTTATTATTTATTAAAAAATCAACGAGTATGATACTCCTTGAGTATTTTGGGTGTAAGGTCACATTACATTTTTCGCAAATAAATTGACATTTTTCTTACAATAACCACACCGGCGATCAGTTTCGTTGTAAACGATAATATGTCCAAAATTATCATATCTAACTTCTTCATTTGTGCGTGATATACGACCTTGCTGTGGTTTAACTCCATAGGACTTTAAAAAACATAACGCGATATATCTCCTAAAAGCTAATAAGCTCTCTGCATTTGGATTTGATGGATGCAGTTTTCTCATCAAAAGTCATCCATTTACTACTGACACATCTAGCAAATAGGCCACCAAAGGCCAGTACCATTTTCTTTGGCGAATTCTCGTTCTATAAACTGCCACTAAAGCATTGAGTTTATCCACGCCGCCCATATACTTGTTGTATGACGAAATAATTTTTGGTTGTGGCATAACTTTTCTCGACTTTGAAAACCTGTCCCAGCGAGAAGTAGTAGTAATTTCATTATTTTCGAAATTTGTTGCAGCGGTTAGGACCTTATTGTCTTTCCATTGCACCAAGAGTGTGTGATCATTTCTGAAAAACTTGTACTTTCCTCGGTTTTCTTTATGCCACTTGAAACAGGGCACTGTTCAAGTCGATTTTCCCTAATTGTTCCAGTGGTACAGTAATTTTGCTCGGCTAGATAAGAAAATAGTGGAAGACTACTAAAATAATTATGAAAATAAATTTTATGTCCTTTGTCGTTGGGAATTTCCGCTTGTTTTAACAACGGTGTAATAACATCACCACCGACACCAAATTCTTTAGCTTTAGCCGAGTTTTCTCCTGTATAATTTCAAATGCATACATGTACCCGTTACTAGAACACAAAGCCCAATTTTTATACCCGAAGCGTATAGGTTTTCCTCTAATATATTGCTTCGCGTAGTGCTTGCCATAATATGACACCATGCTTTCATCAATTGATAAATGTTCATCCAATCCACCATGCTGCTTGATATTCTCATTGAGTTTATCTATTAGCGGACGCAATTTATACAGCCTATCCTCCTTCATAATTTTGCTGTTATCGTTAAAATGTATGAATTTGAGAATTTTCTCAACTCTTTTCAGTCTCATGCTGTTCTGAATAAGTTTTGGGACGTCGTCATCACTAGACCAATATAGTCTTTTATTTGGATATTTTCCATATCCAGACACCAAAAGTATTCCCCAAAATACATAAAGCTCATTTAGAGTTAAATCAAGTTGAACATTTTTTGTAGTGCATATTTATTACTTTGCTCTGATATCAGAGTCATCAAAGTATTGTCAAATAAAAGCAAGAAAAAATTAAGTGGACTGGATCCATTCATTGCTTCAATGGAGGGCTCGGACGAGATGCAGTTTGTAGTAAGGCTATTGTTAGACATTTCTTCCGGATTTTTAATCCATTCTGATTTTTGATACGATTTTCGAGTACTTGCATTGCTTTTCCACTGATCCCGCAGACAGAGGTGTAAGGTCTTCATCTTCGTAATCGTATTCTTGATGGTCATGTTCATATATATATATATATATATATATATATATATATATATATATATATATATATATCTGTGCATTGTCCTCTAAACAATCCATTAGCTGAGCCAATGTAAGCCTATAAATAAATTGTGACAATGTGAAAAAGTCATACAGGACAGCGTCCCTTATAACGTCAACATAGAAAACAATGAATATGATAAATCAAAGAGTTCTATGTCAAAATGGATTATATTATAAAAAGAAAATTCTGTTAACTATTATCTAACATGTAATAAAACTTCATATATACCCTTCATTTCTAGTAGAATATAACGATGCATCCATATTGAGGTTTTATTCCAATTTACTTTCACAAATGTTACAAAAACACACCCAGACACTCAGAATCAAGTGATTTACATCAGTTTACCTCTGACGTACAGCTTAACTGAATACAATTTAAAAGCGCCTAAAATCTTATTGGCTAACTCTATGATGTGGGACACTTTGCCTCTGGGTAGAATATCATATTTTAAGTGTGGTACGAAAAATTGAAAATTAGAAAAAAAGTGACTTGATACACTTTACCTCTGAGGTGCTGATATAGATCTGCCTTAAATTTAATAAATAAAATAAAGGGTTTTAGTGTGTAGAGGATATCAGTATAAGCTTTGATTACCCCATACCTTTGATCAAAAGTTCATAGTTTCAACGTATAATGGTTTGTAGTTTTGGCAGATATTTTGATAAACACTTCTATATATTTACTTCAAATTTGATGAGTTTGTTCTACGAAAGTTCCCAAAATTCACCTAAAAAATAAATTTAAAAATCGGGACCTAGCTAAATACAAAAGTTCTTTTATTTGTTACTGAATTAATTTCATAATAATAATAACACCGTTTATTTAGCACATTGTGCTATACTAATTCAGATACAAACATAACCAACATACAAACATATTAACATATAAACACAATGAACACATAAATATCAAAATAATAATCTTCAATCTTTATAAATCAGTCTTTCCAAACATATTCAATCTTCGGTCAGTCTCATCAGATACATTCTTCACAGTTTCCTCTTGAAAATTTTTAACTCCGTCTCTTTTCTTCAGTCGGTTGACAATTTATTATACTGTATAACTGCCCTAAAAAGGACAGGGTTTTGTGCTGCTCTAGTATTCCTATGATCCAACATAAAATTGTCTCTGTTTCTGGTGTTGTGATCATGAACTTCACAAAACCTTGTCAATTTGCTTTTTAAGTAATCTCGTACTAGCTTCAAATTTACTTTATGAACAAAACTTAAACCATTTATCTCCAGCATATCCTTAACCTCCATCCAATCCAACTCCTTCAACATGTCTTTCATTCTAGTGTCTCTCTTTTTCCCTAGGATAATTCTCATTGCTTTATTCTGCAAGCATTGAAGTCTTTCGATGTCAGTTGAGTTAGCAAGGTACAAGACTGTTCCCGCGAAACAGAACTGGGGTAATATAATCGTATTGAAAACAGTTCTCCTTGTAGTTCTGGTAAATTACCCACTGGACTTATTTTTTTGGAAATTTTTTTACACACATAGCTTATGTGCTCTGAAAATGTCAGGTTTTGTCAATTACAACTCCTAAATATTTGATCATGTCAACCACTTCTACCTGTTGTTGTTTTATTTGAATTTTGCACTTTTCTTTTCCTAATACCATCGCCTTAGTTTTATCATAATTTAGTTTCAACTTATTGGGATCCAGCCATGTACGCATTCTTTCAAGATCTTCATTTAACTTCAGTTCTACCTCAGCTGTATTCCTTCTTTGCAATAGTTCTAAACATTTCCAACGTCATTTATGTAAAGGACGAAGAGAAGTGGACCCAGTTTACTTCTCTGTGGCACCCCATTCTCAATCATTCTGCAGCTAGAGGTTATTTCTTCGCACTTCAGTTTCTGCTGCCTATGCGACAAGTAATCTTCGATTCATCGCAGCACTAAACCACCTCACAGTTTGTAACGCCCTTTGATCCACAGAAATATAACTGTAATTATCCATTACAGTAAATCTCCTTTATCTAGGGTTTTCTGTGTTTATTTTAGTTTCCGTAAACATTTTCTGTATATATTAATCTTAGTATTCTTTAGGCGTAATATTAGGAGTTGTGTTGAATTGGGTTTATGAATGCGAAAGGACTTTTTTCAAACTGAAACTGAAAACTGAAAATTGTAAAAATCAATGGCAGAAATTGTAATTACCTGAATTTACTTGTACCGTACGGATTATCCTGATGAATGCGATTCACCAGCACATTTGGTATGATAGTTATGCATGGAAATGGTAGAGTACGTGAGAATGCGTATGCAGGTTTGAAATTTGTGTTGTTTATTTAAAGGCCAAATAAAGCGAATACGTAATTATTTTTATTCTTGATCAGGCTTATATGCTTATCTAGATGTGCCCGCAACGATGTTGTAGAATAACTTACGGTTATCGTTAAATAATGTATGTAACTCATTGTCAAATATCACGCTGATTCATTAAATGAATAGAAAACGTACATATGCAAAATGATAAAGGCTATACAAGTACCAGTGTAATCACGCAAACAATTTCAGTATAGATTCGTTAATTTCTAACGGGTAACATGTCGGCAGCGATTTATATGGCCACATTGTTGGTGTAGTACATTAAAGGCAAGTTTTACGTTACTTGACGATTATACATAAAAGAAAGGTTTGTACAAGCTCTACTGATCTTGTAGCAATTAAATTATAAGAAATTAGATAAGTTTTTTATTTTAAGTATTTTTCTTGTGTACATATTTTGTTTTTTTTTGTTTTCCAGATTTACTCTACGTACATAACATGCGCTATTATTATACATATTTTATTTTTAGATTGAATGTTGTTGAGTATAATTGTCACATTTCTCTTTTTATACATAATAAAATTCGTTGATAATTTAATTACTTCGATTTTTGTTAAAAAGAAATGTAGGGTGTACAATTGATGGACAAAAGTGTGTTATAGTGGAGAAACGTTTGCCAACATTTCTCAGATCGTTTTGATTAAAGCTTGCGTGAATTTAAAGCTAGACAAGCTCACAAATTGTGAATTTTTTATTGAATTAATGGCGCCCTCTCCGTGTCGTCCGCTACGCAAATGATTGAAAGAAGACGGCACTCGCCTAGTGTTGTTAGAGGCACTTTTTTTCTTTCTTGTTAGAAAAACACTATCATTGATGATAAAAGCATCGGATCAACAGAACGACAGCTACGCAGGGTAATAATAAGTATATGTAGTTTTAAGTTATTTAAATCATATTTAAGGACCATTGAACGTAATAGCCTTGAACTCATATGAAAGGGTCGTAGTTTCTTAAACCCTCGACCATTCCATCCGAGAGTTTGATCATACGGCAGATATAACTGTAGTGAATTATAAGCCTCACCTTTGTAGAAAAAGAGTAGTTGCATATGCGAATGTATGTCAGACTTTGTTAGAACGAATTTAATGTTAAACAAATTTTAAAATGCTAATCTTTGTTTCGTGCTTTACTTGATAGGCCACGGCGTACTCTATACCAGGCGGGAATATAGGAGTGAGAGACGTGACGTAGGTAGGTCTAGAAATTTAATGAAATTCATGCAGTAGCAGATAGAAATCGTGGAGTTTTAGGCTTGACTAACAAATTCTAATAATATCTGTCGGAATATGATTCGTATGTGCCATGTACCGGATTCTCGAAACACCTGTCATAGTACTACTTTTTTTGATGTTACAAAATATTGCATTGTATAATTATAAAAAATTACGACACCTCTATAAATCAATTGTGAGCGTCAAAGAATAATATCATAGCGTTAATTGAAAGCATTGCAATAAAAGTCTAATGGTTGTATTTACTGAAATTGCAGTTACATATATATTTATTAAAAAAATACACGGATATTTTACTAATTTTAAGAAATCTGGTTGATTAATAATAGGAATATGATTACCAGCTGTTGACTTCTATCAGTTAATAAATTGATACAATATCCATGAAACATGCTAATGCAATTTGTTTGCAATGCACGTAATCTTGTTGGTCTAACTATAAAAAATTAAGAAATAATGTAAATGCAGGCCGCAAAACAAGTTTGGTGTCAAAAAGAAAATTAAAAACATTGAAATGAGTTCCCGACTTTTTTATTATTTGTGTTGCATTAGTATCAATTGCAAGTAAATTATAGAAGTTACACTTAAACATTTAGTATCACAACACTTTTAGATTGGAGATAAAGAATAACAAGCATCGTTCAATACTGACACTTCTAAACGAGATATTATTACTAAGATTTTTTTTTGTTTGTTAAAAAATATAATTTCCGATCATTTGAGACCAGAGTTTTGATTTTTAGTCGTTAAAATTTGATTAACAACAAGGAATTCTGTCCGTTTCTCAATACTTTCCGTGCGGAAATCGACCTATCGACGTCATCGTCGGAGCTGAAAGTGGGGGCTATATTCTCGCCTGGTATAAAGTACGCAGTGGATAGACCCTTAATAGGTGACAAGGCATGATGATTTCCTTTCGAAGATCGGTGATTCATCATTTGCTTTTTTGAATAATGCTTGGAAATATATAAACGAACCGATATCCATTTTTGACATTTTTATTATTATTTAGTAATATAAGTATCTTATTTACAATTTTAGGTCTAGTTACATCTTACAATGCCTTTTGCACGGCTGCTACTAAATTATCTCCCTTACTAGCAGAATTTGATTCCATAGTAATGGAAAAATTTAATGTTAATTGGCTATGTTTAAATAAAAGTATTTATTATCATTATGTGTATAAGAGTCCCTCTGTAACTAGTAAACTTCAATTATTTCTTAAGGTAAGTTTTGAAGATCTCTTAATGTCTATTTAAAATATGTTTGTAGTTAAAAGAGCGTAATAAACTGTCACATAAAAACTTGCTAGAATCGTTTGATACTCTTCAAAATGATATGTCGTTTGTGAGTTCTCATTGGATAACTATAAGAGCACAAGTATCTAAATTAAGGTATGCTAATACTATTTTAAGTACATTGGTTTGTATGTAGTTTTTAGTCATGAGAAGGCTGTTGCAAATCCAACGTCACAACTTATAAGCGATTGGTACATGTTTCACGAGCAAAAGAAAATAATGAAGACCAATTATTGGATGATTCGAAGTGCGGAAGCGTAAGGCAAAATGCATTCAATATACATTTATTGATCCATATTTTCCAGTATGCAGCTACAAAACATGTCTGAACTAGACGGACATATTTTATCATTAGTAGGTGATAGATCTTATGTAGCAGATGTTCTTGTTGATTCTCTTGGAAATTGTTTGTGTGAAGATTGTTTATCAGCAGAATTTCGTACTAATGTATTACCCCCACCTTATGATGAAAATGCTCCCGAACCATATCATTTGATAGGATGCTATATTTGCCACGAACCAGTGATTTTACAGAAACTTACGAGTCATATTATGGCAAAACATCAAGAATCCCCTTCACCAAAACCTACAAGAGTTTATTTAACACCTCATCAAAAACGATTATTTTCACCAAAGAAAGCGTCGAAAGCTCCCGAATCACCTCAAGAAGTAGCTCCGACTGAGGAAGTATCTGAAACTAAAACTGTGTTAAGAGACTCGATTTTAAAAATAATTAACTCAAAACAGTCAACTAATGCAGCGGCGTCGGATCAGATACGAATAGATGATGTTAGAGAAACAAACCTAGATAATAACAAAATATTGAATAAATCTACAGATACTTTTGCTCCCGAAGGTGAGGAATTGAAGCATAAAACACCCCGTGTCTTATGTGATTCAAAGGTTATTCAACCAACGCAAAATGTTAGTGCGAAAATTGAAGAGAAAGTTTTTAAAGTGGCTTGTGAAGCTCCTGTTATGAAAACTAATAATGAAGTGTTGCAAAGTGCTTTTAAAACTAATGAATTACAGTCTAAATGTGAACATGCAACAAATTCAATATCTCCTGTCAAGAATATTGTTACTGATACTTTTAAATGTGTTGTTACGGACCAAAAAATTAAGAAAACTGAATTTGTGAAAAGTAGTTTTGAACTACCTAAAGATGGAACACAAAAACTAACTGAAACTGGGGGACCCTCACCTGAGCAACTAACACCCAATAGTACAGATTTAGCACCTAAGGTGACAACTGAGTAAGTTTGTAGTCTATAGAAGTTTATGGTTTTTAATTTTTCGATTATAGAAGTGCATTTAGAAAACCGCAGCAGAAAAATTTGAGTAACTTGGATAGTAAAATGTTAGAAATATTCAAAAATGCTAATTCTCAAAAGTAAGTTTTACTTTTATATTTTATTATTATTATTACTTAATTGGTAGGTCAACGGCTCCTAAACGGCCTAGTGGTGATGGTGCAACGTGTTCGGCTACTATATGTGGCCATCAATGCAAACAAGAAAGTGAAACAGTTGTAAATAAATGTAAGCAAGAAGTAGAAAAATTTATTGGTAAGTAAGGATTAACACAAAATTAACTCACTCTGGATAACGCAAATATATACAAGGTGTCAAGAGTTTGAAGCAAGTAGAAATTAAATGTCAAAAAACACCATCAGTTCTCAATTTATCGGTAATATTTTAGAAATCAGGTGCTAATTTACATTAACTGGAACAATAAATAGTGCTGCAACCAATTCAAATGCTGTAATTTATCAACACCTGCAATTAGCAATGCTAAGCAAAATAAGTCTACAGATCGGTACCCCATAGAAATAAAAAAAAATGTCCTGGCGGTAATAAAAAACAAACAAGACAATTAATTTCATAAATCAAGATCTGAAAATTTGTAAGGTAAATATTCACACAGCCTGAATCAACATTGTATTCTGAGGCTAATAAAACTAAAACTCATACAAAAATTAAACTAGCTAGTTAATTAATTGTATAAAGGACCAACAAAAAATACTTAAAATAATTAATTAGCTTGACGGTAATTAACAAAAAAAAAGGTAATCAAGTCAAGTTATTCTTTATATAACAATGCTGTAACAAAAATTATGCTAAAAATAATAAACTGTTATTATAAACGGTGATTGAATCATGCAGTATTAATTTTTAACTAAAATAATTATAAACTTTAAAGGTAAAGAAATACCACGTTATGCGGAAATTTTCCGTAAACCAATTTCTAGATGTGACGAATAAATTAAGTGTTATAAAAATTTCAATGAATAACCTTTATAAAGAGTAATTTTAGAATAATATTTCCGTCATTAGATGTGAAGACATTCAATAAACAACAGGAAAAAATTGTTCAAAATAATTTTATTATTGATAGATCATTACTGAAATGTTCACACAGATAACGTAAAATGAAACTGTTTTATACAAGAGAAAATAATAAATTACCTTTCAATTGGTTAAATAATTATTAAACGTATACATAAGAAAACCGAAATGACAAATTTACCTACAATGGGAATATGAAAGCAGTGGCTATACTAATTACGCTAATTATAGTAAGAGTAGCCAAACCCAAGTAGGGCTTGCAGTTAACTCTCACCGTTACACCAATTAAACTTGCTTTAAAGTATTTTATTTAATCCAGGGACGGAATACAGAGTTCGGTCTATCGGTTCCAAGTTGATAAGGGGTGCCTCAAGCGTCATCCAAAGTAATCTTTCAGTTCATCTCATTTTTGAGTTACGCCGACGTCCAAGCTGGTGCACGGGTATTCTCAGTGTAGGTCGACTTTAGAATTCGATACGACGGTTGATTCTGCTTAGATTAGAGTTATTTTGGACGAGAGGGCGGTTTGGGGTACAAAGTTTTCCTGTTTACAAACAAAGATTTTTAACAATAACGGATGATAATGCTTTTTTTTAAATAAAAACGAGCTTTCTGTAGCTTAACGAGATTTATTCAGTTAAGAATCTAAAACGGACGGTTGAAAGCTTTTTTTTTGCTACTAACTTTACTCCAGATCGTTTGTCAAAATTAATCTTTGAGCAAGTATCTAACCGCATCATCTACGCGCGAATTATAAACTACAATGGGATATGAAACTAAATGGTTTTGAAATGCTTGAATGTGCTCGTAACTACCATCCTGACTAAGATCTACACCACTGTTTTGGCAAAGTTGCATGGCTCGTGATTGAAGTAAAGGACAACCCATTTCCATACTATGACGCATCGAATTGTTACTTCTAAATGCTATTGCTAGGACCAGGGCACGAGCTAAACAATTATTATCGTTCATTTCTGTCGGCACAACAATAAGACCATGTTTTTTTAGCTTTACAAAAGTCTTCAAATTTTAAACCCGTCAAGTTTTTGCGTCCATAGCCTACAGGTACCGACACTATTCACATTTAAAACTAACAAGTCGCTCGAGAAAAAACTAGCGTTGCTCTGCATTACCTTTTCAAGTAGCGCCATTATCACTTTCACTGACAGTTGGTCCACTCTTCTAAATGATACGCTAATTGGTTTGTCAGGGTAATTTGGGTTCCTTAACGTGATCCCTACACGGTCTGACGGAGATGCATCCTTGATAGTGTATGCATACAACTCCTCGAATGCACTCTACAAAAATATATATATTAGATAAATAAGATTTTTAGTAAATGGTATATTGTACCTGCAGCCATGTTAAGGGATTATCCTTGCATGTATCGTCATTAAAGCTAAACTTCAGCGATTTACACGTGGTATTGAATTTTTTTATAAATTTACTATTTGATTCACCAATTATATTTATATGATTGAACCCTGAGGATGGTCCAGCCTGTTGTTGGGAACCTGAACCTGACTGGCCTTGCGCCTGTAATGTGCTCATTCACTAAGCGAAACAATAGAAAATTTAAAGACATACCGTTATCAAATCCTCCGCAGTTTTAGTTTCCATCTCATCATTACCGTTAAACATGTCATCCATGTTTACCTGAGCAGGGCTTTAAAAAAAAATAATTAAAACTTAAAAATAAAAAACAAGCATATACTTACACTCCACCAACTTCCACAAAATTATCGTACTCTTCCAGCGAATCGATATTATTATTCTCAAACACAATTTTATAATTAATAATATTGTACGCCTTTATCAATAACTCATCGGTTAATAATAACCCGCCGTGAAACAACCCCAAAATCTGATTAGCTAATAAAGATTCCGTAGCTAAGATAACGTAATGCTCTTTGGAGCAGAACTAAATTAACTGAAGTAAGCGTGCGCCTTTATAGTATTTTACAGGGTCAAAGGTCAAATTAAGTTGTTTTGAAATTCACAAGGCTAACTTCAAGGCCAACTTCAGGGCCCTGCTTATGGCTAACTTCAAGGTCTATTGAAGGTAATATTTTTCTCAAAGTAAAATAAGTACGCTGTAAATAAAATAGGTCTTAAAGGAATGTAATAATTCTAATAACATTTTTCTTAGCATGATTAATTAATAGACGTGAATAAAATACGTGTCAACTTTTCGAAGGCCAACCGCATCTATAAAAATATCAATAACCTTGATACATGTAAAAAATTCCAAGACCAACCGACCGTCAGTTTTATAATAGGAGGTGAAGCTTATCTTATAGAAGTAGCAATTTAAGTCCATAACCAAGGTCAGCTTAATCAATCAGAATGCTAGCCCTCAAATCAGAGCAAAGGCCAAGAATACAAAATGGTTTATAATTACCAAAAAATAGCTGTCACCCTACCGCCAACCCTAAGTTTATTAGTCTACATACATCACTAGATGATGTCACAAACAAGTTCTTATATAGCCATCTTACAAGTTAGCATTAGGGCTCCCTTACTAGAATACAAATTTTTATGGCAGGAATCTACATTTGTCTTATAAGATTAAATTGCGACAATTGCATCAGGGCTCACGATAGGGTCAAAGGTCTACATGATAGTTTCTACACATGTCTTACAACAATTCTTTATTATTAAAAACAACACCCTGCGCAAAGCCTGGTCCAAGTAATAGCGTTCGTCTCACAAGAACCCCATTAAAACAATTTCTCAGGGCAAGCCCAGGTCCAACCCCTGCCCCAAGTCCTAGACCAGCTCCAAGACCAAACCCAAACTCAATCTCGAGATCTAAAATGAGCAAGCACAAAAAGGCCTTAATTAGGGATGAAAAGGGATTGAAAAAGACCACCCAAAATAAACCATAGGGGTGGAAAATACGAGCTCACACGTGGGTGGCCATAAAATGAGGGGTGAAAAAATACGCCTCTCAAGTAAACGAGTAAAAACAAAAATAATTAGGGATGAAAATCCCATCAAGGGTTGAAAAAGGCCTCTGAAAAGAAATCATAGGGGTGGAAAATACGGTCTCTCACGTGGGCGTATAAAAAAGTGAAAGGTGAGGTGTCCCGGGGGCGGGGCTTGTGACGTAAAAAAAGTGGAGGGAATAGTACCAGTGTTCTACTCATACCATGAAATTAGCTGCTTGTATTTGCCATTTTTAGCGTAATTCATTAGGGAATTGAGAGCTATTTTCAGTGTTTTCTATTATTATTCGTCTATTTTCTTTAATATTATTGTTTAATTAGTTTTTCTTAAGATTCATTGTTTACAAAAACGTTTAACATAAGTAAGTACAGCATAAACAAGAAGTAACCTTTTAACCTAAATGTAAACGATGTGCTACTCTTTGCAAGAAAACCAATTTATGTTAGAATCTTATTTTCGAAATAGACAGCAGAATGAAAATGGTGAATGGATTTATTCAGTTTCGAAGTACAGGCAGTGTGGACCAGGGTATTTCTCGATACGTACTCTGTTTTAACTGAAAATGTGGTTGATATACGAGTGTGCATAGAACGTATTCCTAAAAAATTTACGGCAATTATAACAAACGGGTACAAACTTTTAATTATTATTTTTACTATGACTGTAATTAATTATTTTAGGCTTGTTAAGGAATGTGTCGAAAAGTACTACAACAAAAGTTACATTATCGTCCATACAAAATAACTATAATGCCTGATTATGAAACACACATGAACTACACCAGTGGTTTAATAACAATTTGAGGAATGACGAAATGCTAGATATTTTTTTTTTTATGATTGTGGACCTGAACAGGCTAAATTTGGCCTATCGTGCTAAAGCACTCATCAGGAACACTTAGGAGGATGGATAGAGGGATAATGAATTGCCAATAGATGCCTATGAACAGCTACCTTAAATTTTCTCATCATAAGTGAGAGGAACGCACGAACTAGGGAGATCATTCCAGAGTTTAGAAGCCATGTAGAAAAATGTGGATTGTGCCCATTTGGTACGACAAGTGGAGATTTGTACTGCATACTGATGATGTGAATGAGCGAACCGAGTGTTTCTCGCAAAGATAGCCCGAGATGGTATCAAAGAATATAATTCAGCAGCACAATAATCGTTGTAATAACGATAATACAAAGAAAGAACTGAAACCATCCTTCTATGCTCAAGGGACTGTATGTGAGAAGTTAAGGACGGGTCATTTGTAAGCCTAATCGCTCTCTTTTGAATACAATCAACGATTTCGAGAGCGTATTGGGGAGCACTAACCCATATGTAATTTTTTAGTGATAAAACGTGGTTTTATCTAACAGGTTACATAATGTCATAAAATACATTATACGGTTTGGTCTGATGAGGCTCCTGGTGAATTTGTACAAGTTCCATTACATCCTACAGAAATTGGTGTGTATGTAGCCATGTCAGTATTTTTAAAAAATGCCATTAGAGCTGTGATTCAAAAATTAATCAAGACCAGTTAAAAAATGTGTAATAATATGAAAAAACGAATAGATGCTGGTTTAAATAATAATGGAGGTCATAATTAGAATTAAAAATCCCAAATTAAAAAATGTTTAATCCGTTATACTGTAACTGTTAAGTAAATATAACTTTTATTATAATAAAATTTTAAATTTCTGGAAGAAAGTTTAATTTCATAGGTAGTGGAAAGTATTTTCTTTTGGACATAAATTAATGCTCTCACAGTAGCTGGAATTAATCAAGACGTTGTTGATGCCAAATAATTATCCACTACAAATGAATCCATTAAATTTAATATACATTATTACAAAATAAGTATGTGTATAAAACAATGCATAACATGTTATTACAAAATAAGAAATTCAAAAATTATGTATGTTATTACAAAATTTTAAAAACTGCATAATACGTTTGTGTCTAGATCTCGGCCCACAAATATAACAAAAAAAAAAAAAAATACTATTACAAAATGCAAAGCAAAAATTATAAATTTAAACTTTTATTCACTTTCTGAAACTTCTTCGTCAGAGTTTGTGTCATCGTCAGATAGCCCAGTATTAATTGTGATAATCAATTTTTCAACTTCTTGATCCATCAATCCATCTTGCTGCCACATTTCTTCGGCTATCTGATCGACATGTATTCAATGTTTTTCCTAATCTGATTGGCTTATTTGGCAAAGGCTAAGACCCCATTTTGATCGACGTTATGCATTGCCACCTTGTGTTTTGCCATATTCCATATCAACTCGATGGGATTTAAGTCGCAATGATAGGGTGGTAAGCGTACTACAGTGTGGCCATGGTTCTTCAACAATTCGTCAACATAATATTAATTCACCCTTCACTGGTAGTAGAAACCCCATTGCTTTCAAGCCCATCACGAATATGTTGCTTTCGTGCAGTTTGGGTTGGGGGTTTATTGATTTGCACACTATGGTATGGCGCATTATCCATTACAATACTATAAGGTAGTAAATTTGGAATTAATTGTTTTTCCACCCACTGCATAAAATTGTGATGGTTCATATCATCATGGTAATCTGATTCGCTTTTGGATTTAAATATTAACAACCCATTATTCACAAATCCGTAGGCACCACCTGCGTATACAATAATGTATCGTTGACCTGATCTATCAGTTTGGTATACTCCAGGCTGGTCTTCAGATTGCTGACACCATATGAAGGATGGATATAGGTTTCATCCAAAAAAGTTACCGGTTTCTTGTTTTCCCCTAGATCATTATTCTCTCGCAGCTTGCGGAAGTAGCGAGAATGCCAAGCAACGATATCGTAGCATTCCATCAATAATTTTCTTTTATTGTCGCATTTTTTTAATTTAAATCCTACATTTAGTAATTGATTTGGAAGCGTATCTTCCCCATCAGCATAATTTACTTTCTCCTTCATTTTATCAACCAATATTTTTATTGTTGGAACTTTCCTGTCGACGGTATAAACTTCCTGAACTGTCCTTTTTAAAATGCCTAAGTCACAATCATCAAAAACTAATTCGTTTGATATCCTCCGCTTTGTTTCTTTTTAAAAGGTGATTTTATTAACTGATTTTCAGATAACTGCTTTTCTTTTTTAAATTCTCGTTATAGTTGGTAACAATTTACCGACAGCAGCAGCAACTAGTTCGCTGGCCTTCTCCAAAGGAAAACTCTATTCACCAGCAGCTTTCTGTCTATCAAAGAATTCAATCACATTACTAATATTGTTTCGTGCTTCAGAATGAATACTTTTCTTGGATTTAGGTTCTATATTTCTAACCTAAAAGACAATTTATAAAAATAAGATGTTAGCTAGAATATTTATACATACCTATTTTTACAAATACAACTAGCAATATTGCTTTGAAAAAAGCAGATGATTTTACTAACGAGTAACGCTAAATAAGAAAGAAATTAACACACAACTACAAACAATACTGTCAAGTATAAATTTGATTTGTGAATGTACTTAAATAAATATTTTTGTATGATTGGTTAAAAAAAAAACTGCCGAAACTAAGCGTCTAGGGCATATGTGCTCGTAAACACTATTTCGTTATATCCTTTCTTTTCATATCGTTTTGTTTGGTTCTATGTGAATATAATTTATTATTTTTGAATTGCTTGAACTCTGCTTTTACTTCTAACGAACATTTAGCTCGGTTCAATAAGTCTTTTTTAAGATGACAATGATCATTTCTTATATCAATATCTTTACTAAAGCTATCCTTTTATTACAACTTACTGTTTTCATAAAAAATAAATTTGACTAAATTCATTATAATTTATTATAAGTTTTTCTTATGAACGAATAAGTTCAAAAGTAAATATGTAATTAAAAATTATTATTAATTTTATTAAATACATAAATAAAAAGTTTACCTTGAGTAGGATTTGAACCTACGGCCTGTACTTTGCTAGAGTACCGCGCTAAGCATCTGCGCCATCGCGATACAAGCCCCCCCAATCGATGTAAATTTTGTCTTTATGTATGTAGAACTGATGTAAATTCTAAATATAATGAGATTGCAATCAAATTGCTTATATTAATGGAATGTGAGCCTGCAATACCGCGAGGATTCACATATACCGCTTGACTAAATTTAAATTATAATAATTTAAATTTAGTCAAGTTGCTTTGGTATTGCAGGCTCACATTCCATTAATATACGTCATTCGATTGTAATCTCATTATATTTAGAATTTACATCAGTTCTACATACATAAAGACAAAACTTACATCGATTAGGGCTCGTATCTCGATGGCGCAGATGGTTAGCGCGGTACTCTAGCAAGGTACAGGTCGTAGGTCAAATCCTGCTCGAGGTAAACTTTTTATTTATGTATTTAATATAATTAATAATAATTTGTTACTTTTATTAAAATTAAAGTTACCTTTCCATATAAATAATTTCAAATTTGCTAATCTGAAGCTTTTTATGATTTTTATAATTTACATTTGATTACTTTACTCCTTTAAAAAATGTTCTGCTAACTGTTCATTGATTTCAGTACAACGACGCTTTATATTATATTTACATTCAGCATTTTTGATGTTGAATTTTTTCATTTCGTAATTGTGACAAACAATTTTATTTTTTCTTTGAAATCCTTGAACTTTTCCATCAACTTTTATGTAATGTCATTCCTCTCCACAACTGTAACGTAGACCAAACAGAGTCACTCCATGTTGAATTAAGTTAAAGCACCTTCCACTCGAGATAATTACATGCCCTATTACTAGTTTCATTGCCAATGAGACGATTAGCATTTCTTGAAAGATTCTCATATACCTGAAACAAAAATAGCACATCAGATGTTTATATATTACTTCTCAATGAAAGTGAGGGAGGGGCTGACTAGGACAGTGACATTTTTTAAGCACTAGAGAAGCTAGATTTCTAAAATAAACTCAACTGTATAGAACGTTTCAAAAATACGGAGAAACGTTTTTTCGATTTTTTTTAATTTTGAAAGTCTGTTTTGATTTATAACCATATTTTAGTTTTGGAAATCGGGTGGGGCGTTGCCAAATTATTCAACTGTTTACCAGATTTTGTGAGAAATTAGAACTGCAAAGAAACTGTTATTAAAGATTAACTTGTTAATTTTTTAGTATTTATTGTACAAATTATAGTAGAGGTAATAATCTATTACGGAAACTGCACCAAAGCGATCTAGCAAGCACAGGTGTTTACAGATAGTTATAAAATATTTCATATTGTTTTTTTTTACATCGTTAATTTTTATAAAAGTTACAGTTAAAGGATTGAATAACTTGGTAACTTACGATCCGGTTTCTAACAATAAAATGTCGTAATAACGCCTATTCAAAAGAGAATTCGAAATTCACAAAATTATACTGCGTGTTCACTTTAAAAAATGAACGCTTAGACTTTTTCTAATTTCTTAACGCCCTGTACAGTAGGGTTTATTTTAGAAGGTTAGCTTCTTTAGTACCCTACTGCGTTTAGTTCGGTTTTAATCTTGGTATATGCAGTCTAAAAACATCTACATTTGACCATAGGTGAACTTCGTGTTATTTTTGGAGAAACCTTTTAAACAAGACTCAATCATAAAAACTGATAAATAATATCGTACAATCACTGGCAACGTCCGATGTATAACAAACCTGAAAGTAACGTACTTGCGAGATATTGACATCTTTGTATACATAAAGAAAATCTTAATTTTTACTTATATTATCAAGAGGCAATTAAAACAAAAGTTGCTTTTTCCCAATTGACTACTACAGCTAAATTACGACTTCCTTTCTAATATGGTAATCTTTTTATTGTGTAAACTGTTTTGTTTATTGTCACTGCCTTCGGAACTCTACGCGTACACTGTATTTTACGGAAACTGTTTTAAAAAAGCGCAACGTGGAAAGGGTTAATTACGCGTTTTTAATTACCTTTTTTATATAAAAATAAGGCGGTTACGATGTCGAGTAAGTTTGTTTTACGCAAATTTATCTCAAAAATTTGCAACACCCTTGAAGATTTTGGCAATACTTTACATTAGGGTCCCACGCCAAATGACTTTTAGTAGTTTCATACGTTTTTTTTTTTTTGTATATTTATATTATGACAATTATTAGACTGGGGGAGCCATAAAATATCTTTTCCATAAAAACCTCTTAAAAAATTTGCACATTTCCGTACATCTAAACAATGCATAAGAATGTAAAAGGATGTGTAGGGTATTAAAATGGGTGGGGGAGGTGGGTGCCACCCAATATTAGGTTGTGGTAGCGATTTCGACACTAGACTGTAAACGGCCGCCGTAAACGCTACACCCCGCACTATAGTATCGTTTATGCCACAATTAATTTTGTTCGTGTCCCAAGGTATAGAAAAGAGCGAAACAAATGTTTTACACCGCACCGGTGCCAAATTTTTTTCATGGCCTAATATCCATTTACCCCTTGAGGTACAAACGAAAAAAAATTGGCACAAACGATACTCTTTCGCATGCCGTTGGAAAATTTTAAAAAACTTAAAGGGCGGTGAAAACATTTTTTCATCCCCTCTTTTTACCCTTTGTGAAATTAAGGGCAGCACAAACGTACTCTTTCGAATGCCATTGGAAAATTGAAAAAATATTTAAGGGCGGTGCCAAATTTTTGTTTCATTCCCTTAGTATCTAATATCAATGTTCCCCTTGAGGTACAAACGAATAAAAACTGGCATAAACGGGCACAAACGATTTCTCTTTCGATTGCAAGTTGTTTGGGTCCCCTTCATATTTTTGTACACTTTGAGGCACAAATGAAAAAAAGGGTGGAATAAACAGACACAAATGTTGCCATCTCAAAAAAAATTTTTTATCTCAATGTGCAGTGCTATGGTGCTACCTTTTGATCGTAAGACATTATAAACAAAATAAATCACATGTGAATAATCACTTTAGCACCAACAATAGATTCAAAACAATCTAATTATCCTTAATCTAATAGATGGGTTTTTTTAGTAGTTGAGTAAATTCCGTGTTCATTTTATTATGTCTTCTCTTGACACCTATATCATGGTTTCACTATTTTTATTGTGGTATCTAGAATATATAATAGAATATATACATATACATATATATATATATATATATATATATATATATATATATATATATATATATATATCATGTTGCAGAATCTAAAAAACATTCCTGCCCAGATACCTGTGATTATTGTGATTATCATAAGGAATCGCGTAAATGCGATTGTGCTTTTTGTGAAGTATTTGGTTCGGTAAGTTTGAAGCATTAAATACAACCAGAAGTAATGTAATTATTTTAGTCATTACCAACGCATACTCATAAAACAAACGAAACTCGAGATAGGTTAAGAACCCGCTTAAATCAACGTAAAGAAAAAGATGGAAGTAGTAAAATAACATCTAAAACAACAACTGGTACAAATGCAAAATTGAATTCGAAAACTGAAGCTGTAAATGGTTCATCAAAACTAACGAATAACTCAAAGGCTGTTATAAGTACTAAAGCAGAAATTGATTCTCGTGGTCCACCAAGAGTACCAGAAGTTGTTCATGTGGTACCACCCGCATCAAATAAGAAATCGACGTTGACATCTGTAGAGGCTAAAAAACTTCAAACATTAAATAGTAGAGAATCTTCTGGTGCTCAAAAATCAATCCTGCGTACTACGCCAGTCGTGTCCGATGCTGATCGTAATGGAAATGACTGTCCCGTTCGCCGTTCGTTATCATCATTATCAGTTAGCTCTTTAAATTCAGATAATATAGGTTCTAGGGATATCAACGAGCTGCTTAACTATATTGAAGGAAATAAAAAAATTGATAAAGCTGCTTTAGCACAGAAAAAAGCCGATAAGAAAGCTAGGCAAAGATTAAAAAAGGTAAGTGGGGTTTTGTGCACATCTCATATACAAAATAAACAGCACATCTATTTCTAAGTTGTCACTTAGTCCTATATTAATGTATATCTTATTATACAGTCAACTTAAGGCTGAAACAGTTTAGGTTTAGGTTTAATTAGTGTTGGACAGTTAAAAATTGGAAAATTTTCCAATAATTTTCCCAAAATTCTACAGAATTTTCTACATTTTGCAGTCGAAATATAAACAACTTTATTATTTTTTTTTTCTAAGAAAACCGCCATCACAAGGTTTAACAAATTACAATTGACAAAATATTTTGATTGGTGGAAATTAGATAAAATGTTGCTTTAAATGGAATATGTTTTTTTTTGTAATAGATGGCGTTGTATTTCCTCCCCCAAGTAAAGAATCGATAAAACTAAACTCAAAGAGCCTAACCTGTCTTAATGTCTTCAGTGCTAGATTATGAATAAGATCTAAAAGTGTTTGCGTAAGAAACTGGAAGCTGTTCACTCGTACAAAAATACCCACCAGGTTATAAATTTGTATGCGCTATACTTCCAAAGAAATGCTCCCATATTTAACTTCATTTTCAACTACTGAAATCATCAATCGAAATTCTGTTAAAATACTTCAAATTTCCCTTTACTAGTTCAAACCTTTTAAGTTACATGAAAATGTAAACTTTCACCATTATTACACATATTAAAATACTTATCATTTTGGATTTTTTAATGGTGTATTTGTATATTTAGGTTATTCAATCTAAACGTTTCGATAACCTTACAGTTATCTTCATCAGTAGTTATTATCTATTAAAATTGTTAAAGATGTTGAAACAATTATGTGAAATTTGAAAAAAAAAAAAAAATTGTTGCAACAGTTTTAATAGATATTACTATTGACCACGGTGGAATGTAATAGATGATGCAACGGGTCAACTCGTGCCAGGGAGGACGCGGGTATTGCCACGGCTGGCATGAGCCATAATGGTTAATTGTACAACATTTTTGTTAATCTAGTATGATATCGATAATATGAAAGTGTGGTGAAATAATGATTTATTTACTGCTTGTAATGCCATATTTATTTATACTAGGTACAATATTTAGGTATGACAATAATTCAATCAATGATAAAAGCTTAAGTTAATTGCAATCTTGATTCATTCTTTTTATTTGAAAAATCTTTTGTTTGTGTTTTGGATTCCCTTCTATAGAACTGTTTTACTCTCATTGTTATGTAAAATAAGATGAGTTTAGGGATTATATCTTCGACGTCAAAATTCATATTAACGACAACCTTCTTCTCTAAGAGTACATTATTTTAAACTATTGGTGTAATTATGTAAAATTATTTTTATTTATTTAATTTATTACTTTTGGGACAGTTCGTATATTATGCATGGTGTTACCGAAGTACATTATATGCAGAAAGCCATTACTGGGCAGAAATTAGGGATAGTTTTCTACACGCCATTCCAACTACTGTATCAAATAAAAAGTGTAGTATTGTTTTGTGTATGAAAACGTATATTTTTTTACTCAAAAACTTACAGTCTTATGAAAAACATACAAGACAGAAAATGTTTCTAAATTATTCTGATTTTCTAATGTACATTTTCTTGTACTTACAAAACACCCTGCTACATATCACGATCTTGTTGCATTGCATCTTTTTCAGTGCAGTAAATTTAGAAGGTACACACATTTTTTATAGAAAACTAGGTAATTAATTATTAACTGCATCTGAATTTTGAGCTGTTTCTAGTTCTGTATTTGGTTTTCTACATTTCACATGAACCACCTCGTGCTTTACAATTTCACGACATTTTTGTGGTAAATTCTTAGAGATATATTTAGGACAATTGGGGAAAGTAGTTGGCAAGGACCCTTTTTGTAATTTAGGTACCTTTAACAGAATCTATAAATGAAAAACATAATACATTTTTTACACTTTATCACCTATAGGTTTGATAGAAACAAACTTTTCACTATACTTACCGTATAACAATCTATCTTTAGTTCACGAATTATGCATTCGGGCTTCAAATGTTTTTCACAGACATGATCTTTTTCTGTCAAGAGTCGGTCCTTATGGGGAATTACACGGTTGTAGTCTTCTAAACCGTCTTTTGGTATGACAAATAATGATACTTTTTTATTATTTTTATTGTAACTGCTTGTACAATTTGGCACAACACACTTTCTTCCCATTGTTCACTTTATGCACACACTTTCGCAACCTAACTTAATTTGACAATCTACTTTAACTGTTATTTCCGGTTATCTCTGCGATTACTGCACTTTGCTGCATACTTTTTATATTAACAGGCCCGCCTTCGGTGGCCTAAGTATGATTATCCTTGTCTTACGATTCGATCTCTCTTGCGTTAGCAGTTTGGCGACGCATGACCTACGCGATGTAGTGGCCTGTGTCACCACTTAATCATCTTGCACTGTGCTACTGACAAAAGATAACTGTAAGTGTTATCGAAACGTTTAGATTGTATAACCTAAATATACAAATACACCATTAAAAAACCGAAAAAAGATAAGTCTTTTAACTTATACTTTGGAACTAAAGTGCATAAAACAGACAAACAAAGGAAATTGTGTACTTCAATAAGTGCTAATAAATGTCAAATATAAACAATGATGGCTTAATCATGAGGCCATTGCTTGAAACCTCCAAATTAAACAGTGTAGGATGAATCGGTATGTTATGATTTAAGAGAAATAGATAAATATTTTTTGTATGTTTAAATATAAGATTAGTAATTTCCACTTTTTAATGTTAGGGGTATGCACTACATTGCTATCGATTAAAAAGTTTTGTAATGTGTGTGGGTGTTAAAAAGTAACAAATATCTTGTTTCGGCTGGAACTCAAGGTTATCCATTTGTATTGTTACATGGCTTAAGGATGTTTTGAAACAAAATTAAACTTGTACAGTGGGTGGCCAAATTATTAGTTACACTTGCAAAAGTTACATTTTTTCTCAGTTTCTATCGCTAAACACTTTATGTAAGCTACTTTTGTTTATGGCTTAATTGAGTATTCTCAATATGATTCGACATAGTTTTCTTTATTTTCACAATAAATAATTTAGAAGAATAAAAATAAAATATTTGTACAATTTTCTTAATTTTTTTATAGACCTCCTTTAGTGTCAATTACAACTTGAACTCTACTGGGCATGATGTGAATGCGTTTTTTTACATTCTCCTTTAATTCATCGTCATGATGCCAAACTTTAATTAATCCCTCTATCAGATTTTGTTAGTCGTAATTTATTTGGAGACTTTCCTTTTAAGAAGCTCCCAGGAATTCTCGATAGGATTCAGATCGGGAGAATTGCTAGGCCAAGGCAAAACTTTGATTTTTTTCTGTTCTAGAAATGCAGTTACCCATTTGGCTTTATAGCAAAGAGGCAAATCATGCATAAAAACACATTCCGAAGGATCAGCAAACCATTCATTGATTTGAGGAATGAGTCTTCGCTCCAATACTTTTTTGTATTGATGCTGTTTCATCATTCCCGCTACATTGTATAGGCGCCTCTTCCCCTTCCACTGATAACAGACCAAACTATGATCTTTTGGGGATGCTTAACTGTTTGAACAACACAATCAGGGTGATATTTCTCGCTCTGCCTTCGCCGTAAAAAAGAAGATTTGCCCATCATCATTTCGATGTGGGACTCATCTGAGAAGCAGACCTTAAAAACAATAAAAATGTATGAATATTAAATTGAATTGATGGTTGAAATGAAAAAAACTACCTTTTCCCAGTCAGCAACCGTCATGTTTCGGTGTTCTTTAGCCCAAGCCAAGCGTTTCATCTTCATGACTGGGGTCAGCTTGAGTTTTTTTACTGGTCTGCAGCATTTTAAATCCACCCCCTACTAGACGACCCCTTGTTCTAGCAGAAAATCAGTCTAGTCAACTCTTTTGTACATTTTCTCCTATTTTGTAGGCAAATGTCGAGGATTGTTCGCTCGTCTCGAAGTGTAGTGATAATAATAATAACAATAATGTATTTTAGCTTGTTGTTATACATGGATTATTTACAATTGTCAAAGTACAGATAAAACAAAAAAAACAAACAAACAGAATTAGGGCTATTTACAGACAGTACCATATAAGCTAAACATGTAGCATGAACACAGTAGAATTTATAAAATATCACAGATTGTATTGCTTAGGAAAATTCGTTGTAATGGTAATATGGATTATGAAGTAGTTTATTTGAATAGGTATTATTATGCTTTACGACCTGAAATCTGAGGTATGATTCAAGTAATCTTAAGGCAGTTTTATTAAAGTTGTATTGATTTAGTTTTGCGATTAGAAGTCCTACATCTACAGAATCATAGGCTTTAGGAGGTCCCACAGATTACTTTTACAGTATAGTTTATTTTCGAAGCAGTCAAGTATTGAGTTTACGTAGTTTGTTAAAGCTAAGGTGGTCGAATGTTTTCTTCGAAAGCCGTATTGATTTTTATGGAAAATGTTATTGGATTCAAAGTATTGAACTATTTGTTTTTTATTATAAGTTTTTGTTATGAACGAATAAGTTCAAACGTAAATATGCTTAATTGTTAAGCACATTTTTTTAAATTACATAACCGTTAAGTATGTGAGACTGATTTAAAACAATGAAAACCCATTCTAACGCCTAATAATAATAAAAACCATTTATTTAAAATTAAATTATCTTTATGAATGCGAGCTTATTGTATCCCCTTTAAAACAAAGAAAGCCTCTTATAAAGCTTACTATTAATGGAAAGCCATTTATAGATACAAAAACAAGCAAATTTCTTTGTCTAGCGTTCTGCATACATTAAAACCAATAAATCTATAACTAAATCGATTTTTTTTTATTAATTTAGGGGTCATTAAAACATTTTATACAAATGTTATTTAAGCAACATTACAATTCTTATGTCTATTTTAAATATCTCCATTCGCATTTTGACATCGTGCTAGTTATCATATACAATGTATAGATTTAAAATAGACATAAGAAAGCAAACCTTTTATGTTACTTTAAACAATGAAAAACCACTATAACGCTTTACTAATAAAAGAAATTTTAGTTAACATATGCATAAATGCGATTTATTGATATAAAAACAATCACGTCTCTTTGTCTAGAGATCTGCATACATTAAAACCAATAAATCTATAACTAAATCGATTTTTTATTAATTTAGGGATCATTTACAATATTTTATATAAAAATTTTATTTATTTAATTGATAGAAACATTAGTACATCAAATTTACATTGTTTACTCCATTTCTGTACTGCAATTTATATAGCTGTCATTGTTTGCCCTTTTAAGTCCAAGGCTAGTCAATTTAGGAATAAAAAGGGCCGAAATTTTAGGTACAGTCCTAACTTATGTTTTTCGGGTTGCTGAACATGAATCTGAGCTGTGAAACGTCTACATTTAGTAATTTTTTTTAGGTTTTGGGTTAAATCTCGATAATTATGCATTTTTTCAAAAAGGCCATGCTTTGCGAAAAATCAATTTAAATCTCCTTTATAAAAATCAAAGTCATTCATTGTATTTTTTCATTATAACACTTCAATAATAACAGAATTTTTAGAGAGTTAGCATAAATGCCATTTGCTAATTTATTAAACTCTGTCACTGTTTGTTCTTTTCCAATAAATCTGTATACTCTTCTTTTATACGTTGTATATTGTCCAATTTCGCCTCTTTAAAGCCGGTTCCAACGTACGTCAGCTTGGGAAGGGGTTCCATTTCCTTATGAGAGATTACATTAGTTGTTTTAACGAGACCATGCATTGGTTCCCTGAAAATCCTTGCATAAGATTTCTTAGAACTAATTCCTATCAAACCATATTTCCTAATTCAGTGTTTCGATAGCTTAAAGTACATAATATGTATCACCTTCCCATCTGGAGGAAGAAGGTTGATATCGGATAAAATCCTAGGACGGTAGTATTCTGTACTAATGACTAAACGTTTGTCAAAAAGTTCCCACACCTAAACATAGATATGCAGAGCCAATAAGGAACCGTGTTAACCTTGATGGGTTGACTGCACGAGGATAGAATACTACCTAAAAACTAGTACTACAGAAGCTTTTTGACATTTGTCAGCAATAAACACACTTTGTAAAATGATTCTAGTTAAAGCATGTTTACATATGGTTGGGGACACTACTATGTTTGTTGGTTCTCTGACTGCACCCAAACTGCTCATGAACACATCCTCTGTATTTAGCAGGCGTTTTAAATCTTCTTCTTTGAAATACTCGTAAAACGCCGAGGTAATTGCACATCTAAACTCCTCCGTTTCTAACACTGTACGTTCACCATACTTCTCAACCTTTCCTGCTTCTACTTTACCACACTATTTTTACATTTCCTTATTGCTAATACACAGCTTTATCATTTTCTATTTTCATTATATAACACTCTAAATCGAGTTTTATTGGCTTTATTAACGTCTCCAATCGCTCACTCCTCTGCACTTACTGCTTTCTGTCCAGCTTTTTCAGACCCACAAAAAGTCATTCTCATCGAAAACGGTTTAGAATTTGCTAAAAACTACCTATGGACGATAACCCTGTTGACTTATTTCAGCATCTATTGGAAAGGCTACCTCTAAAAGTAGGTGATTTAAGCGGATTATTCAGCTTTTCTGTAATATAAAAACCGTCTTCTATCTGTACCTGACCTATTTTCATATCTCTAAGAATTCCGGCAAAAGTTGACTCAATTTAGACACCACTTAACCTTTTTAGCGTAAACAACAACCTTCCCATGAGTTGATTTTTAAGAATATGACATCCTCCGAGCCAATAAACTTTAACCCACTCAGATCAATAAACTTTACCCCTACACGGCCCGGTTCAATTTGTTTTCTGCGTATGAGACGACTACTGCTTCTAGGTTAGCTGTGTTGGGAAACGACTATCTGTATTTGCGAAACGGTTATCTGTCTTAGAGTAACTACCTCCTGTTGGTGGTTAGGATAGTAAGATACTGTAAGCATACTATTTAGCCAATACAGGAACCCTCGATATACGTTTAGCATAGACAACCCTCTTGTTTCCACGAACTGATTCTCTTGTTAGAATTGAGCAATAGGAACGCTTATTTACTATTCCCAAAACAACCTTCAGGTTTCCACAAACTGCTTCTATCTTTATAGATTTCCAATCATACCCCATACGCACGACATGGCTGGAAAACACATCGCAAACATAAACATAAAAAGCGCGTACGTGCACGGCGGATTAACTAACCTTCAATTCGTATACTGTGGATTAGGATCGGTTCTATATCCTAAACTTAATCACCCACATGTAGGATCCAGCGTCTAATCAGAAGACCGAAAACGTCAGGAAACGTCTAACTGTATTTGGGAAACGGATCCAGTTCTTGTGGGAAACGGGCCAGCTCCTGGTTAGGACACTAGTATTATGAATCCACATACTCTTTTATTATAAACAATTTAACCAATACAGGAACCACTTAACCTACCTTTTAGGATGAACATCATTCTTCAACGACAACAGGTTGATTTAATAGTTGATTTAACACCTTGACTCGACTAAATTGCTTGGTGACGTTGAAAAATTTCGATCGGATAAGGTTGGATAATATCGGGTAAGATCGGGATAGCCTGTAGATTAACACATATGGTCTTGACAATCAAATTGCTTGGAGACCTCAAAAATTTCCAATCACACAACCATTTAACCTTGACCTACTTATTGGCATAAACAACACGTCCTTCATATGCCTGCGGGTGGAATTGAAAAATGCCCACCACGAAATTTCGATTTGACATGTCTTGCTTGCCTAGAATGGGATGTGACCTTGACCTTCACTAATTCTCGCGTGTGCACACACACACACACACACAATGCCAATGCAACACCAAAGAACATTATGAAACGTCAGGCAAAGGTCACAAAAACGTGAAGGAAACGTTAAAAAGGTCAAAAAACCTTAAAGAAACGTCAAAAACGCCAAGGAAACGTTTAACCTTGACACTTATTAGCATAAACAACATCTGTCCGCGAACTGATTGTAATAAGATACCAATAAATTGTAACCTTGAATAAGTCAATTTGGGCAATACAAGAACCATTTAACCTACCTTTTAGCATAGACGACAATCTGTCTCAACTGTAATACCCCCCTGACCTTGCAAACTGATTTCTCAGGATTGGGCTTGAAATGGTGGGGGTACCAACACCTTTGACCTTGAGATTAGATTTCTAGGAATTGTAATAACTTCTAAGACTTGTACAAAAGTCACTGATTGGTTATTGATTAGGAATGGATTTCTAGGAATGCCCTTCAGACCACCTTGAGGATTGTAATAACTGAATTAACACCTCGCCTCGGCTAATAATATCCTCCTTCAAAGCCATGTGACCTTGCGGCCCCCTGTACCTTGAACATTTCCTAACACATGACCGCTACCTGAAAATAGAACCCCCACACCTACAACTTTACAGTCTATTGAACACCTCTGACCTTGAGAATTCCAAGAAGTATGACTTCGACTAGATCAGGAATTGCTTGATGACCTTGAAGAATATACTTTACACGGTGTACGAGAGGACCTTGAAAACCATGTACTTGAACGCAGGCAATGAGATGACCTTGAAAAACCATATACTTTGGTATAGGTAATTTGTACCTTGAAAAAACATGTACTTGGACGTGAACAATCGGGACCTTGAGGAATATACGTATGCGAAAATTGATACCAATACGTTTTGGGTGTTGGTCTAGTTAACAATCTATTTTTAGATTTCTAGGAATTGATCCCGACTCGGCCAGAATAAAATTTTCAATCGGGGAACGTTGGATAAGATCGGGCCACCCCTGCATGTTAACACATGACCTTGACCCAGTCAATAATTGCTTGATTGAAAGCCACGTGGCGTCATTGATTAGGAATGCTGCTAAATCTAACTTCCCGGCATATGGTCTCAACCAGTTTGGTGACCTAACCCTGTAAAGTAGAATCCCCGCACCTTGAAAAGTCTATTTGAATACCCCATTCAGCTGATTTCTATGAATTATGAGCCTTTGTCCTTGAAAATTGGTTTCTCAGGGATGTGACCTTGCAGGGAAAGTGTACGTGTCCTAATGCACTTGCGAGTTTTCCTTAATAAATTAATAAGTAGATCACTATTCGTGACCTTGAAGAATATCTACAGGCAATGTGTGTATGCAATAGTCTTGAAACCGAGAAAGTGGATCCTATAGTGTACGTGATCTTGAAGAGCATCCTCCTATATAACTTTACCGGCCATGTATTGAGATACCCCTACGGGTTGATTTCTAGCACTTCTGACCTTCAAAATTGATACCAATACATTTTAACCATTGACAATCTGTTTGATAGCCCTACAGGTGATTTCTAGGAATTATGACCCTGACTCAGCCAAGAATTACTTGAACAATGGATCGCCTTTGTCCTTTTCACATAGGTGTGACCTTGAAATGGTGGGGGAAGCAGTTACCTGTGTTGGGTAACAGATCCCTGTTCTGGGAAGCGGATATCTGTCTTTGGGTACTGGATCCAGTTCTTAGGAAAACTACGTCATCCTGGTGGTTTGGGACAGTAGTATTATGAATCCACATACTGTAAGCATAACCTTTTTATTACAATTTTGCCAATACAAGAACTTTGACTCACATTTTAGCATAGACAACGACAACCTGTACGATACCCCGACCTCGAGAATTAACGTCAGCCAAGAATTGCTTGCGTGACTCTGAAAGGTAGAATCCCCCACGCCATGAAAAGTCTATTTAATACCCCTGGGAATTGATTTATAAGAATTAACACCTTAGCTCAGCCAAGAATTGCTGTGTGACCTTGATGAATATACGTAGGCAACGTGTATGATGGCCTTGAGCAAAACAACTTTGACCTTGAAGCGTCGGCTGAACAATGCATCGCCTTTGTTCTTGAAAATTGATTTCTCTGAATTGAGCCTGAAATGGTGGGGGTATCTAGATAACAATATTTTTAGGAATTGTAACTCAGCTAAAACAATAGACCGTTTTTGTTCTTTCTCAGAGGTGTGACCTTGAAAATTGTAAGCATAGACTTTGAAGCGTCGGCCTGAACAATGGATCACCTTTGTCCTTGAAAATTGATTTCTCAGAATTGAGCCTGAAATGGTGGGGGTAGCTAGATAACAATCTATTTTTAGAAATTATGACTAACTCTGTCGGAACAATGGATCACCTTTGTTCTTTTTTCAGAGATGTGACATTGAAAGGTCGGAAACGGCTACCTGTGTTACGAAACTGCAATCTGTTTTGGGAATCGGTTCCCTTATTTTGGAAACGGCTACCTGTCTTTGGGAAACGTCTATCTGTATTTGGGTAACGGAACCATTTGAGGTCAGTGCACTTTGCTGGGGGGCGTGACCTTAAAAAGTAAACTTCCAAGAATTGCTCGATGACCTTGAAACATGCTTAGCATAGACAACAATCTGTATGATACCCTTTGAGAACACCTCAGGGCTTGAGACAGGCGTCAATGAACTTCCTAGAATTGATGGGGGAGCGTGACATTGAAAAGAATCAAAATTTGATTTAGAATCGACCTTGATTTCTTGGTGCATCCTCCTACATACCCTCAATTGTGTGTGACTTTGACAAACGAGAAGGTTGATCACGTAACCTTGAAATCCTAAGAAGACCTTGCAGTGGGGTGTGTACGTTAAGAACATTGACAATGAGAGTGACCATTTCCTACCACGTGACATTGAAGCGGACAATCTGTACGGGGGCATCAATGACCTTGAAAACCAATCTAGTAACTTCTAGTGCCTTTTTCAAATCTAGTTACTTTAATGGCCCTGAAAAAGTTGGGGGTTATCTGGATAACAATCTATTTTTTGAAATTATAACTCGCCCAGAACAATGGATCACCTTTGTTCTTTTATCAGAGGTGTGAGCTTGAAATTTGTAAGCATAGACTTTGAAGCGTCGGCTTTAACAATGGATCGCCTTTGTTCTTGAAAGTTGATTTCTCAGAATTGAGCCTGAAATGGTGGGGGTAGCTAGATAATGATATATTTTTATGAATTATGACCCTAACTCGGCCGGAACAATGGAATGCCTTTGTTCTTTTCTCAGTGGTGTGACCTTGAAATTGGGGAAATGGCTACCTGTGTTGCGAAACAGCGTTTTGGGAAACAGCTACCTGTCTTTGGGAAACGTCTATCTGTATGTGGGGAACGGAACCACTTGAGGTCAGTGCACTTTGCTGGGGGGCGTGGCCTTACAAAGTAAACTCCCAAGAATTGCTGGATGACCTTGAAACATGCTTAGCATAGACAACAATCTGTATGATACCACTTGAGAACACCTCAGGGCTTGAGGCAATGTGATGACTGACGAATATATGTAGGTAATATGTACGATGACCTTGAAAACCATTGACCTTGATGTGCACAATCTGTACGGAAGCGTCAATGACCTTGAAAACCAATCTAGTAACTTTTCTAGTGCCTTTTTCAAATCTAGTTGGTTCAATGACCTTGAAAAAGGTGGGGCGTCTAGATAACAATCTATTTTTGGGAATTATAACTCGGCCAGAGCAATGGATCACCTTTGTTCTTTTATTAGAGGTGTGACCTTGAAATTTGTAAGCATAGACTTTGAAGCGCCGGCTTGAACAATGGATCGCCTTTGCTCTTGAAAGTTGATTTCTCAGAATGGAGCCTAAAATGGTGAGGGGTAGCTAGATAACAATCTATTTTTAGGAATTATGACCCTAACTCTCGCCAGAACAATGGAATACCCTTGTTCTTTTCTCAGAGGTGTGACCTTGAAATGGGGGAAACGGCTACCTGTGTTGCGAAACAGCTATCTATTTTGGGAAACGGCTCCCCTGTTTTGGGAAACGGCTATCTGCCTTTGGGAAACGTCTATCTGTATTTGGGGAACGCAACCACTTGACGTCAGTGCACTTTGCTGGGGGGTGTGACTTTACAAAGTAAACTTCCAAGAATTGCTTGATGACCTTGAAACACGCTTAGCATAGACAATCTGTATGATCCCTTGAAAATTGTAATAACACCTCAGCGCTTGAGACAGACGTCAACGAACTTCCTATAATTGATGGGGGCGTGACCTTGAAAATTTCCTGCCAAATTAACACATCCAGAGAATTGATTGGTGACCTTGAACATTTCCTGGCCTTGAAAACTGATGCAGGGAACGTGGCCTTGAAAAACCTTGTACTTTTGAGGTAGGCACTGTGACGACCTTGACCTTGAAAACTATGTGCTTAGGCGTAGACGTAACCTTGAGGAATATATGTAGGTAATGTGTACGATGACCTTGAAAACCTTTGACCTTGATGTGCACAATCTGTGCGGGAACGCCAATAACCTTGAAAACCAATCTAGTAACTTTTCTAGTACCTTTTTTAGATTTAGTTACTTCAATGACCTTGTGGACTATACTTTGATGCAGCAATGTGTGTGATGACCTTGAAGATAAGCAATGTGAGCGAACTTGAAGCAAGGTGTGTGTACGATAAGAACCTTGGCAATGAGAGTGACCTTGAAGTGGGGACCTTGAAGAGACAACATTGTTACCAACCTTTCCTGCCACGTGGCCTTGAAGCGGTGACCTTGAAGCAGGCCGTGTTACCAACCTTGAAATCTAGTTACTTTCTCCAAATCTGGTGACAAATCTAGTGACAAAAGTGGATCAGGAGTGACATAGTATATCTACTCTCATACAGTTACAATCCGTTAGAATATTCTCTTTAATTTTTGTTTTTCCTACAATATTATTGTTTATGAAAACAACGAGACCACTGCTTTGGTTAAAACTGTTATTAGAATTGAATATGGTGAAATTAGGAATATTAAATAGAGACAGCGGAAGATCCCTGTCCCCTAGCCAACATTCACCTAAAACTATAATCTCAAACATGAAGTGTAAACTTGACAGTGCTAACGTAAACTCTTCAAAATTCTTTGAAAATACTTTAGATATATACAAGATAAAAAATGGTTATTATTTATATCTAACAAAAAATCATTAGTTACTTCTGAACTTTGTGTATTGCAAACATGATCAATGTTATTAAGCAAATCCATATGGACAAAGATAATAATAAAACAAAAGTTACTTGAAAACTTGTACAAATTTTAAGAAGACTAAATTTAATGTAACAAAGATTATAAGTGAACTACTCTGCTAGAAAAGCTTGAATTATCTGCCCCTATGGGAACAACTTTAGAAGTTGAATTTTCTATATTATTACAAGTATTGAATGTATTTACAAAATTCTGGACTATTGATTTTTATTTCGTCGAAATCATGTTATTAAATACTTGGTTATTAACACTTTTTATCAATTCGAAAGAAAATTCAAAGTGTACGTGAGAGTTGCCTTATTTCCGGTGGATGTAAAATAAACGAGGAACATATGAATGAAAACCTTACCGGCCGCACAATGTAAACAAAACAATATTAAGCCCATGAAAGATGTGATAAAGCAATTCAATACGGATAGAATATTACTTTAGTATAAATTTTATCTAATAGTAAACTCAGAATTCAGGTATACAGTTTTATGGATAAACCTACTATACCCACACGTTTCAAGGGCGCGTTTTTTATTTGATTTTGTGTTGTTCATTTTGAAGCATTACGTTACAGAGCACTTCCAAGACGAAGTTCCAGGTATGGCTGGTAAAGGTAAGAATACGATTTTGCTATATTTGAGCTGTGCTCTTATCCATTGGTATTAGTAAGATACGGTGGCGCCCAATGTTAAATTAACTCAAGTTTGACAAACTCGAAAGAAGTTGATAATTGGACATGCATGACCTACGTTGAGTCTAACCACCACCATATAAGATTTATTGTTATTTCATCTAATGTTCATTTGAACTATTATAATAAAAGGGCCTCTTATTTTAATTTTTTTGTCGTAAAAAAATTATGACCAGAAAAAAATTAATTAGAATTCGTATTAATATGCGTTGAATTGAAACTTAGAAAATTATACTTTGTTATCCTTTGTGACCTTCTTATGCTACAAACCCAGTCACTAACCGGGAAAGAATTGATCTTTGCGAAATTTGGTTTTTTTTTTCTGAAATTTAGTGTTAATAGTTAATAATTTGCAGAATTGCACAAACATTTAGCGTGTGGACTCATGTTGAACCGAATATAACGTATACAATTTTTCAAACTCAAGTTAAGCATTTGGGAGTGTCTGTTGTTGGTTGTGGTACTGCACGTTTCTTAATTAATAATAAATAAATTTAAGGAACTAAAAAGTAAATTACAAATACTTTACATTGTATTGGTTAAGTTCATAGGAAGGCGTCTCTTAATACAGTTTTAAGAAAATAGTTCGCTTAACAATTTAGACTTATTTAGAGCTAATTTTTGATTATAGCATGTATTCGTAGCAAACCAAATGAATAGTTGTGTTTAAATCATGTTGTAACGTCGCCATAAAGTGATTTCACTTCGCTTAGTTATTTCCTTAGACTGAACTATTATGTACAGAATAATATTTCTATTTAAAAAAATTAATTGATCATGTTGCCTTCGTGCACCTAGTAATGGTTACATTATCCTGTTAAATTAAAAAATTCCGAGATTAATCTTGTCATAATGGTCCTTTTTTAAGAAAATTTTATTGGTTTTCCATATACTATTCTTCCCTCCGGAAGTGGAAATTGAACTCGACCTGTTATTACTATCGACCAACAAATACCTTCTTGGAGCGGAGTCTATAGCGTTGCTTTTACTGTATCAGAAGGTGCTATAAATCTCCCTACTAGTTCTATTGTTCCAATAGCGCCATCTTCAGTGTAAACTAAATTGAGTGGGGAGTGGTCGGGAGACAACAACTATGCTACTGGCCGCCTCTTCCGATCCATTACGACACAGTAGTGGTAAGGAGGACCCCCATCATGTTAGAGCCACAGTCGTTATAACCTCCTCCAAGTAGTCTATGAGGGCTTGTAAAAAATGAAGTATTACTTTCAGTCAATTTGCTACAACAGAGATGCTGTCCTACAATTCCCTGTTCACAAATTGAGCCTCATTTGAGTGATAATCTATAAAGTAAATTACTGTGGTGCGTGTTCAGCATTGCAAACATGTTGATTCATGTTTATATACAAAACAAAAATGGATGATATTACTGCTTTATTGATTGTAGTTGAAAACATGGGATTACCTGTTACTAATTTATTGCCCCCAAAAATTAAAGTAATGAACACTACACATTTAAGCACTCATTTTCTACAATTTTTATAGAATCTAATATTGCATTAAATAATAGGCGATATTTAAGATCGTATCCGTCTCAAATACGAAATATGAGTATAAACCATGTTTGAATCAAGAACCGATGCTCGATTGGACGTAATTTGGGTTTGAAAGAAACATAAAATAAGGTCTCCAAATATTCTAATCCGCCGCTGGTTTTGATAAAGATTACATATTAAAAATTAAAAAAAAAACGAATCAAATAAGTGTTCCATAATACTTTACCTTATTGTCCTTAAAGTGATGGTCCTCTGGAGAGAAATTACAATTTTTTTTATATAAACACTGCTGTTAATCACTCTAAAATTTCTGTTATTGATCTCTCCAAAACTTTTACCTAAACCAAAACTCATGCAGTTGTTCGTTAAGGTCACTAATATATTGCATTCAAAATAGTCTTTGAAACATATGAGAGTTTGTTTTGTTGAGTCATAAAAATCCTGTCACATATTTTGCCACACTAAACATTTCTTGCTAATCATCATTCATCAAGGCTAAAGATACAACTCCTATATTTTACTTATAACAAGATTTGAACGTTCCTTGAATTTCAACTTATTTCAATTTCAATTTCAAAATTTTCACTGACGCAAACGTTCGTTAAGGTCACTAATTTATTGCATTCAAAATCGTGTTTGAAATACAACACAAGATTTCAACATACATCGAATTTCAACTTCATTCCAATTTCAAAATTTTCACTGACTTAATTTTTAATTTCACTTTATAGATCCATAAATTTACCGTAAGAAAAGTTGCGAAGACGATCTACTCAAACTGAAATGCCCACACTCTTTTGATCATAACTAAATCTGATTTTGTGTAGAGTAACTGTGGAGTAAATATAATCCAAAGCGACAAATCACAAATCTTTATTTTTAATACGTGAAAAATGATCCAATCATTTTTTTGCGTTAATTTACACAAAATTACCATAAAAATTCAACCAAACGCAATTTAAGAAATAAATATAAAATTTCACAAATGGAAAGGATATACGAATAAAATTATTAACAAAAAAGTTTTTTTTTTTTTTGTTAAAATCCCACCAGTAATGGCTTTTTCTTCTTAAAGTTCTCATTTTCTGTCTAAGCAGGAACAGCCATACTAATGGGCTTTAAAATTTTTTTTGTTAATTTTATTAAATGTGATATCAGTGGACCTTGAGTATACATTTGAAAATGACTTAACAAATTGCTTAGGAATTAGTACAATTTGTAAATTCATTAAGTAGGTATTTAATGATATTGCAGATACATCCCAGTCGATTGTTAAATTTTAATACAATCAGAATTGATATAATTTGTTAAAGTTAAATGATATTTTCCGTACTAGTGTAATAAAGTAATATTTTCTCTTGCAAGCTTCAAATCAATACAAAAACGAACACAAAATATCGAAGTTTTTTAATTGTTTTTTCGTAAACCATCACCATTTACTTTAGGTATAGTGCTTTGGTAACATTGCGCTAATATTAGGGTAACCGAGGGCAGAGATATCCAGTCTATCATGTTTTAAAGTTTACTTACTCGATCGCGTGTATCCTGCTGTTACCGATAGACGCGATGTGCGGAAGTTACGACGTCCCGCATCAAACGCACTTCACGCGACAAGTAACCGGCCGACGCTTGTCGATGGTCTCAAACATGTTTGGGACGTGATCCCGATGCTTAGTAAGAAGTGCAACATTGACTGATGAAAGACACGCTCACGTGTTCTAAACATCATCCAGTGAGGATGTGTGCGCTAAGTTATGGAGTAAAAATCCGCAATAATGACGTCCCACTCGGCAGAAATTGATTTGATGCTGCTCATGTGACAGTGCTGCATTAAAGAAAAAACGCGTGACCACAAACATATTTGGTATTAGTGTAAGGATTGCTCAATCGCGCCACGTTCTAAAGAGTAATGTCATGATGTACTTTGAATTCGTTTTGACAGCTTTTGTCTGATATCTTCTGTACTTAATAAATCCTTGTAATGGGAAAAAATGGCATCGGCTAGGTAGTCCCTTATCATATGCCACGTTGGTAAAATAGAGACAGAATATGTTCTTAGTCTTAGCCTTAGGTCTTAACCACAAAAAGTCACTGTCTGATTCATCTTCGGATAGGTTTTCACAATGCTCACTTCTACCATCAAGTAGAATTTTGAACTCCTATTTGCTCTTGTTCCACAACTCCTTTAAGCGGCCACGTCGTTGTTTGTAAAAGATCTCTCTCAGCCTTCTTTTGAAGTTTTTTATCATTTAATTTGTTTTCTGTTCTGGTTTTTTTATTTGGAGTGTAGCGGCGTATACTTGACTCTACTAGCATACTTTCTTAACTAAAAGTTTGGGAAGTGTAATTACACAGTGGAACTTTAGTCGTAGCTGGCCGATATGCATTTGACGCAAATGGCGAGAATGCAATTATTTCAACAGTTTTTACATTTTTTTTTAGTCATGCTGGCTTACTGGAACATGTGGTCTACCTGTTTCTAGACGATGAGAGAACATCAGAATTTTTAACTACGCCTATCCTCAAATATACCAAGCCATTGTACAATACGGGTAATGATCACTTTCCTCAAGTCTGTCACCTGAGCTGGCAATTTTTTTCATAGAAGTTCTCTGAACTATTCGATAACCTCTTCCACACTTGCAGTTTTTTTTATAATTCATTGTATGTTTGTTGACCATTGACTGATAATTTACAATAAGTGTCATCAACATTCTTCTTCTATGTGTACAATCCGGATTCTCTGCAATACTACTTAATGAAGGTGGATATGGGGATTGTTGAGCTTTCGGGGTATTGTGAAAACGTACACCTGGCATCCTGAATCAAATAAAATTGTAAACATAATCTCGGTACGCTGTCTCCACAGCACAGCATGTATGCTTATGTGCAGCAATTTTCTTTCAGTATTTGTTGTCAAATTTAACTAACATTCCCATGGCCAAAAGTGTTAGTGTAATTTTAGAAGCGGAACTCCAGATACGCCCTCAGTATTCAAGTGGGAGACGAATTTGATGTTTATAAAGGGTTAAAAATTATTTTAATATGATATAACTTTGTTTTAAACTACTTTTAGCTGGAAACTGGGTCACATCCAGCGAATGGCGTACATAACTGCACTAGCGTACTAGTGCACTTTTAAGAATTTTCCGTTTTTATCACGTTTGCGATGTCGTTGACATTTGAAAGTATTAGAATATACTAAATTACGTTGCTAAATAATAATGACGCTACATTTTTCATAACTGGTGTATAAATTAAGTTACACTGATAACTTAATCTCAACCAGAATCCTAATCATTAGTAACATAAATGCAATAATTATATTTGTTTTATATTGTAACTAGTTTCAAAGTTATTTCAAGCAGCGTAGTACACTTCTTAAAACTTTGAATAAATGCCTTTTCACAAGTATTAATGTTTAAATAAGACATTTATTCTTGGAAACTTGTGTAATTAAACGTAAAAATTAATTCAGTTCCCTTTGTCAAGAATATTTTATGTATATATATATATATATATATATATATATATATATATATATATATATATATATATATATATATATATATATATATATCGGGTGATTCGTTAAGGATGGCAGAGATGAATATAAAAAAACTACTCACCGTAGAATTCTGAAAATTTGCATTTCTCAATTTTCGTGATAATCTTTCTTTTAAAAATTTTCAAACCATTTGGCACTTTCGGTTATACCAGAAGTAGTCACTTACTTTCCTATTTTAAATGGAATGCTATATTTTTTCTTGGTAGATTTGAATTCTAATTAAATTTTAGGGTACATTTTATTAAACATATACCTAACTTTTATCATTTTTAATTAAAATGAGGTATTTTTAAAGCCCCATCCATTGGATGCCGCCAATTCAAGTATCTGCGTAGAGGCAGATTATGCACAAAATTACTAACAATATTTCGCAAAATTTCTAAATAGCGTTGTGAATTTAAATGTTCATACGCCAAAAAACGCACTTGGTTGTCCATGAGGAGGGCGAAACATTAAAACTAAATTTAATTTGAAATCCTCTTTCTCAAAGAGCGTGAGGATTTTCACGGTTCCCAAAATTACTTTTCTTCATTAGTCCAAATAATATTTTAAAAAAAAATTAGGGTCTTCTTGAAGAATATTTAAAATACGCGTACAGAAGTTAACTCTAAGCAAAAAATCTTGTGGTTGTGCTCCATGTACTTCAACAAATTTATGATCGTGCATTTTTATCTTTTAGAATCCTTTGCACTGAAGAGTATGAGATATTATACTTGTGCTTGACTTAATGGATAGATGAATGTGGATTTGCTTCAAAATAAGCTAATACATCAGTATTATTGTTTTCACTTTCAATTGTGCGTTTCCTTCTCATTTTTGGTAATTTGACAGAGACATTAGCCAAAAACTTTGCTTCTAGTTTTCTGAATTTTTTTGAGACATTGGTGGCCAATGTGGATATCTGTCATTGTTCGGCTTAAAATTTTTTGGAATTCGCCGTAAATGTAAAACAAATTTAAAATATCTTGATTAGAATAATTTACCATACGAAAAAACGAGACAATAAACAGGTATGGGTTACGTTTAACCCTTTCACCACTGTCGGGACACATATGTTCCACTAAGTTTTCTAAAGCTACGAAAGGGAGATTATATCCCTGAAATACACGAGTTTATCATAATTCCGTAGTTTTTAACATTCTGAGGTATAAACAACACAAAATACATACTCGTTTGTTTACAATTTCAAGTAGTGAGTCAGAAATCTAGCACGTGTTCGTTCGATCACGTTTTCAATGTTTGTCTGTTTACTTAATATTTTAGTTGAAAATACAGATAAAAGTGATTAAATACGGTGCAACAAATGAACAATAATATTACACCCAGGTAAGAATAGTTACAATTGTTCTTCGATTGTATGACCGTTTGCTTTGTGTAGAATATTTTTGACATTTTCTCATATAAATCAAGATCCGTTGGAGATATCGGGATGCGGTTTTCACTAAAATTTAGCTATTTTTATGTTGGTTTAGAGTCTTTCAAGAAAGTAGTACCTTTCCATTTAACTGTTTTCCGAAAATCACAAAAATGTGTAAAGGCTGCAGATAACACCCTCTAGTTTATTTACTTTAAACTAAACAGTTTAGCAAAAAGTTTTCTTTAAAAGAGCGTAAAATACTCTTTCAAATGGACCAGAAATATTCAAATCGGTTAAACGGTTCAGGCGATATTAAAATGCAAATATTGACAAATCCTTTGACTCCCCCCTCCCTTATTATGATATGTACGAAAAAATGTCGTAAAGCAAAATGGTGCGGTATTACCCAAGCTGTCAAATGATGTTTTGAAAGGTATTGCTCATCGTCTAACTTTCCAAGATGAATTTTATGTTTCTTCATAGTAGTTACGCCCCCTAGCGGTCAAATTACGAACTTCAAAATAATTTCTAATTATTTCTCTTCCCCATTTTACTTATAAGGATTTTTTTCCCAAACCTCTAGACCCTACCATTGTCGAGATACAGCCGCTCCGTGCCCTTATCCGGATACCCTATATATATATATATATATATATATATATATATATATATATATATATATATATAACGAATATGTAAGATTATTTCTGGGAATGAATGGTTCAGTTAATTAAATGCAAAATCTTTGTTTTACGTTTTGCTGTTTGATTTACAGCATTATCAAAAATTTATTGTCATCTATAATAATAAGAATAAATTGAAATATCCTATCCATTAGTATTTCAAGATCAAGATCCCACTTGCCATCTTCTGGATACGTTTAACTTTCGGCTACTACTTCTCATTACTCGTTAAAGCTTCTATACGAGTAACGAGAAGCACTAGCCGAAAGTTAAACGTATCCTGAAGATGGGAAGTGGGGTCTTGCCGAAAAGTCGAGCTAACGGTCTTGTTGAGACTACTACATCATCAACACCAACGCGTACCAGTACCCGGAACATCGGTTTAACACACACACACACCACGCACGCACGCACACGCACACACGCGACACGCATGCACGCGCACACGCGCACACCGCACACGCACGCACGCACACGCACACACGCACACGCACGCGCGTGCGTTGTGTGTGTGTGTCCGTGTGTCCGTGTGTCCGTGTGTGTGTGGCGGTGCGTGGGGCGTGGTGTGTGTGTGTGTGTGTGTGTGTGTGTATAAACTGAGTAATGGCGGCACACTTCTCGATTAAATTGTATTATCCCGAGAATTGTGGGTTATGTTGGGGTGGTCTGGGACACACAATAATATACTAGGTGGATCAAAAAGTTTGGAATAAGTGAAATAAGAACTTTTTTTTTTGTCAAATTCAGTTTTATTTTTCAACATACATTCCTTTTAAGTTGATACAGCGAGTCTAACTTTTTTATCCCGTCCAAAAAGTAGTCCTTCGGGAGCTTTCCGAAATAGGCCTGTTTCAGCCATTTGAATAAAATGGCTTACTGATGAGTCATCTCTTCAGGTTTGGAGACGGGTAGATGCTGCTGAGGGCCAGATCTGGCGAATACGGTGGCTGAGGAACCAGTCCATACCCGATTTCGTACAATTTTGCTTCGGCGTTATGATAGAGAATTTTTTTCTTCTTCAAATGCGGTCGTTTTTCTGCGATTTCAATTTTCAAACGAACCAATAATGATGAATAATATGTGCCAGTTATGGTTTTACCTTTTTCAAGATACGGAGGCCATAACCTTTCCCGTCTTTTGTTGCGTTTTTGGACGCTTCGGAGCATTTTCACCCGAGAAACCCATTATTTCGACTGTTGTATGGACTCTGGGATTTCGCGTAAACATTACCACATTCTGCAGGGAAGTCGTAACACGAATTCGTTTTTGGTCCACTGTTAGCAAAACCATCGCGCGCCGAGCTTCTTCATACTGAAAATGTCATAAATGATATTGAACATACCACCATTCGACATCTTTGTGGTCTCACCTAGTTCCTCCAATTGTCGTTCAACATATCATGGATTTGTTCTACGTTTTCTGGTGTTCTGACATCTTTTGGGCGTCCAGATTGTTCAGCGTCATCGGTTCTTGTACGGCCACAACGAAAATCCGAAAACCACTTTTGAATTACCTTCATCGACGGTTCAGAGTCCTGATAATACTTATTTAGCTTGGGTTTGACCTCGGTTATTGGTTTCTTGCGTAAATAATAGTGTTTAATTAGAACACGAAACTCAAATTTTTGCATTTAGAAAAAATACGGAGATTGGTTACTTCTCACCGCTGTAACTTGTAAATGCGTAAACAAAAATGGATTTAATTTTGACAGACGTCTAATGAATGATGAAGTTTTTTGTGAATTGTTCATATTAGTGTGTACTAACGCCATCTCTTATGATTATTCCAAACTTTTTGATCCACCTAGTAGTTGTGAGAAACAGGTAATATTTTCTAGTTCTTCTCGTGTACTCAAAAGTGAAGAAGAACAAACATTCAAAGGCAATTCATAAAATTTCTGACGTGAATATAAGTTTGAAATTTTCTAAAAATTCTAATCTTTTGTTAGCCTTGATTTTTTTATTCTTTATAACCAAGTGTGACTCGTGACTCTCAGTGGCATACCGTTTTCTTGCATTTGTTATGCTTGATATACAAGTCCATCAACCAATGGTGGAAAGGAAAAGTATCTGAGAATCATTCCTTGTAAGTTAAACCTCTTACCAATATATCTGAACATGATTGGTTGTAAATTTTATTCAGTAAAATACCATAAGCCTAAGACATATTGTCTGTGTTGTATATCATTGTTGCAGTGTTGCAATGCTGCTTTTATACCAATTGCGATTGTTCGCTTTTATGGCGGATTGTTGTCCACATGAACAGGTTTATGCGCCTGTGTCATTCTGTAACAGTAGAATGTAGTTGTATATGGTTTCAGTCAAAGGTGAAGTTTTAAATCAAATCAAGTATGTGAAATATGTCGTACTTCATATTACCAGACGGTACGCGTGTGACTTAGATTAAGCCAAACGCCGTAATGTCTTCACCTTTTTAAAACTGTCCCAGCATCTTTCCTCCGTGACATTTTCACTATTGACCTCACTTTCGCATTTATAGTGTTCTGTTTCAAAGACTTTAGTAATATAGAATCTACCACAGATTCAGTTATTACTCATATTTTCACACGTCTATATGTCATAATTTCGTTTCCTTTTGAATGCTCTTAGTGATTCGTTATATCAAAACTTGTCAAGAAATAATGAAATAAATTGTTAAATTCAGTAATATTTATTTATTATTGCGACAGGTAAAATATAATTTTTTTCTATTATATGTTAACTTTTCAGTCCTTAAGTACACACTTTAAACTTAGAATAAATGACAAAAAATTTTGTAATTTCATAATGACAAATTTAATAACTGTAACAAATTTAAGGCACAAATACGTGAACGTAATGAAAAAGAAAATCAACTGAAAGAAGAAGCAAGATTAAGAGAAGAGAAGTTAAAAGAAGAGGAAAGGTTGAAGGTAGAACTTTTAGCGAAACAACTAGCCGAAAAACAAAAGAAATTAAAGAAGGGTCAAGATGAACAGACACAAGAAAACCAAGGTTAGCTGAACTTACCAATGTTTAGTAGATATATTTGGTTTACTTTTCAGAATCCAGGAAGAATAAGAAGAAGAATAAGAATGCTTCAACTACTGTGGAGAAAGTGGAGAATGCACCAAAGCTTATTGAGGAAACCATACCTGCTATGGTTACTATAAAGCGAGTTGCAGAAGGAAGTGATACTCCAGCAACAGTTACAATTACGCTTAAAGGATCCACTCCTGAATCTGACAAATTACTATTTACGTTAGTTAATGGTTATAATAATAAAGAACATGTAGCAACTGCTACCATTAACGATGATGGTAGTAAATCTAGTAATAAGAATAAAAATGATACTTCGGTAAAGGAACAAGTATCAAATAAGAAAGATAAAGAGACACAAGCTAAAAATGTAAAAAAGAAAAAGGGTAAAGAAACACCGAAGCTTATAAGTCAAAATGTCACAAAAGAATTAAGGGTAACAATAGCATTAGATAAAAATAATAGTAAAAAAGAATCTGTAGGAAAGAAAAATTCAAAAAGTAATGAGACAACCAGAACGTCTGATTCAAAAGTAATAAAAGCTAGCAAAGATCTCTCTAACAAGAAGGCAAATTCGCCTAAACCTGCTGTGACTAATCCTAAACCCGACTTGAATATCCCAATGTTACGGTTACCACCCGGAATTACTATTACTAAAATAGAAGGACCTCCTACAAATCGCAATTGTAAAAATTCCAATAGCACTTTACCTTCGACAAGCCAAAGCTCTAACGTTCCAGTAAGTAAATCTGGAGTGATAGTTGTTGATACTGAAAAGTTAATTCAACAATCAATCACAGCGACAAATAATAAAAAGAATAAAAAGAAAAATAAGAAAAAACGTGACGCAAAACAACCAGAAATTTGCGAAAGCGCTTCGAATAAAGGTAATATGCATACCCCGGAATCATCAATGGTTACTCTTAAAAACCCTATATTTCATACACTTCAATCGGCTTTGTGCAATAAAGGCACCGATAACAATGACTTATCCGTGTATCCTAATAATCAACAAGCTTCAATTTTCAAAAATGAAAATGGTATGGTTACGATACGCAGCCCTAGGTTACAAAATAATTATGACAATGGATCTCCAATATCGAATTTTATAACAGATTTAAAACCTATGTTTGGACCAGAAGTTCCTTCTCCATATGTCCCAATATGTCAGGCCAATTTCAGTGAAAACAAATCATTTAATGCTCAAGAAATTTTATCAGGTTTACCAGGAATTGAAATAACTAAAGTGGATAAAAATAGCGCACGACATGACATTGAAAATAAAAGGAGCTCTCAGCCGGCCGAAGTATCTATTATTCCTACTAATAACGGTGTTAACGGAACAGATAAGTTTAATTTAGATAGAGATGATTGGCCTTTTGGTAAATAGTAAGTAAAACAATAACTTTTGTTTTAATTTGTTAATATTTCAGAGAGTGTTTTTACCCCAAGGGATGTTCTAGAAGAGGATATGGATGCTGAGGAACGAGAATTGGAAGCATTTAAACGTTTTTGTCAACAATCTGTACCCCCAAAACAAAAAGAGAAAGTTGCTCATCTTAATGTAAAGGACATTGTTCTTAAGAAAAAGACGGACGTCACTTACGCTTAGAATAATAGTAACTTTTTTATGTATTTCACATATTTAAAAATGTATTTAACACATTCAGTGTCATTTTATATTATTATCACTCTATTGTATTTATATTTGTACTATGAATTGTGATTAATTTTAAGTATAATTGTTTATTGTAAAATATGTACCTGTGTTGACTTTTAAATAATTTTTATTTTTACGTTCGTAATTTTTAAACTCAACTAATGGCATAAATAATTTTGCGTATAAAAATGAGTGTAGGTAATCTTTGACACTGAATGTGTAATTAAATGTTATTACAAAGTGTATTCTTGTATTCCTTTGTCTGAATTTCTTTTTTAAATGCTTTTCAGTTGTATTTTTAGTGTAGGTTACTTTGTATTACTATTCTTGATGTGCATAACTCACACTGCTACCCAATATGTGTAACGTGACCTTTAAAGTGAGTAAAACCAATGTGATAACTTATTTTGCCACGTGTGTTTCGATGAAAACTTGTTTTCTAAAAATAAATTATTAAGACCATAATTAATTCTTGTTAATTATTACAACCTTGTTCAATTAAGGCTTTATATTAAAAACAGCAAAAATGTTTCAGAGAAAAGTTGTAGACAGTATGTCACTTACGGTTTAATTTGACATGGAATTCTTTGTTTTTGGATGTTAGTATATTTGGATATCATATGTAGAATTTTAAATAAATGTTAGCTTTCCGTGTATACTATCTTAAAATGTTGCTACCATAATTTGGTTGAAAGAAAATCGATTCGTTTCAAGAATTAAATTGTTTTGTTGCTGTTAAGAATTTAAGAAACATAATATTAATTCTGTATTATAAGTGTTTTGTAACTGTGGTTTCATATTAGTTGAGTTGATCTGCCCATTTCCACAATCCTCAGAACTAAGTCTGATAAAGGAAGCAGAGTCCACTTCCAAAACATCGCACTATAAAAGCAAAAACTGTGGAAATAGGCCGATCATCTCAACTAATAATATTAAGTGTTTTTTGGCTTGAATTTATTTTGTTATCGTGCTGTCATACATTTCGTTATGTTGTTCTGAGTACTTTGTAGTCTGTCAGTTCATTTATGGATAAAGTTAGTATTGGGGAAAGTATGGAAGATTTATTTGGGACAATGGAATTTGTTATTGAACAAAGAACAATCAAGTTATCAGTTATTAGTTGGCATATGTGGGGCTAGTTGTTTTGTTCTTTCCCGTGAGAAGCGTCCAGTTTGCAGTTTGTATGGAACATTTTTATTAGTAATGTTAAAAGATGGCGTGGTGATCTTCTGTGGGGGGGGTGATAAGGGGTTTTGTTTTTTATTCTTTTAGTGAGTCTGTAAGAGAGAGTTGATAGAGCTGCTCGAGAGCGTTTGGGTTGGTTGTGAGGTGGACAGTGCACATATACCTATTAAGGCATCCAGTGGTATCTTGAAATTTATTTATTTATTTATTCATCCTAGGGAAAGTTTATATTTGTCTTTTCGTCAATTTATATGGAAGTTATCATGTCGATCACATTGGGGAAGTGTATATATTAGTGCTTCCTGATGGGTTGGGTTAGTTCAAGCTTGTAGTGGTTTAATTACTTATAGATGTTTTTTTTTTTGTGTTCTTCGAAAACTTCGCGCGGAACTGTCATTGATTATCACGTACCCACAGCCTGTTTAAGATAAACAATAAATTGCTTGTTAAAAGAATTTTGTGTTGAACAGTTAACATATAATTAAGTTGTCGTTTGCGTTAATACAACCAGGTGAGGCAGTAAATTATATATTTAGTTTTTCCTTTGCAATTGTGAATTAAAAGAATTGGTTTGATGATACTAAGAGTTTTCGTTCACTGCATTGGTTTGTGTTTGAAGAAAGAATTGAAAATTCAACTGGCATTTTCCGATCAACTAACGAAAGTGTCAATTGTGCGAGACTTGCATCTTGTCGCTGTGAGTGTGGAAAAGGAAAAGTTAGACTGGAAAACTGTGCCAATTTAAGGTAATTACTTTTCTGTGTCTATGTGATTTCAATAAAAGTTGTGTAACTGTATTTAGGTAAACAGATGAACACGCTTCTTGTTGTATAGTACTGTATAAACACCCTTCAGGCTAGCGGATACATTTACCGAAGCGTATTCACCCTGTTTTTTGTGATCTTCACCCTATTGTGTGTTATTAATATATTTAATTTATTTTGATTGTGCACTGATATTTACATACTAAAACTTGAATTTATACTTTCTACGTGTTCAATGATGATGATGTTTGATAATTAAAATTAAACTTTAAGAGTGTTTGATTATGGAATTTTAAATTTGCTAGCTTTAGCCGAATATTTTCATTTATTATTGAAATTTTAAGTAAGAAAGATTGGGCATCACTTCCTTTTGGAAGCGAATTTATTTGTAACATTCTAGTAATAACGGATGGTCACGTTTCCCACTTGGATAGAGGTACTATAGAACTTGCTATCAAAATCGACATGACCTTGTTTAAGTTACTTCCACATGCCACAGATCGTTTGCAGCCATTAAGTAAGTGCTGTTTTAGCCCACTAAAACTTAAATGGTTGGAATCAGACGCTGAATGGCAACGATTAAATCAGAGGAAACTCAAAAAGCGAACTTGCAGACATGATTTGCGAATTATGGAATTTCAAAAGATGTTAGAAAGAAGTCTTTTGAAAGCACCGGTATATATCCCTGTTGTAAGGAAAAATACCCAAAAGAACGGTTAAATGAGATAAAATTAAAAACATATTACGAATCTAGTAAAAAACATATTTTTTTCTAAACATTATGAGGCAAATGAAGAAACAGAAGCTGAGCTAATAGAAGGTGAACATCAAGAGAGAGAAAATGACACTACAAGAAATGAGAAAACCAACAGAACCACTAACTAAGGAACCAAATTTAACTGCTTCAACTTCATTTGAACCAATTTTGCTTAGTAAGATTAACAAAACGAATCCAGAGATTCAGCGGAAACGCAAGATTGATTCCAACTGTGCGGTTCTGACGAGTGCAGAATACTTAGAAAAGGTTAAACAAAAAGAAATCATCCAAAAGAAAACAATTGTGAAGATAAAGCCAATTGCAAGTTCGTCTGAAAGTGAATTTGAAAGCATTGTTCTTCAAGATGAGAGAGACATTGAAGAAAATATGACGTTGACGGATCTAATAGGAAAAAATTCAGATGACCAGGGTGAAACTGATTCAAACGAATTACGTTCTGGACACTATGTGCTAATAAAGCTTGCTACAAAAAAGAACCTTATGTGTTAAGTTGAGTTAGTAGAAAATGTTGAAAACAGACTTATGTTTCCTATTTGCGTCGAACGGTGACAAATTTGTATTTCGGGAACTGCCTGAAAAGTACAATGTCTGCAAAGATGATGTTACGAAACTGCCTTCTCCTAGTTGCCACCGAGGAACTACCAGAATGTCTCAGGAACTTGTACTTCTTATAGATTTTAATAAGTGCTGTGTTATAATATCTATCAGCATTTATATTTTTTAAATAGTTTCTCAGTTTATTTTTGTTAAAAATATACCTTAAGAGTACAAGAGTTTATAAATTTTTTTTCAATAAATCTGATATAAAATAGTTACACATGTCTTATTTTTGAAGTAACCTGTTTCAATATTATATTCTAATTTGTGCTTTATTGTGAGGTCTTAAAATAAAAAGTTTTATAAATTGCCTCATTTTTACCCTGCCTTGCCTATAAATTTGATGCCATATATTAACTAAAGATAAACACAATGTACTTGATAGAACCTTGTGGTGTTTTAAGTCAGCTCGATGGAGTGATTTATGGGATTTCTTTGCAACCTTTTCATGGCGTCCTCTTCTTCGGACATCGCTCATTCAGTATCTGAAGTCATCCTCATGGGAATGGAGTTATACATTCCCAAAAAACAGTACCGTATAGGTCATTCACGTTCCCAACCCTGGCTCCATAAGGCTTGCGCTGATGCAATATCTTTAAAAAATAAATATTACATTAAATGGAAATCGGTCGGCAGTCATGTAGAATACGTCGGTGTTAGAAATATCTGCAAAAGTGACATCACTAAAACTAAAAACTTGTTCGAACAACGGAAATGCAAATGAACTAGCTACATCTTTAGGCAGTCGTAAATTTTAGTCTATAGCTAAAGCCATTAGTAAAAACTTTGAAACATCTTCATTTCCCCCCCTGACATCTATTGACGGATCGGTAGTTTCAGATTCTGTAGACAAAGCCAATGTTTTTGGGGATTTGTTTGCATCAAACTCGGGTCTCAATGATTCTGGGAAAGATGTGCCCCTAGTCAACTCTTCTTCATACGCTATGAAACCAATTCATTTTCGGTACAAGCTCTTGGAATCGATCATCAGTAGGCTTAATCTCAATAAGGCGACTGGCCCAGACGGTATCCCAGCTATTGTCTTAAAGAAATGTTTCCCCGAACTAGTACCAGGCCTATCTAAGCTCTATACGATCTCTGTCTTCTGGGGCATTCCCTTCATCATGGAAGTCAGCAAATGTTCAACCTATTACCAAAAAAAGGCGATAAGACCGATCCCTCAAACTACTGACCAATTGCCATCATTCCATTTTGTCTAAAATCATGGAAAAAGCCATCAATCAGCAACTGCTCACGTTGCTTGAAACTAACAAACTCTCTTAGTGACCACCAATATGGGTTTAGGCAAAGTCGTTCAATAGGTGATCTTTCATATGTGACCCAAGTTTGGAACAATACAGTAGAGCAGTCCGGTGAAACAGTTGTAGTCGCTTGAGATATCTCTAAAGGCATTTGACCAAGTTTGGCATAAGTGTTTACTTGCCAAACTCACCTCGTTTGGGTTAAATGATACGCTCATCAAGTGGGTTTCTAGTTTCCTTGATAAAAGACGAATACGTGTCGTAGTTGATGGCTTTTTTTCCAAAGAAGTTAGCATTAACGCGGGCGTACCACAGGGATCCGTTATAGCGCCTACACTTTTTCTACTGTACATAAATGACCTTATTTCTTCAACAACTAACCCCATCCATTGCTTTGGTGACGATAGCACTCTTCACTGTAGTTCATCTCAGTCTACTCATAGTGATAATCCACCTTCTATGTCAAATCAAGAAATTAAAGCTGAAATGGCAAAGTCAATCAACAAAGACATTCAACGCATTCTCGAATGGGGAAGCAATAATCTAGTTAAATTGAATGCTAACAAAACTCAGTGTTGCCTTGTGTCCGCCAAAAAAGATGGATAATTTCCTGTTGTAAGTGTGAATGGCTCAGTTCTTAAGTTTTCAGACTCCATTACTCTCTTGGGTATGACTGTATCTTCAAATCTCTCATGGGTTGACCATCTTCTGTCATCTACCAAAACAGCTGCTCGTAAAATAGGCTTTTTGTACAGATCTAAGCAGTACTTTACCTCTCGACAACTCCTGCTGTATAAGGCCCAAATTCGGCCTCATTTGGAATATAATTCTCACCTCTGGGTTAGTGCTCCCCAATACGCTCTCGATATCCTTGATCGTATTCAAAAGAGAGAGATTAGGCTTATAAATGACCCGTCCATAACTTCTCACATACAGTCCCTAGAGCATAGAAGGATGGTCTCAGTTCTTTCTTTGTATTATCGTTATTACAACGGCTATTGTGCTGCTGAATTATATTCTTTGATACCATCTCGGGCTATCTTTGCGAGAAACACTCGGTTCGCTCATTCACATCATCAGTATGCAGTACAAATCTCCACTTGTCGTACCAAACGGGCGCAATCCACATTTTTTTACACGGCTTCTAAACTCTGGAATGATCTCGTTAGTTCCTGTTTTCCTCTCACTTATGATATGAGAAAATTTAGGGTAGCTGTTCATAGGCAACTATTGGCAATTCATTATCCCTCTATCCATCGTCCTAAGTGTTCCTGAGTGCTTTAGCACGATAGGCCAAATTTAGCCTGTTCAGGTCCACAATAAAAAAAAATCATCACAAATCTCGCTTTCGGAATAACTCTCAGGTTCGGTGTCGCCCTCATTAAATTTAATATTGCGAATGTGTTTTGGTTTTTTAGTCATCTTTTTTCCTTTCAAAACTTTTTTTCACTACATTTACTTCTTTTTTCTCCCGTTTCTGTTTTCTCTTTTCTTCCATAGCTTCCAGTTCTGTTTTAAGTGGAGTAGCTGTCAAAACCTTCGAATGTTGTTTAGAGCGTGATTTCGTTGACATTTCTTTAGTTTTGAAGCTGGGTAATGGTGCTAACTTTTGCATTATAGACCTTGGTGAAGATTTGGCGCATTTTATATTTGATGGTCCAGGTTGAGGTTCAGCTCGTATATCTTTCGCAATATTCTCTGCAATGTTGTTGTTTGTAGGTGTTCTATGTTCGGGCTCCAACGACATGGGATTCTGTACTTGTGAATTTTCGTGTTCATCTTGGAACGACTCTTCCATAGAAATTGGCATCTCTACGATATTTACATCAGTAAATTTTTCCGGATCCAACGACCAAATTCCCGCTGCTTTGAATCCAGATACCCCCTTTTCTATAGTAGCGGCTCTCATATATGCTTTATTAAAAATTGAAGCCAAATCGTAATGCGTGATTTTTTGAATCCGTAAATATAAATCACATTCAAAGCATTTTTTAATGGTCCGAAAAACGTCAGATCGAGTGGCTGCAACATATGTGATGTATGCGGCGGAAGTGATACCATTATTATACCATTACTTCTACAAAAATTATATCCATCTAGAAATATATGACTCGTGTGATTGCCCAATATAAGTAAAACAGGTTCATCTAGTGATGGCTTTACACATTTTTTGAAGTAGTGCAGCTATTCGTTGAACAAAGTTTCGTTGATCCATCCGTTTTTCGAACATTTGTAGATTGCCCCAGGAAGACCGTCTTTTCCTAAATGAGGAGCTCTAGGATAAACGAACATAGGTGACACGTAGTGACCAACTGCACTAACGGCACAAACTACTGTAACGTTCTTTCCCCTCTCCCATGAAATAACTGAACCCACTTGCTTCTGACCTTTCGGTGCTAAAATCTTTGAAGGCTTTTGAACAATTGAAATACCCGTTTCGTCAACGTTACAAATACGATTTTCAAAGAATTTTGTCACCGCAGCCTTATTGAATGCTTCTACCCTATTTAAACTAGTGCCTTCGGGTTTTCTAAGCGACATTCGTGGATTTCGATGTAAAAACAGTTCTAGCCAGTCTTCCCCAGCTACTTTTCTATCTACACGGAATCGATGTTTGATTTTATTCTGCTCAGTAAAATCATAAGCTAGACGGCGAAGTTGTAGAGGTGAAATTCCGTGAAATACATTGGCCAGTTTGATAACACGCTACCTGTTAGATACATTTATAGCGGGAAAACGTCATGAACCAGATCTTAATAATGGTCTAACAGGAAACCATAATGTTCGCTCAAAATAACACTCTCACCTCTACTAAAATTCAACTCCAAAAATATTTACGAAAATTCACCCAAACTTCAATAAAATCTTAAGCTTCAAATAAAAGCCGCAAAATGTGATAATAACACAATAAAACTCATTGAACATTTCGATAAACTTCAACGCCAAAATTATTGTCTGAAATATCAAAAAAAAAAAAACAATACGGTAACTAATTATTCAATTTCAAACGAAAAATGCGTCACAACAAAACTAAACGTGACCGAACATTTATAAAGACCTAAAATCGGGAAAATACACAGCTGCCATAACAAACAAAACAAAATGCGTTGCGTGTTTGGCACTCAGGCTATGTTCGGTCAACGACCTACTTTATAATTACGTTACGGCATGACTATTAAAACTTATATTCACCAACTTCAATTATATCAACCAGATCAGAATGACTAATTATCTCTCAAATTATTACGTTAAGGCTTGAATTAAATAATAAAGTAATAAAAAATCGTCATCGTAAAGTTATGTAAACCTACAATTTCGGTAAAACCAGTAAATCACTCAATAACTGGATGCAGTCCAAAACATCTAAACTTTTATATTTTGAATAAACGTAGTAATATGAACATTGTGCAAAAAGATTAAGGTTACAACTGTGTACACTCGAAAAAAAAATTACACTCACTTAATAAACACTGCATATATTGAAATTTAATATAGGCTATTTTGCCTCGATTCCAGTGAAATTGAAATATAAATGTTTTGGGCCCAACGTTGTTCAACACTTATGGACCACGGTATTTAGTTTTCTATTTTGTCGCGTCCATAGAAAATTTGGTGCGTAAATATAGAATCTATTTTTAAGCACCAAATTTTCCGGGGACGCGACGAAGTAAAATCTCTGGGCGACCAAGGGCTAAAAACCGTGGTCCATATAAGTGTGGGACAACGTTGGGCCAAAAATAATTTCACTGGAATCGAGACAAAATGGACTGTCCCGCTGCCCACGAGCTAAGTTATGCGCTTTATGGGTACTTGTCAGGATTTAGGTTGTTTGTTAACCAACATCTATATTTATGCACAGATTTCGCTGGGGTAGTGTTGGTCATAATTTGGGCTAAATCTTGTCCAAAGTAAATTTAGTACAAAATCTATATTTATACACCAATCTCGTTGCGGAGTAAAATGGCAAGAGAGAAAAGTTCACTTGCCTTGATTTTGGTGTTTCGTTTACTTATTCTTGTTTTGCACCGTTGGAGAATATTTAGCAATGGGCAGAACACTGACCATGATCACACCGTCAACGCACACTACACCGACTGTGGACGGCGACAACATAGGTCTTTGCTGCGGATTGACTCAGGTATAATGTACACAGATATTATTTACAAAACCATGAATTTCAGTAAAAGATCTGAATTACATGTTGGTTATAGGGGATTTCATGTAGTTTTTTTATTTAATGAATATATGTATTTATTAAAATTTCAGGTGTCATGCAGTTGAAATGTTACAAATGTCTAATTGAAATTCTTTATGTAGGCAAAAAAATGTATTTACATTATAATGTCAAAATACCAACTACTATAATTTTCCTGTTTAACCATAAGGTTTCAAACGATTATTAATAATATTATTCATTTACAGGTCGGTTTCTTGGAAAAAAATTGGTGCGCATTGTATTGATCTCGAAACTCCAAGACTATTTTTGTTTTTAATAAAACCAGTTTTTATTTGTTGCAAAAAGATCAATTTGCATTATTTTGATGTCATAATACGAATATCTCTTTATTTGCTGTGTACAGACTTGAATACATCCAACCCACCAGTGTTTCTATCAAAGACAACGCGGGGGAGATTACTGTCAGCAATTTATTGTCCACCCAAGCATAACAAATTCGTAGATTTTGACAACTTCTTTAAAACGTTAGGAAACAGATTTCTAGTTGGAAGGAACTACAATTCAAAACATACAAATTGGGGATCCAGGAGTACTACGACTAAGGGACACGAACTGTTAAAAACTATTGCAACCAACAACTTAAGGTATTTATCAACAAGACAACCTACTTATTGGCCGACCGATCTCGTTAAATTACCAGATCTACTAGATTTATGCATCACGAAATGACTTAGCACAAAAAAAATTGTAACTAAGGCATGTTCGGAACTCACGTCAGGTCACACACCAGCATGTAAATGTGAAACCAAAAAAACCGTCTGTCTCTAGTAATAAAACAAACTGGAGCTTATTTAGAAAACATTGAGATGAAGTATTAACACTAGATATGCCCTTAAAAACTGTAAGTACTATAGAAGTAGCCATAGAGACAGTCACCACAGCTATTCAGAATGCGGCGTGGCAAACAACTCTTGATTGCAACGAACACAGCTCATTGACAAACTCTCCGCTTTATTAAACGATAAACTGGCAGAAAAAAAAGGAAAACTAGAAAACGATGGCATTTAAAGAGCTGGAAAATTGTTACATAAGATGAAAAATGATTGAATACAAGATTATTTACGTGCCTTAACTCCAGCTGAAGCCACAGATTACTCTCTATGGAAGGCTACTCGAAAGCTGAAACAACCTCAACAGCAGATTCCACCACTACGAAAAAGAGAACTGACCAGCAAAAGGCACTGGCGTTCGCTGAACATCTACTCACAGTCGCCTTAGAAGAAGAAATAGATCAACAACTAGGAACCCCTCATCAGATGGGTTTGCCAATAACAAAAACAATTCTACTCGAAGTGGAACAAACAATATGCCATTCCATCAGTTCCAAAAAAGCACCGAGATATGACCTAATAACTGGTAAAGTTCTCAAAGAACTATCACAAAAAGAATTTAAAATAAGAACTTACATTAGAATACTTCCCCCATCAGTGGAAAGCAGCACCGATAGCTATGATTCTGAAACCAGCAAAATACCCAAGTGAAGCAACTTCCTACAGGGCAATTAGCTTGCTCCCTGTACTACCAAAAGTTTTTGAAAAAATTCTATTAAAAGCGAATAAACCCAATAATTTCCGAACAACGATCGATACCCTTGCATTATTTTGGATTCCGAAAGGCCCACGGTACCCTGGAACAAATCCATCGTATAGTAAATCAAATTAACATCGACTTTGAAAACAAACGCTACTGTTCAGCTGTCTGTGTGAACATAAGCAAAACATTCGACAAAGTGTGGCACATAGGACTACTCGCATAACAAACTTTGAATTCACGTTTTTTTTTGCGTAATTTCGTAGTTAATATCCGTGTACGTTTCTACTTGGGTCAATCTGTAACAAAGCCATCATATGGTTCACGTTGTCGACAGTGGCCGTAATGTCCGTCGGTGATGTGCACATGGTTGGAATTGTGTCCATTGCTAAATATTCGGTGTTGTGTCTCTATTTAATATTTTTTTAAAATCGGCGTTGTGTCCAACATACATTGTTTGGCGTTGTGACCGTAATAGCCGTAATGTCTCATGCTGAGAGTCGGCGTTCTTTTCATAACGAAATATTCGGCATAATGGACACAGTCAATGTAGTGTCCTTATTCAATTTTTTTGTAGCAGCCCACGGTGTAATCAAATCAATACACGTTATTAATTAATTAGTTACAATGTCATTATAATGTAGTATAAATTTTTAGATGACTGCTCGGGCAAGTTGGTCGCTTGTCATTTGATTACAATTATGTATGCAAAGAAAATAAAAAAATCATATTATTAATTGAATGAATAAAGTTAATATGTTCGCTTCTACCATAACATCGTGAGCACCTTGATGTTTCCTTGGAAGAATGAGGCGGTTGGTCCCTCGGAACACCAATAGAATTGCGGAATCCTGGATGAACATCGACGTAACTGCGTGTGAATGGTACCTATAATTACACCTCAAAGATTATTAATATTATTCATTTAGTTGATTTAGATTAGTGTCGTTTAGATTTTGTAGATATTGTGTTGTAAGGATGCTTGTCTATGTGTTATCGTATTACGAAATGTGTTGAGTCTAGAAGTTCCTTGAAATCCTCAAGTAGATCATCTAGAAGTTGTGTTAGGACAGCAAGACGGAATTTAAATTTATTTCTAGGTCTATGTCTATGTCTCGGGATCATTAAAGGTCGTAAGAAGGATATCTCTCGTATCTGCATTGTCATCGAATACTCGTCGGTAAGCTAATTGTTGTTGAAGTGTTTTTAGTCTTTCAGTGATGGGTGTGATTTGTGCGTGCACTTGGATATCTATAATGTAGTCAGTGTATCTTTCGTAGAATTCAGCGTTCACTAGTTGCAAGAGATTCTAGGCGTTTACGTTTAAGTGTTGCATACAATGGAACACTATATTCGACAATATGGCGATTACAGGTTTTATATGTGTGTTGGAGAGTATTGGGTTTACAACGTCGTAGTCGACCTCGTAGGACACTTCAGCGAGCCGAGCGGCTACGTACCCTGTTGACATTGTCGCGCACATTAGAGTTCCCAGACAACGATAAAGTGGTACACCCAGGTACACGATTTTGTCCATGGGACGCAGCCGCTCATCCTGTAGAAGGATATTGAATATTGATGTTTTATAATAGTTGGGGTGCGGGAAAAGTATTAATTGCGTCTGAGTGGGATTGATGGTTATTCTCCATCGCTTGGCCCACTAACGTACCATTCACGACATTCCCTTATTTATTATTTATTTTTCATATACAATCTTTCTCCATGCTTTCCTATCTCCGCATACCTCCCTAGCTTCCGCAAGATTTATATATTGTCTCTGACATGCCCTTTCATTTTTAAAACTCCTTATCATTCTTGCCTTTATCATACATTCTACTACATTCAGCCAAGTTTTACGCGGCCTACCAGGCACAGCCTTACCTCTAACCTCATTCACATATATATGCTTCGTCAATCTTGCGTTGTTCATTCTCTCTTTGTGACCAAACCAACGTAATGTAGTAGTTTATATCTATCCATCATCGTCTTTTCCTCGCCACGCTCCGTCATTATGCACTCATTCTTTATCTTGTCCCTTCTCGTTTTACCAAATACCCTTCTCGGGAATATCATACCCACGGTATTTATTTTTCTTTCGTGCTTTTTTTAACATACCCATATCTCACTTCCATACAGTACTTATGGGACAAACACGTCATTATAGATTGCTCGTATCGCAGCTAGGCTCATGCTTTCGTTTCTCATTATCGTGCACATACTTCCAATCACTTTCCTTCCGGCATTGACCCTTTGTCATATCTCGCCCTCCATTGTACCATCTGCAGGAAACATTCTACCCAGATATACCAGCTCGTCCACTTACTCCACAGTTTCATCTTGCAGAGTAAATACTCTAGTCTCCTTTCCACCTTTACGACTGAACACCACAATCTTAGTTTTGTTCACGTTTACCTTTTGGTCCATGCTCTCACATTACTCAGAGCAGTTTGTAGCTCATCCGCACTGTCACTTAATAAGACTGCGTCATCTGCATACACCAGAAGTCGTACATTTACGTCACCAACCATTATACCATTTGTATCGGCACATGCTTGTCTAACACATTTATCCATGTATACATTGAACAACCACGGTGACATCACACAGACTTGTCACACTCCTTGTTCAATATTAAAGTGTTCACTCACACCTCCTCTCTCCCTAACACATGCCCGACTACCGTTGTATACTGTCCTTATTCCGTTTATTAGACCTTTATTTACGCCATATTCATTTAATATTTCCCACAGATTGTCCCTATTCACTCTGTCGTATGCTTTCTCCAGATCTACAAACGGACAGTACAGCTTCCTTTTTACACTTAAACACTTTTCGATCAAATGCTGGAGAACAACCATCTGATCGACACATCCCCGAATGAAGCCATCCTGCACATCCCAAATCATAGTATTCTATCAAACAGTATTCTTCCAAATGCTTTACCAGGCACGCTGAACAAACTTATTCCTCTGTAGTTCTTGCAATCACTCTTGTTCCCCTTACCCGTATACAGTGGTGCAATGATCGCGCTCTTCTAATCCTTCGTCACACAATCTTCGTATAAGCTTTGCACCCCCATAATTTAGCATTTCATCAGAGGTTTCATCTACGTCTGCTCCCTTGCCGTTTTTCAACCTGCCTACCGTTTTTTCTATCTCATTTATCCCAATATCCTTCCCAGTTTCATTCACCATTCTTTCTACATTCTCCTTATTTAACCCTTCAGTCTTACCTTCCTCACTACTGCACAGCTTTCCGAAATATTTTTGTCATTTCCTCACTTCACAATCGTCCCATACTATTTCGTTGCTCATATTCTTCACTCCTGCAGCGTTCTGTTTTAGGCACGTTTTGTATTTTGGACCCATTTCCGGAAGAGTTTTTTGTTTCCCTCCAAATCATTCTGCATTTTCTTTCCTTCCACAGACATCACTTCCTCTTTACTTATTCTCACTTCCTCCTTTGATTCTTTTTTTCTTAATCTGTTCATCTCATACAATCACTTTTTCTGTCTCATTTTTTGCAGCAATCATTGCATGTACGCATCTTTTTTCTTATATACTGCCTTTTTTGCCGAGTCATTCCACCAAGCACATTTTTTCTGTCTACCTACAGTCGCTCTTCCACATATCCGTACGGCACAATTGATAACACAGTTTTCAAGCTTATCCATGCACTTTCAACGTCGGAGTCTTTTATTTGTTCGTTCCACACTTTCATTCACATTCAACTCTTTACTCACAGCATCAGCGTATTTTATTCTCGCACCATTATCCACTAGTTTGTCTACCCTAATTCTGGACGTTCGCACTACGTTTGCTTTCCTTCTCCAGGCCCACTTTTGCCCTAAACACACTCTCGATACAACTAAAAAGTGATCCAATTCACAATCCGATCCGCACACTGCTTTTGTGTCTTTCACCACAACGCCGTTCATCATACACTATCAAGTCTATGATACTTGTAGAGTCATTTCTTTGCCAAGTACACATATGCACATTTTTATGTTTAAACCACGTATTAGATACAAACAAACTTCTCTCCACACAAATGTTCACCAGGCGTTCACCATTCTCATTGACTCTTTGGTCTCCGAACTTTCCTAGAACGCGTTCAGTATGTTTTCTCTGTACACCCACCCATCCGTTCATGTCCCCCACTATCATCATTCCTTCGTGTGGCTTACATACGTTCAACACGTTCTCTACTTCAATCCAGAAGTTCTCACACTGGCTGGTCTCTTTCTCCATTCACCGGTGCATAGGATGCAATAAGAAAAATTCTTCGAAACTTCACTTTAATTCTAACCCACATTACCCGGGGAGATAGCATTTCGTACTGCTTAACACATCTTTTCGCTCTTTCACGTACGATCACGCCAACTCCTTTTGCGCCATGCACTTCAGTCTCAACTCCTGACTATAGTGCTAGACTGCCATCCTCCATCTCTACATCCTCCTTTCCTTTGCGCTTTGTCTCCGATACACACAGAATATCAAGGTGCCTTTCGTACATTACATTCGCAATTTCAAAATCTTTACCATGTATACCTTTAACATTCACGTAAAGACTTGCCATTCATTCCTTGCACAGTCGTCAGCAACGGAGTCTGTCTGTTTCGACCTTAACCACCCCTTGTAGCCAGGGCGATCCGAGGCAATTGTGTTGTTGTCTTGAGTAATACCATAGCGAGCAGACAGGTTACTGGCCAAATCGTGTCCCGAACGATGTAGCATTACCTACTAACGGTATCGTCCTACTATCGGACAGTTATTTGTCTACTGCATCGACACATAAGGAAGTAAAAAGTAGAAATATTATCAGAGGAAAGAAAGTTATAAATAATAGAGCGTATACTTACTGTATGAATATCTAAATGTACATATATAGTATATACATATACATTTTTTTCACTTACATACTCTTCAATCACATCACGTTTCAACCACATTCCTCCCTACGCGATTCCTGGCTCTCGCGCCACTCACCGGACCTGCTGTTATTTATTTCCGACCAAGTACTTCAATTATTTTAATTTAGATTTCTGAGTTATAGTTAATTCTTTGTTATTTAATTTAATATTTATTTATCAAATCTGTTTTATTATTGTCGCGAACCGTGACAGCTTAAACGTTTCCATCCTCTAAATTTCACGTTTATTCAATTGAAGGGTAACAATAAATAACGATAATGGCCCTGTTAGCTCTCCCGACCTACTTTTAGGATTAATTCATTACTATTAAGATCAAACATAGTAACAAAGGTAAAAGTTAGCTTAAATTTTGAATTTGTAGTCAAAGAAAAATATAGTATAAGACAATATGCAACACAATGTTATAATTAAACTTGAAATCACATATAGTACCGAAAATAAAGGTTGGATCAACCTTCAAATTTGAAAACAAAGAAAAAATGTTCAAAAACTTACCTTTTATATATGGATCTGCCATGCATAGTCACATCTTTTGTATTTTATATTTGTGTCAGTACTATTTTGTGAGTTTCAACAATCATCTGGCATGGGTTTTAAAGGAACCATATTTTTCGTAGAAGTTTAATGCCATACCAATCAAATATTATTTACTCGCTTTTTTTTTATTTAAAGAGGCATTTTACACGTTACAAAATTCTACTGTTTAGATTATTACTATTTTTGTTTATTAGTAATATTCAAACCGATAAAAATCTATTCAGTAACTTCCTACTTGTATTTAGATTAGATTGTTCTCTAACGCGACTTGCTGTTATTTATTTTAGAAAAGAAAATTATTTAATTACTTTCATTTAGAATTTCGATTACAAATTAGAGCCAGTTATTTGTTTATTTATCTTATTTTTTTCATATTGTGTCAAACTGTGGTAAATCCGGGGACTTATATGTATCTTGAAGGTGGAGACCGAAAAGATTTGCTTTGTCTTAATCACGGATGACTAAACTTCTCCCAGATTAGTCTCTCTACGGACTAGGGCATTATGGCGGTTATATTCGGTTTTGACGCAGGGTATCTATGTTTAAGGAATCTACGGAAAACTTTTCTTTTTCTTTGATTAGGATAATCGTGCGGGGTGGGAGTAATCTGGGGGATATATCTATAATTTTGTTAGGGATGAAGAAGTTAACAGCATTGTTTATCACCAGAAAAAGGTCAGTGATAGCGTGATCAATATCAACGGGAGAGGTTAACATGGGTATCGTGAGGTGACTGGTAATTTGCCTTGCAAACACACTCCACTCGTCCTCTTTAAAATTATGCCGGGTTATGATATTAGGAGGCGAGACCTGTATAGAATTATTTTAAATAGAAGTGGTAAATGGTCTGAGGTTATGGTGGTGCCAATGTGGCAATCAGTGTCTAGTTATGTTTGAATTGGTGGAGAACATAGGATGTTTTCGACGATGGAGGTGCCAGCCTGGCTAAGGAAGGTGAGAGTGGTGTTGTGAATGCGCAATAATGGTAGTTGTAATAAAAGTTCAGATAGTAATAGTTCATTGGCGTTGTCAGTCGAATCACTGAAGTGGGTATGGCGAGTCTCCTAAAAGGATAGAATTTTGGAGATTTGAGACATAGCTGAGGAGGTCGATTGGAAACGTGTTGATACCTGGAGGGTTATAATAGCTAACGAACGTAATGGGACCGTTGGGAATAAACCGTGAACCGCGAACAATATTCTGGGCTGGGCATAGAGTGTGGGAAGTTTCGCAGTGGTAGTGCCTGCTGTACATACAGACACACGATCTAGGGGGAAATTAAAGGTCGGTATGTTTGATACGGGCTACGTTCGTGATGTGGGGAGGGAAATCGCTTGCGCAATCTCCACAGGTGTGATCTCCTCATCAATATGTTGGATTACACATAAGAAGGGCGGAGGTTTTGGGTTGTTGGTGGAATTTGTGGCGGGGAAAGGCATCGCCCAAAAGGTGCTGGAGCTTACGCTCCAGGTCTGAGGGAAGTGGAGAGCGGGATTCTAGTAGGGCGGTGTGGTTATAATTGAGTTTAAGGTTGGTAAGGAGAAGTTGCAAGGAAAAAAGGGAGTTATATAATTGTTTTTTGGGATACTCGGGGAGAGAGTGTGGTCCGGGTAGTAAAGGTGATACATTTGTATTGTAGCCTCCTTCGAACCTATTGTACCAGATTCCGCCGTGTGCTAGCTAGCAGTGACGACGTATCTAGTACACTTGGGAATCGTTAACTTCTGTGGTGAATGAGCCATTCTTTCACGTACTTCCCTTCAAGCGTTCGAGTAAACGTCCAAAGAAAGAGTGTCGGCGTATTGTTCATCGCCGACGATTTGGTCCATCCAAAATCGTGTCGTCGTTGTGAGTATTTGGCGTAATATAGTCCCGGATAATTAACTGCAAATAGCCAGATAATACTAGACAGATAAAATGCCTATTGTCGCGATATTTTAATTCTTACAAAACTAAGTTAATCTTTTGAGTAAAATCGTCTTTTCGTATTTCATATGAAGCAATTTAGGCTGTATTTATTTAATTCACTTAATAATTATGTAATCGTACGTACCTTTTTTCTAAATATCTTTTTTGCTCCAGACCTGTCCGTGTTTTCAGTTACTGTAAATTAAAGCTTAGCACATATCAATAGACTAAATACATTTTTCAAAATTAATATGTCTTACCCATGATAAATATATTTCAGATGAGATCATCACGTACAATTAATAGTCGAGTTCAAAGTACTCAAAAGTTGGAACTTTTCACTGCTTGTTGTGTATTGCCTATCCTGTATTCCTATACCCTTAAATAAACCAACTCTTAATGTCACAATTAGAATTCGAACTGAAAATACGATAATAAAATATATTGATCAATTCTGAGGATAATGCATGTTCGGTATAGATAGGCTTACCATAATTTTTTTTCAAACCGGGTCAAATTTGAGAATTTGTTCAAAACACGGGCGTCCGCACGATTTCTTCTGTTAAGGAGGCGTTAAAAATAACGAGGAGGAGGATGTTTTTGCTCCAAAATATACATAAACTGAAGGCAAAAACCAAGAAATTATTTATTTTCGAGTCAAATTATCATATTTCGATATAATAACAAACATGAAAAAATAAAAAAAAACTACAGTATACTAATATAACAGACAATAATTACATAATCCAAATTATAATTACGCATTTGCGTCATATTATGCGTAAAAAACAAACAAAACACTCAAGACATTTTTTTTAGATCATGTTAGCCCACAACATCTTCAGGTGAGGGTTAATTCAACAAAACTTTTTGTTGATAATATTTATCACTACTTTGAACTTGTTTTTTTAAAACGTTTGTAGAGCTAAAAAAAGAGCTTGTAAAAATAAAAAACAAATACATGAAAATTACGTGCTATTTATAAGCTTTAATATTCCGCAAATTAAAAATTTTGAGCTCGTCATACTTGGGAGGAATTTAAACATTTTAGTGGGGAGGGGGGCGAGTCGACGTCGACCCAGCCCCCCCCCATCCCCATCCCTTACGAATAAAAATATTGAATTATTTTTTGCGGCAGAATTAGAAGCTATTTATGAGCTTTTAAAATAATATAATTTCGATTTTTGAACTCATCATTTTAACCCCAAAACAACCCCTAAGTGGCCGCACATGGTGTGCATATACGCAGTGACCATGCCGCTACATGTGTATAAGGAAACCCCCATGAAAAAACCTCATACAAGGTAGACGGTAACGGGAATCGAACCCATTACCTCCCGAATGCTAAGCAGGTCGTGTTAGCACTACACTACCAGCTCGGTCCCCTTTACGGTAAAACTATCCCCCGTTCCCCGGCAAAAGAGAGAACTATGCTTAAAATGAAAAAATTTAACTATTTTGTAGATAATTATTATTTATCGATTTATGAGCTATCGAGATGCGTCTATTTTGATTATTGAGCTGCAACCCTTTTACGATAAAGCCACCTCTCGTCTCACCAGCGCACAAAAGAAAGCTGTACTTAAAATGAAAGAAATTGAATATTTTGTATTAACTGTTTTATAATTAAATATTTTATATTATTTGTGCTTGTTACAGGTTCTAGGTTTGCAAAATAGTTACCTTTTGAGGTACTAATGTTTTATTCCAGTTATCTACAATCTTCGCACCGGAAGTGTGTGGTTAAAACCACACAGATCCGGTCTCGGAGAAGAGGCAGTCAAGATGTCGTCGTACGAAGAAAGCGAGTACGAAGAGGAAGATCACAGCTTAGAAAACAGGAAGGAAGTTATGGAAGATTTCAGTTTAGAAAACATCTACCTAATGGAATGGAATAAGCCACAGCAAGTCATCCGCGACAAAGACGTGAAGATTGAAGAACATCTCAAGAAGCTCCAGGACCAGGAGAGAAAAATCGAAGAGCTGAAGGCGACTATAGAAACCCTTAAGACTCAACACGAAGAAGTCGTAGCAAGACTCGACGTGATTACAACCACCAAACCGCCAAACAAAACCACGATCAAGACTTCCGAAGCTCGCGTAGAAGATCAACGCGACAACGAAAAGCCCCCGCGTCCTAAGAAGAAGAGGCACAACGGGAAGAAGAGAGGGAACGATGGAACTCCCGAAACATCAACAAAACCGACAAGTCAAACCGAAAAACCCCACGACAAGACGGAAGTCTGCACAGCAGCTTCCCAGCAAGATAAAGATTAAGACGCCCCCTCCGAAGAGGAAGAATACAAGACCGTCACGAAGAAAGGCGGTGTTAAGCGACAACGGGTGGACGCCGAACCACAAGACCAGGAAGTGCCCGCCCGAAAAGAAAGGATACCACCACTAATCCTCCACCGACAGGATTACTCCAGGACGATGAAGAAGCTAGCCTCGGTCGGAATTACCCCAAAGGCTACTCGAACATCCAACGACGGGATTAGAGTAATTCTAAGCACCCTTGAAGAATACAGGACGGCAACAACTGCACTGGACACCATCGGAGTGCAGTTCAACGTCTACCTTTTAGAAGAGGCAAAACCGCTAAAGGTAGTCATTAAGGGCATCCCGCAAGACGACGAGATGCTAGAATCGGTAAAGAACGATCTCAAATCCATTGGGGTTTGACGTCCAGAAGGTTAGCCGGATGTTCGCCGGACGCGAACACCGGAAAACCGCCATGGCACTGGTCCACCTTGAGAGAAGCGAAAGGGCAAAGGAGATCTTCAGCATCACGACCATCGGATACTTGAGGGTGCGAGTGGAGTTGCCCCACAAGAAGAACTGGACAGGACAGTGCTACAACTGCCAGCGATACGGGCATACTACTAGCGGATGCCACGCACAGTCCCGATGTGTGAAGTGTGCAGGGACTCACCACACCAGGGAATGCAAGAAGACCCGAGAGACGGAAGAGCCAAAGTGCTGCAGCTGCACCGGGTTGCACACTGAAAATTACGGAGGATGCCCCGCTCATCCAAGAAACATCAAGAAAGGGAACGCCCCCAGAACAGCAGAAATTAGAAAACCGGCAAGTATGACCGAAGCAGGGATAAGCTACGCCCAGATGGCAGCGGGCAACAAAAAACAGGCAACTGAAGAATCAGAAGACGAGGACTTCACGCTTATCATGAAGATCGTGAAGGCGCTCAAAGCAACGAAACAGATCAAAGGATAAACTCACAAATGAGAAGACGCAAACCGTCGCATCATGTAAGCGGCCGACCCAACCACTGACAGGGAACAACGTCACCGAGGTGACCGGAAGCATAAAAGCCGAAGTTCATCTCAGGAAACGACAACAGAGGTATAGGTATATTTAATGTATTTATTTCAGGTACAGAAAATCTACAAATACCATCAGAAAAGCCAATACGACGGAAGTATAGAGGGCTAGAACCCGTAACACCGAGAACAAATAACGATGACCGATGACCGATGACCGAGTTACCTTTTTTTCATCTTAAGTATAGTTCTTTTTGATGCGAAGAGTTTTAACTTAATAATAAACACTAGTATTTTCCAAGTTTGTAAATCGATAAACAATATTTAGTCACAAAATAAATTCTTTTACTTTAACTATAGTTTCTGTTGTGCTGGAAAGATTTGGGACTAGTTTTATTGTAAAGGAATTATAGTTCAATAATTAAAATACACGTATTTTGTTCAGAAACATTTGTTCCTTAATAAATCATAATATGCAATTCAAGAATCATTTCAAATCATAAATATAACATAAAATTCAATTAATTTCGCAAAGTTTTGGCATATTTTGATAAATTTTTTGTGTATTCTTTTTATAAATTATATTTTGATGTACTGAATAAGTATTATATGAAATATGAAGGTAAATATTAAATACTATACAAGGTGATTCATTAAGGGTGGCGACCGGCCGTATCTCGGAAACCGTATGTCCTAGAATTTGAGGAAAAAATTCTTATAACAAAATTGGCCCTAAAAGAATGATTAAACTTGTTTTTCAGTCCATAGTTTTCCGTTAGATGGCGAAATCTATCACTTATAAAATATAATTGCATTTTTTTACAAAATATTCTCTAATTCAGGTTGGTAAAAATTTATTCTACAACTTTTGTTGAAGTCATTTTTCTGTATCGCCTATTCTGAAGTGGTGGGGGAAGTGTTCTTTCGTTGACACGAAAAGACTGTAGCTTCCATATGCCTGAATTGATTTTCACTAACGTAGATTCCATGCAAAGAGAATTAAAGGGAGATTCCAGAAATAAATAATACTTTTAATTTTTTAATAGGTAACTAAAGGGCGGTACGTAACACAGCTCTATTTATGATTTTTATCTGAGAAATTTCAAATAAAATATTATAACTCTAACCAGCTCACAAAAAGGCAAATAAGATGACTTATTGACCTGTCAAAACCGCGAACTGATATCTCTTGTCATTCCATTTGGGATGAGTGCTGATTATTGTTTGCTAAAATTGTTTTAGGAATAAAATAAGTAAAAAAGCATCACAAAGATATTTATTAACATAAATAATGAAACAAAACTAAGGGAGCTATTGATAACACAAATTTACAAAACGCACCTACTACCTAATTATTTTAAATACTCAAAATCCTTGCCATCGTTTGTTATGCACAAATTCAGCCTTTTTATAGTGGAATTAGCACTGGTCTTAATTTTAGCAAGGGAAATACTTCGAACTGCTTCCCGAATCCTATCTTTCATATCCTCACGTGTAGTTGGACGTGTGTTAAAAACTAAATCTTTGATTCTTCCCCATAAATAAAAATCTAAAACCGTAAGGTCTGGTGACCTTGCAGGTCATGGAAAAATACTCCCACGTCCAATCCACTTATCTGAAAATACAGTATCTAAATAAACCAGGATATCTGCTGCAAAATGCGCTGGGCAACCATGTTGTTGGTATCACATGTCTAATCTGTATAGAATAGTAATATCTTTCCAGTTAACGTTCCGTCAAAGACAAAAGGTCCGATAATCTTTCCATTTAAAATACCACACCATACGTTTAGACACCAACGATTTTGGTAATTCACTTCCCTTTGCCAGTGAGGGCTGGTTTCTAATCAGTAGTGGCGATTGTGCAAATTGACTTTACCACTGCTGGAAAACGTAGCCTCATTCGCTTATAATATTTTAGATAGAAACTCATCATCATTTAACATTTGTTTTAACCAGTTGCAATGGTCTAGTCGTCGATCAAAATCTTTTTCTTTTAACTCCTGGTGTAAAATAACATGCTATGGATGTATTTTCTAATCCTTTAATATTCTTTCCACCAAAAAATAATTCAATCCTAGATCTCTTGCAATTATGCCAATATCTTATTCTCATTTTCTTCATTGCGAATTCTACGTATCCTATTTTTTGATGTGATAGGTTGAACATTGCCGGTTTCTCGCAATCGTTGTGCCAATCTTTTGAATACTTTTCGGGATATCGTACAGCATATTCCCTTTCAGGAATTAGTTCATTTTGTAGACTTTCAAAAGACACACTAAGCATATCATATTCCTCTTCGTTTGAATAATACGGTATTATAAAAGAGTTAGTTTGCAAATATTCAAAATCAATTTGACAGCAATAAGTCATTAGTGTCATTTCCAAAGGTAAATTGATTACATTTGAAACATCTTCCAACAATTTAACATCACACATAAAACTATTAGAGACCTTTTAAGAGATTTAGGATTACATTTTTACTGTCTGAAATTGTTCATAGCAAACGATGGCAAACATTTTGAATATTTAAAATAATTAGTAGTAGGCGCGTTTTGTAGATTTCTGTTATCAGTAGCTCCCATAGTTTTGTTTCATTATTTATGTTAATAAATATTTTTGTGATGCGTGTTTACTTGTTACTTTACCCTCAAAACAATTTTAGCCAACAATCATCAACACGTATCAAAAAATGGGAATGTCTTTGGGACGACAAGAGATATTAGTTCGCGGTTTTGACAGATCAGTATGTCATGTTATTTGCCTTTTTGTGAGCTGTTTAGAGTTATAGCACTTTGTTTGAAATTTCTCAGAAAAAATCATGAACAGAGCTAGGTGTTACATGCCGCCCTCTAGTTGCCTATTATAAAATTAAAAGTGTTATTGTTATTTGTTTCTGGAATCTACCTTTAATTCTCTTTGCATAGAGTCTATACGTTTGTGAAAATCGATTCAGGCATATGGAAGTTACAATCTTTTTATGTCAACGAAAGAACACTTCGCCCACCACTTCAGAATAGGTGGTACTGAAAAATGACTTTAACAAAAGTTGTAGAATAAGGACAGTAGTTTCTAAAATTGCTATTTTTTCCTAACCTAAATTAGGGAATATTTTGTAAAAAATGCAATTATATTTTGTAAGTGATAGATTGCGCCACCTAACGGAAAATTATGGATTCAAAAAAATTTTTAATCATTCTTTTAGGGCCGATTTTGTTATAAGAATTTTTTCCCCAAATCCTAGGACATACGGTTCCGCGATACGGCCGGTCCCCACCATTAATGAATCACCCTGTATATTCAAGCATACTTACACGGAGTGGTCCGTAAGTAATGGTTCAAATTGAAATACAAGATTCTCGGCCTCAAAATACTACGATCTGACGCAACTTGCTATAATAAAATATTTATAATAAAAAAGACACATGATGTCAAAATTCCAAAAAAATATATTGATTTTTTTGTATCTCCAAAACGAAAAAAGGTATTTGTCTTATTCTTGATATAATAGAGATATAAAGTACATAGATTTTAGCTTATTAATGGATTTGTTTTATTAAAATACGAAACCTTGATGTTTTTCAAATAAAAAAGATATACTTTGTCTAAATCGATAACTTTAACAGTTTCTAAGATATTTGCATTGTTAGGTATTTATTACCAACTGCTTAGACAGGTTCTTAGCTTTGGCACCCTGTATCTCGAAAACGAAGCACTATTGGACTTACGTTTATATGAATATTTTGTGTTAAAATTATTAGACCTATCACATACGTGTATTCTTCCCAAAATACTGATTTTCACGTTTTGATGTTGTTTTCCAAAGAATACAGAATAGTAATAACCAGATTTTAAGTAAGGTAAAGGTGGCAAACATTGAAACCTCTTTACATTTTATTCCACAGAAAACTGTTAATTATTTTTACAAAAATGGCTAGGTAGGTTAAGGAACACAAAACAGTAGAAGTTTTTGCGATAATGAATTTTTAGAAATTCAAATCCATTGACCTGAAAAAAATGTTTTTTAAAAGATCGACAAGTGTGAATGTTGTCTCGTCAGAGGTACAACATTGCCACACACATTTAAAATCAATACTATGGCAAAGTTGGAGTTTATTATATTAATAATACTTATACTTCCTATGAAAAAACACAGATGGTTGTGAAAATCAAAATTATTTCTTAAAACTAGAGCTTCTTTCATGTTAAAACTAAGAATACATCAAATGGATGAAATGAACACAAAAAATAAAGTTATAAAAAACAATCTTACTTATTAATATATTACTCTACCACATAGGTTTTTTTTGAAGAAATGTCTTCCTCTTTGAATGGTTGGGTTATCCAATACTTGTTCAACATCAGCTAAGACAATGGAATATTTATCCTGAAAATCAGGATACACAAAATGCAGGTTTTTTTTTCGTAGAAATTCAACTTCAACATTATTGTCACATATGCTTAATCCTTTGCCTACATAGTGTACTGTATCTTTTTTAGTTTGGTACTTGGCTAATACCCAAATTCCTACGGCCACATCTGACCTTTTCTGGATTTTATTATGATTTTTTGTCTGCTGCTCCATGACACCTTGTAATAGACTACGGCGTAAATCAACTGTGTCTTGTGGAGAGTTAAATTCGCGAACATCAGCACTATCAGCAATGTAGTCATTTTTCACATTCTGTAAATTATTTTCTTCTTCAGAGGCCACAAAATCATCGTCCCCTTTACACTTTCCAAATGTAAACTAACATCACTTTCTGATGAGCTTGATATTTCGGATATCTTTCTTTTTCCCTTTTCTTTGTTTTTTGTTTTCTTATTTTCCGCTTTCATTTGAATTTTCGCCTTTTTTTCATTTTCATTTTTTCGCATCCTTTCTCTCACTTCTAAATCTGTTAAGCTTTCAGCAAATTTTCTTGTTACCCGACTTCGTTTAGTGAGAGTGGTTTTATTTGTATGGTCTTTTTTCAAAACTGACATAATTGCAAGTTCAATTCCCTTTTTCAAGTTTTCAGTGGATGATGCTTCAGTGAAACTAGAATTTGATGATATTGATGGAACACTTGGGTCTTTTCTGACTGTTCTTGATGGAACGCATCATTTTCCACTGATGAAGTTGATGTAAGATTGGACTCCACTTCTCCTTCAACAATTTTTGCTATTTCAATTTTCTTCATCATTTTCACTTTGCATAAGGGGTAAATACCAGAGCCTTCAAAACCCCCCCACCGCATCTAAAGGTTGAGCAATATGGCAAACAAAATATCTCGATATTATTTTCAGTAGCGATTTCTACAAGTTCTAAAGATATATGCGAGTTATGCTCATCTAAAATGAGCAATTTGGTACCATCTAATTTTGAAGTTTCTGGGATAAAACAGCTAACAACCCAATCCAAAAATTGTCGTGCCTCTATCCAACCAGATGGCGAACAATTATAACGAGCTTTCTCAGGGCCTCCAACACACCAAGTAGAGCAAAGGTGTAGCCTTTTATAATTAATGAACATGGGCAAAAAGTCGCCAATGGCATTGCAGCACATAAGAACTGTATATGTAGCTTTTGTTACGCTTCCTACTAACTTGTTAGGATTAGAACTGCCCCTTGTACAAAGTATTCGTTGAATGCCGGCATCGGTTTGAAAACCTATTCCATCGCAATTGTAGATGTTTTGTGGTTTATGTAACAAATCAAAGCGCATAATTATATCAGTCAGCTTATTGTAACAGTCTTCCATGACTTCTTGGGATCCTGCGGCTGCTCTATTTCTAGGTAAATTTTGAGCCACCAACTTATTTCTTTTCCTCATCTTCTTTCGAACATTAGGCACCAATCTGGGCCAGGCATTCCATTTTTAAAGGGATTTGGACTATCGATTCTTCTGACATAATCCTGAACGCACTGCTGGAGCTGAATTCGGTCAATCATATAACCCCATTCTCCCAGTTTAACTAATGTGTGTACTAAAATCTCTTCTTCTTGACTTGTAAGAACGGTTGGATGACCAACTTTTTTACACTTCAATCCCTTGACATGATTTATAAGGGTCGTTCTATTAACCCATTCCTGCCCAGGGGGTCGGTAACCACCCACTTTAATTCTTAATTTATAACAACAGTATTAAACATGCAACCAGACAATCATATGAGCATCGATGTTCAATTCAGTTATTGTTTTAAGATTTCTATTTACAAACACGCATTCGCGAAGTGTGTCGGTCAGAAAATCTGTGCTTTATATTTGATAATTTATCTTGGCAAAACATTAGTTCATATCAAGATTGGTAAGTCAATAACTATTTTATATTTTAACAATTTTATATGATATATACACAAATAAGACATATGTATAAAATATGCATTAGTTTTTAGATGGATACAGACATACAATTGTTTTACAATATAACCTCAATTATTTGTGGGTCGTTAACGACCTCTTGGGCTTACCATAGTTTTTTTAAAATATATATTTTTAGGAAAAGGCCACTTACCGCAGCCGAATTGTTAGAAGAAATGGAAAATATTGATAACGACGATGTTGTTCCTGATGTAATTGTTATAATGCCACCAGATGATAATACGGATTGTGGCTCGGGGGATAAGGAGTGTAACGATCCAAATACGCTAAATTACAGGCAACTAGCTGCTGAAGTTGAATTCTATTTCAAAGATAATATTATAGAAGGTGAGGATACATCTGATGAAGACTCTGACGATAATATACCTCTTGCTACGTTAGCAAAGAGATACCGCTGTTCGCCCAAGAACAACCAATATATAAAAACACATTGGGTTGAGAATGCTGATCTCGTTAGATATATAGTTACTGAAGAAAATAGTGTTCGCTTACCTCCGCCCCTTTCACTTGGCCCAGAAAGTTCTCCACTTCAGTTTTTTGAGTTAATGTTAACGCCACAAATTGTCGAGAATCTTGTGAAATACACAGTAAATTATGCTGCAAAGGAGAAAAATAAATCCAGTTTCGAGTTATCCGCTAATGAAATGTACGTTTTCATTGGTATCCTCCTTTTGAGCAGATATGTTCCAGTTCCTAGAAGAAGCATGTTCTGGGAAGACAGCGAGGATGTACATAATGTCTTCGTAACAAGATCAATGAGACGCAATCGCTTTGAGGAAATATCTAGTGTTCTCCATACAGCAGATAACGTCGAGCTTCCAGAAAATGATAAGTTTGGAAAGATACGCCCTTTTGTAGAAGATCTCAACATACATAATAAAATACTTATCTTTTTTGGGATTTTTAATCGTGTATTTAAATTATACAATATAAACGTTTCCATAACACTTACAGTTATCTTCGTCAGAAGTAATATTTGTAAGAATTGTTAAAGATGTTGTAAACAATTTTGTCAAAGCTGAAAAATTAAAACATAAACATCAGCCTGCTATTAATACAACAGTTTGAGAAACGTAAAAAGCCAACTCTAAAAATTAAATTTAAAATTTTAGTAAAGAATAACTAGAGGTCATTAAAAATTAAATATTGTTAAACTGCCTTAAAGATGACAAACCAGAACACTCTCTACGACGAAAGCTAACAATGGAATTTGTCAGCCAAAAACAATATAGCTAATGTTACAAATAGAATTGAAAAAATCCTAATTAAATATGGCATTAGGACTATTTTTAAACCTACAAGAAAAATTAAAGAACATTTAAGATCACCTAAAGATGCGTCAAACCCTTTATCGTCTTCTGGAGTGTATAAGTTATCTTGTTCATGTGAGAAAGTCTACATCGGAACCACAAAACGTAGCTTTGATACAAGACGCAAAGAACATATGAGATTTTGTAGATTAGGTCAACCAGAGAAGTCTGCTGTGGCTGACCATGCCCGGAATAATCTAAATCATGACATTCAATTTGGCAATATGGAAATATTGTCAAGACAAACTCATTATTATGTTCGTTTGCAACGTGAAGCTATTGAAATATATAAACACCCTAATAATTTTAATAGACAAGAAGAAAATCTCCGTTTAAATAGGTTTTGGCATCTTATAATAAAAAAAAAGAATAATGATACGTCTTAATTTTGATTTTAATTTTAGCTTTTGGTGTGTTTTTCCTAGACCTTGAAGAAAATGCTTTACCAATTATATGTTAAATTAACCCAGCACTATAATTTAACATAAGTAGTTGAAATTAAAATTAAAATCCCAAAAAAGATAAGTATTTTATTATGAGTGTTAATGGTGAAAGTTTACATTTTCATATCTCAACATACAGTTTCTCATATATGCACCAATTGAATCTGAGATCGCTATTGATGAATCCATGGTACCCTATTACGGGCGCCATAGATGCAAACAATTTATTAGAGGTAAACCCATCCGTTTTGGGTACAAGGCATGGGTTGCAGCGTTGAAACATGGATACTGTTTACAGTTTGACCTTTATCAGGGTCGAAAAGCAAAAGAAAAAACAAGTACTGGGCTAGGTGAATCTGTGATACTCTATTTTGCAGATATGTTACAAAAAAATTACCAAGATCTAAATTTTTCTTTTTATTTCGACAACTTTTTCACTTCAGCGAAATTAGTTCGAACTCTCTTTGCAAGAAAAATTGGAGCCACCGGAACTGTAAGTGAGGGTAGAACAGACAAATGTCTTTTGCGTACAAATGCAATAATAATGAAGAAATTGGACCGGGGAGCAATGAACTATGCAGTTGGTGAACAAAATGATATAGTTTGTATTCGGTGAAATGACAACAAGTGTTGTCACAATACTTTCAAACCATCATGAGTTGAATCCGCTGCAAAAATGCATTAGGTATTCTGCAAAAGAAAAAAAGAAAGTGGAAGTTCCACAGCCTAAAGTTATAAAACAATATAACCAGTATATGGGTGGCGTTGATTAGTTGGACAATAATGTTTCAAATTACAGAATTGCCTTCAGAGGAAAAAGTGGTACACACCCATAATTTACTGATTATTTGATTTATGTATGACGAATGCATGGAGCTTAGCACGATTTTATGGTGTCAAAAAAGACAATTTGGAATTTTAAAAGGTGATAAGACCGATCTCTCAAATTACAGACCAATTGCCATCACTTCCATTTTGTCTAAAATCATGGAAAAAGCCATCAATCAGCAACTGCTCACGTTCCTTGAAACTAACAAACTCCTTAGTGACCACCAATATGGGTTTAGGCAAAGTCGTTCAACAGGCGATCTTCTTTCATATGTGACCCAAGTTTGGAACAATACAGTAGAGCAGTGGGGTGAAACAGTTGTAGTCGCTTTAGATATCTCAAAGGCATTTGACCAAGTTTGGCATAAGTGTTTACTTGCCAAACTCACCTCGTTGGGTTAAATGATACGCTCATCAACTGGGTTTCTAGTTTCCTTGATAAAGACGAATACGTGTCGTAGTTGATGGCTTTTTTTCAAAAGAAGTTAGCATTAACGCGGGCGTACCACAGGGATCCGTTATATCGCGCCTAGACTTTTTCTGCTGTACATAAACGACCTTATTTCTTCAACAACTAACCCCATCCATTGCTTTGCTGACAATAGCACTCTTCACTGTAGTTCATCTCAGTCTACTCATAGTGATAATCCACCTTCTATGTCAAATCAAGAAATTAAAGCTGAAATGGCAAATTCAATCAACAAAGACATTCAACGTATTCTCGAATGGGGAAGCAACAATCTAGTTAAATTTAATGCTAACAAAACTCAGTGCTGCCTTATGTCCGCCAAAAAAGATCGATCATTTCCTGTTGTAAGTATGAATGGCTCAGTTCTTAAGTTTTCAGACTCCATTACTCTGTTGGGTATGACTGTATCTTCAAATCTCTCATGGGTTGACCATCTTCTGTCAGCTACCAAAACAGCTGCTCGTAAAATAGGCTTTTTGTACAAATCTAAGCAGTACTTTACCTCTCGACAACTCCTTCTGCTGTATAAGGCCCAAATTCGGCCTCATCTGGAATATAATTCTCACCTTTGGGTTAGTGCTCCCAATCCGCTCTCGATATTGTTGATCGTATTCAAAAGAGAGCGATTAGGCTTATAAATGACCCGTCCTTAACTTCTCACATACAGTCCCTTGAGCATAGAAGGATGGTTTCAGTTCTTTCTTTGTATTATCGTTATTACAACGGCTATTGTGCTGGTGAATTACATTCTTTGATACCATCTCCGGCTATCTTTGCGAGAAACACTCGGTTCGCTCATTCACATTATCAGTATGCAGTACAAATCCCCACTTGTCGCACCAAACGGGCGCAATCCACATTTTCTACACGACTTCTAACTCTGAAATGATCTCCATAGTTCCTGTTTTCCTCTCACTTATGATATGAGAAAATTTAAGGTAGCTGTTCATAGGCATCTATTGGCAATTCATTATCCCTCTATCCATCGTCCTAAGTGTTCCTGAGTGCTTTAACACGATAGGCCTTATTTAGCCTGTTCAGGTCCACAATCATAAAAAAAAAAAAAAAAAAAAAAAGACGTGATGTAAGAACCCTGTTAACCAAATACGGCACCAAAAGCACTGTAGTAGGAAGAAAACGTGCAGCTATAATACAGCCTTCTATTGCTTCAGGACGACACCTCATTGTAAGTGGACAATCCCGACGAAAATGTCAATTGTGCAAAAACAAAACTACTAAAAAGTGTGAAGCCTGTGATGTGCCACTTCATGATAAATGTTTTACTACATTTCATTCATAATTTAATGTATTTGTTGATTACTAAATACTTTCACATAATATTTATTTTTAATTATTTAATTCATTATTCCAACTAATACCTATTTCATTATGTATAAAGTATTTATCGAAATTACTAGAAAATCTCACGGGGCCGTTAACGACCGACTACATATAAAAAATTAATTTGGGCAGGAATGGGTTAATTCCATATCGTTTGGCCACACTTTTACAACCTCCTCCATTTGCAACTTCTTCAACTGCTTTTTGCATTGCATTACCATCGCATGATTTGTATTTCCGAGCGACGATCAGGTCGTCGAGGTTTCTTGGCACGCGGCATCTAAAATAAATAGCTACGTGTTAATTTATTTTTTAAGTAACATTAGCACTATCAATATTAAATCTTGAACTAACATTGACACTGTCAATCTTAAACCCTGAGCTAACATTGACACCTGTCACACATCACCTTAGCATGAATCATACAGAAAACGTGGACCGTCCCCCCAAAAACATTAATGAAAAATCATACAGCACACTTGTTATGGGCACTTACTTACCCTCTGTATTAAAATAACGACACCAAACAACCACCACTGTCAAAAATTTTACTTGTAAAAATAAGGCTAACAGCAAAAGGTGTTAAGTTTGGATACCAACCACAATTTTAAGGAAAGCAGCCGGAGCTTTCAAATGGCACACATAGATGGCGATAACTTCCTATAAGTTGGGAAAATTTTATTTTTAGACCACTTTAGCGTACAACCAATTGGTAATAAAATTTTGAAGTTGTGTCAATGTTGTACCACTGTCAAAGTTGGTTCGCGTTACCTTATCTTAGAAAGTGTTAAACTTATCGATTTATACAAAGTATACCTTTTCTATCTGAAAAACATCAAGGTTGCGTATTTTAACAAAAAAATCCAATTTGCTCCATTGGCGTAGAAATTAGGGATTAAAAGGTTGCTCTATCCTGTGCGTTCTACGCCACTGTACATAATAAAAACGTATTCATAAGCTAAAACCAATGTACTTTATATCTCTTTATTATACAAAAAATGAGAAAAACATTTTTTTTCGTTTTGGAAATATTTCAAAAATCAACATTTTTTTTTAACTTTGACACCCTGCGTCTTTTTTTTTATCAATATTTTATTAAATCAAGTTGCGTCAGATCGTAATATTTGGAGGCCAAGAATCTTACATTTCACCCGTATACATAATTACAGACACACACACGCGTGCGCGCGCGCATCCGCTCATGCACGCACGATTATGCTGATAACATAACTTATGCTGATAACATAACTTTTTGTTTATTGTTGAATTGTTTTTTGTTAATTTAGGTGGACTGTATACTTTTATGTGGTTGAAGGAATTGAAAACATATTTTTTGTAAATTTAACTTTATCACTTTAACGACGACGTTTTTCAGCCAACTGACAATTTACCCATTCAGGGTTTACAAGGATGCAGGCAGCATCCGCTTAGTTGCCACGTGAGGGGATACTTAGTGGACATTCCCTTAGCAATAATTCATGGCCCTAACACTTTTTAAAAATTGCACGTTTACGCATAAACACGTTTTACTTTGCAAGTATCAGTCAATTAATATTAGTGCGTGATATAGAAGAAGTGGAAAATATATCATTTGCTATTTTAACTATTGCTGTTAATGAAGCAGAAGGAAATAATCCCCAAGGAGCATTCACATGCTGCAAAATTCAAAAACTGACATGAAAATGTTTATTGACAAGCGATTCCGAATGGAGAATCTAACTAATGATGAAGAACTTGAGATGAAGAGTTAAATGTAAATAATAATTCAGTTACAGTAAATCGTTATTTAATAATACATAAAAATATAGTTTATAAAAAGAATATATAAAAAAATTTATCACAATATGCCAAAACATTGTGCAATTAATTAAATATTATTTTAAGTTTATGATTTGAAAAGATTCTTGAGCTGATTACTTTGATTTATTAAAAAAAAATGTTTATGAACAAAATACGTGTATTTTCTACAGGTGGTAGGCATGTATACTCTATGCCAGCCGGGGAGGTACTACCACCCTTACCATAGGCTCCTTAATATTGGGTCTCCGATTTTCTGAGCTCGGTAAGGGCTGCCGGTTACCTTATTCCATCATCCTTATTCTATTCTCATACTTATTCTTCCTTCTCGAACAATTACAACCTGATATTTTGTTTCTATTGAAACACAAGTCTCCTCCGAAAGCTCCGAGTCACCCGACTTGCAGTTTCCTCAATACCACCTTCACTCTAACTTTCGATATAAAGGAGGCGTACGTGCCTACACCAAGGACAGAATTTCTTGCAAGACGGTTTCCTTAGAAAATAAAAATTTTGACGTGATTTGGTTTAAACATTCTGGTCCTAATTTTGTGAAATTCTACTGTTGCATTTATAGGTCTCCTAATGACAGTAACTTTCAAGACTTCTTCGATTACGTTAGTATGAAAGTTGACTATCTCCTGTCTCAGTTTCCATCTTGCGATATCTCAATTGTAGGCGATTTCAATGTTCATAACTCTAATTGACTTCAGTTTTCATCTACTACAAATCCCGTTGGTCATATTGCAGAAACATTTTCTATTTCATGTGATCTCACACAAATGATTTCTGAACCCAAAAGAATCCCTGATAACCCTAACCATACTCCACATCTTCTAGATCTCTTTCTTACATCAAACCCTCTTGTTTATAAAACTTCCGTTCTTTCGCCTTTAGGTCTTTCCGACCATTGTCTAATAGAAATCATTTCTACTGTACCTAATTCCACTGTTGTTCGCAAAACCGATAGGACCTTGTGGTGTTTTAAGTCAGCTCGATGGAGTGATTTACGGGATTTCTTTGCAACCTTTCCATGGCGTGAATATTGTTTTAAGTCGTCCTCTTCTTCGCACATCGCTCTTTCAGTATCTGAAGTCATCTTCATGGGAATGGAGTTATACATTCCCAAAAAACAGTACCGTTTAGGTCATTCACGTTCCCAACCCTGGTTCAATAAGGCTTGTGCTGATGCAATATCTTTAAAAAATAAATATTACATTAAATGGAAATCTAATAAATCGGTCGACAGTCATGTAGAATACGTCGGTGCTAGAAATATCTGCAAAAGTGACATCACTAAAACTAAAAAGTTGTTCGAACAACGAAAATGCAATGAACTAGCTACATCTCCTTTAGCCAGTCGTAAATTTTGGTCTTTAGCTAAAGTCGTTAGTAAAAGCTTTGGAACATCTTCATTTCCCCCTCTGACATCTATTGACGGATCGGTAGTTGATGATTCTGTAGACAAAGCCAATGTTTTTGTGGATCTGTTTGCATCAAACTCGTGTCTCAATGATTCTGGAAAAGATGTGCCCATAGTCAACTCTTCTTCATACGCTATGCAACCAATTTATTTTCGGTACAAGCTCTTCGAATCGATCATCAGTAAGCTTGATCTCAATAAGGCGACTGGCCCAGACGGTATCCCAGCTATTGTCTTGAAGAGATGTTCCCAAAAAAGGCGATAAGACCGACCCCTCAAACTATCGACCAATTGCCATCACTTCCATTTTGTCTAAACTCATGGAAAAAGCCATCAATCAGCAACTGCTCACGTTCCTTGAGACTAACAAACACCTTAGTGACCACCAATATAGGTTTAGGCAAAGTCGTGATCTTCTTTCATATGTGACCCAAGTTTGGAACAATACAGTAGAGCAGTCCGGTGAAACAGTTGTAGTCGCTTTAGATATCTCAAAGGCATTTGACCAAGTTTGGCATAAGTGTTTACTTGCCAAACTCACCTCGTTTGGGTTAAATGATACGCTCATCAACTGGGTTTCTAGTTTCCTTGATAAAAGACGAATACGTGTCGTAGTTGATGGCTTTTTTTCAAAAGAAGTTAGCATTAACGCGGGCTTACCACAGGGATCCGTTATAGCGCCTACACTTTTTCTGCTGCACTCTTCACTGTAGTTCATCTCGGTCTACTTATAGTGATAATCGACCTTCTATGTCCAATCAAGAAATTAAAGCTGCAATGGCAAACTCAATCAACAAAGACTTTTATCGTATTCTCGAATGGGGAAGCAATAATCTGGTTAAATTTAATGGTAACAAAACTCAGTGTTGCCTTGTGTCCACCAAAAAAGATCGATCATTTCCTGTTATAAGTATGAATGGCTCAGTTCTTAAGTTTTTAGACTCTATTACTCTGTTGGGTATGACTGTATCTTCAAATCTCTCATGGGTTGACCATGTTCTGTCAGCTACCAAAACAGCTGCTCGTAAAATAGGCTTTTTGTACAGATCTAAGCAGTACTTTACCTCTCGACAACTCCTTCTGCTGTATAATGCCCAAATACGGCCTCATCTGGAATATAATTCTCACCTCTAGGTTAGTGCTCCCCAATACGCTCTCGATATCGTTGATCGTATTCAAAAGAGAGCGATTAGGCTTATAAATGACCCGTCCTTAACTTCTCACATACAGTCCCTTGAGCATAGAAGGATGGTTTCAGTTCCTTCTTTGTATTATCGTTATTACAACGGCTATCGTTCTGCTGAATTATATTCTTTGATACCATCTCTGGTTATCTTTGCGTGAAACACTCGGTTCGCTCATTCACATCATCAGTATGCAGTACAAATCTCCACTTGTACCAAACGGGCGCAATCCACATTTTTCTACACGGCTTCTAAACTCTGGAATGATCTCCCTAGTTCCTGTCTTCCTCTTACTTATGATATGATATCCTCCTAAGTGTTCCTGAGTGCGTTAGCACGATAGGCCAAATTTAGCATGTTAAGGTCCACAATCATAAAAAAAAATTTAATTATTCAACTGCAATTCCTTTACAATAAAGCTAGTCCCAAATCTTTCCTGCACAACAGAAACTATAGTTAAAGTCAAAGAATTTATTTTGCGTAAAGGGGTTGCGGGTCAAAAGGCAAAATACGTATTTTGAGAGCTCTTAAATCACGATATTTACCTGCAAAAGAGTTACTTTTTCAATTTTAGTGTAGTTCTCACTTGAGCTAAATTATTTAAATGGTTGTTTTGGGGTTAAAAAGATTAGCCCTCAAAAATCGAATTATTTGAAAAGCTCATAAATAGCTCCTAATTCTGCCGCAAAAAACGATTCTATATTTTTATTTGTAAGGGATGGGGGGTTAAGTCGACGTCGACTCCACTGAAATGTTTAGATTCCTCCAAAGTATGACGAGCTCAAATTTTTTAATATGATAAATAGCTCGTAATTTTCATGCATTTATTACTTATTTTTACAAGGTGGGGGGCTAGCTCGACAGACGTGTTTTAAAAAATTCTTATTGTTTTGAATCGAGTCGAAAAATTCACTACAGTTTAGTACAGTATTGGCTTTGCATCGCAATAAAGCTTTTATTGTTGATTCAACCATTTTGCCCCTTTCTTCAGACCATATACTATTCATTGAAAATATTCTTTCAATAGGTGCAGATGTGCCTGGTAGGCAGAAAACATTCTATAATTTGAAAAAGATTAGGCAATGAAATGTTCTTTTCTTTAAAATAACTAAATAGTTACCCATTTCTCTTCACAACTTGAATTTTTCCAAATGGCATAGTTTGCCCACCAAAAAGACTTTAGAACCACAACTTCACAAATAGTTCATCTAAGTTAATTGGGTTATTTCCACGAATTTCATTAATTTTGAAATGGGAAGCTTCAATTTCAGGTCAAGTTAATTAATCCAAGTAAAAAATTCTGAGAGAGGAATATGTCGTAAAATTGTACAAGCACTTGATGTATTTTATTGATACTTACACTTCCTATATCTCTCAGAATTTTAAGAAGTTGTTTTGCTTCTTGAGCTATAAATTTATTATCGCGCCTCTCCATAAGGTTTGATTTTAATTTTTCAATCTAACTGGCAATACCTGTTCCACAAGCTTTTGTACTTTCCATAATCATAGATTTATTAAACATTTTGAGTTGCCCTTGCACAAACCATAGATACATTTCACCACAGTCATTTTCAAAGAAGTTTTATCATTAGGGGAAAATTTTCTTGTGAAAGAAAATATGATTTCAATCCCTCAAAGATTTCAAGTATGCTATCAATTACTGGAAAGAAATCATGTTGAAGAACCTTTTTATACTCTACAGCTACAAATTCACAGAACGCTTTTACTTGAGTGACTCGAACTGTATAAATGTGGAAGTATTTATATATTTTGACCACTACAGCTTCTATTTCAGTGGACAGAACATCAACAGCTGCTTGAAGACAGTTTTGTACGATGTCAGCACCACAACCAATACCTACAATATTTTTTCCTAATTTCTTCTTCAATAGATTGTAAATATTGTTTTCCCCTCTGCGTTTGGCCCCTTCGAAATTAGTATTGCTGTTATCTCCACAAAATCCAGCAATGTTGTCAGTTAAATTATTTGTTGTCATAACTGACATTAAATGATATGTCAGTATTGCTGCAGTTTCGCAGGGTACTAATTGAAACCATCTAAAAGTTTAACTTTTTACTCCACACTCAGCTATTAAAATACGCACAACCCATGGCATAGCTTTGATTTCTTTCCTATTACACCAGTCAGTCGATATTGTCACAAAATTTACATTGTTTAAATCTTCACAAAGTTATTGAAATAGCATAGGTTCATTAACAATGACTGCTTCACATTTCGTTCGGGACAGTCTAACGTTTGCTTCAAAAAGCTTTGATATCAATTTAGATGAACAAGCGGCATACTTAAAGCTTAAGTTATGTATAACAACATGACAGGCATGCTTCTTTAGCAGCTATTAAAATTACCTCCTTTGCGCATTTCCAATGATGTTTTATGCCTGAACGACCGCCATGAGCCACCAAAAATACTGATGAACGCTGTTCACATTTTACTTTGTCATATGTTCACAAACTTTTTTCAAAAACGGGATAATCGTTTTTTAATTCGTCTGTAAATATACAGTTCCTCTTTGGCATTTTAGGAGATTAATATCATTATTTTAAATTAAAATTTAATTTATTTATCAATTATTTACTTATAATTTATAATGTAATTGCAAAAAAAAACAAAACACAAAGATTCGCGTTAGAACTCGACCACTCTACAATACGCAATAATTAACTAACTGACGATACTATCGGTGCCGTTCTCAACTCGCTCCCAACTATTAGTAATAAACCCGGACAGTGGCGCGCGTGATATTTTTATTTTCCGGGCTATCTATTTGTAGTAATACGTGTATATTCGGCCATTTTCATCAAATAACAGGGGCAAAATGACAAACTGCCCGGGACTATACCTTCAAACCGGGACTGTCCCGGCCAAAACGGGACGTTTGGTAAGCCTATTTCAGCAAAATTGTAGTTACTTAAAAGGATCTGTTAATCGTTCACGGTTTTTTTTATTTGCCTGATGGAGGCATAAACTGTGTGTTGATTTTAGGTTTTATTTTAAATAAAAAGATCGTAAATGCACTGGAATTTAACTGTAAACACTGGAAGAACAAAACTATGGTTACATTACACCTGTAACGACAATGACCACGGCGTACTCTATACCAGGCGGGAGTATAGGAGTGCGAGACGTGACGTAGGTCGGTCTAGAAATTTAATGAAATGCATGCAGTAGCATGTAGAAATCGTGGAGCTTTAGGCTTGACTAACAAATTCTAATAATATAGTCCGTAAAATGAATGATTGCGAATTTCGGCTTAGCGTTTACTTGGCGTGCACACTCGTAGTTTGTATCTATTTCGTGCTAACACACAATATTCGGAAATAGAGAGACTGGAATGCAATATTATCGTCGCTGCGGGTGGTGGACTAAGACGGACACTATACGTTCAAAACATCTGTATTTGTGTCAGGTGAATTAGAAGGAGATAGTAATATTTGTTTTAGGCGTCTCTTTAAAGACTAAATTGTCTGTTGTAATCCTTTGATAGTGGTATTCAAAAGTTTATTTCGCGTGTTTGTAACTAACAATTAAATGTTATATTCCCTCAATTTATAAAAAAAAATTAAAAAGTAATTAAAATATAATAATATAATTTATTCTTATAAACAAAATTACCTTATAATGAACTACTGTCTAAGTAAGTATATTAAAGAATGTGGGTCATTAATATATCATTATTTTACACAAAAGTCTACAAAGATGTATGCAAATAATTTAATTTTGTTCAGACCATTTATAATTTTAAATTTCAGTATTTTTGCAATAAAAACTACAAGTAATAACTGTAAATAAGCGTGTAGTTTAATATGCAGTTTTAATTAGAAGAATGTAATATTTACATACATACATTTTGTAGTTGAAAAATATCACGAAAATTATTTACCATGTTGTACTCAATTTAATAACATAATTGAATTCCAATTATAAAATACTTATCTTTTTTCGTTTTTTTAATGGTGCATTTTAAATTATACAATCTAAACGTTTCGATAACACAGTTATCTTTGTCACTAGTAATAATATCTATTAAAATTATGAAAGATGTAACCAATTTTGTCAAAGTTGAAAAATTAAAACAAACATCAGCCTGCTATTAATATTGCAGTTTGAGAAACGTATAAAGCCAACTATAGAATTAAATTTTAGTAAAGAATAACTGGGTCATTAAAAATTAAATATTGTTAAACTGTCTTAAAGGACACTTTCTAACGACGAAAGCTAACAATGAAATATGTCAGCAAAAAAACTCATTTAACAAAATTTAATCAAGTTATGATGTAATTGTAAAGTTGTGAAAAACTTCAATTTCAAAATGATAGAAGCATTCACAAATATAAACATGACATCAGATTAAATAGTCCAGTTAAATCTGACAAAGAGATTTATCAATAAGTGCAAGTGTTAGTAACAATGAAAATCATAATGCAGAACGTTTCTTGTAATTTTTTAATTTTAATCTTAATTTCAACTGCTTATGTTAAATTATAGTGGTGTGGTAATTTAACATTAATTGGTAAAGCATTTGCTTCCAATTATGTTTATAAAATAAATTATATTCTTATATTTTCAATTCAGTAGTTTTTAGTTACAAACACGCGAAATAAATTTTTGAATACCACTGTCAAAGGATTACAACAGACAATTTAGTCTTTAAAGAGACGCCTAAAACAAATATTACTATCTCCTTCTAACACACCTGACACAAATAGAGATGTTTTAAACGTATAGTGTCCGTCTTAGTTCACCACCCGCATCGACGATAAAGTAGCATTCCATTCTCTCTATTTCCAAATATTGTGTGTTAGAACGAAATAGATACAAACTACGAGTGTGCATACCAAATAAAGCGCTAAGCCGAAATTCGCAATCATTTATTTTACGGACTATATATGTCGGAATATGATTCGCATATGCCATGTACCGGATTCTCGAAACACCTGTCATAGTACAACTTTATTTAATGTTACAAAATATTGCATTGTATAATTATAAAAATTACGAACCCCTATAAATAAATTGTGCAATTGCAATAAAAGTCTAATTAATGGTTGTATTTACTGAAATTGCAGTTACATATGTGTTTATTAAAAAAAATACATGGATATTTTACTAATTTTAAGAAATCTGGTTGATTAATAATGAATTGATACAATATCCATGAAACATGCTGATGCAATTTGTTTGCAATGCACGTAATATTGTTTTGTTTAACTATAAAAAATTAAGAATTGTTGTAATTGCAGACCGCAAAACAAGTTTGGCGTCAAAAAGGAAAATAAAAACATTGAAATGAATTCCCTTATTATTCGTGTTGCATTAGTATCAATTACAAGTAAATTATAGAAATTACATTTAAACATTTAGTATCACAACACCATTACTATTAGAGATAAAGAATAACAAGCATCGTTCAATTCTAGGAACACTTCTAAGCGAGTTATTATTACTAAGATGTTTTTTGTTTGGATTGTTATTTTTAAAAAATATAATTTACGATCATTTGAGGCCATAGTTTTGGTTTTTAGTCGTTAAAATTTGATTAACAACAAGGAATTCTGTCCGTTTCTCAATACTTTCGGTGCGTAAATCGACCTACCGACGTCATCGTCGGAGCTGAAAGTGGGGGCTATATTCCCGCATGGTATAAAGTACGCCGTTATATAAAACAACAGTGTTGCCACGTCTTATTTTTAACTTACGAACTATCAACTTGTTACAGATTACTTTTCAACATACCCCCCTAATAAAATACTTTACATACTTAAAAGGAATCAATAACATCCTTATTACGTATTTTAATCAAAAAAACTTTAAGCTAGCGTATCATGCAAAATTCAGTCGTTTTACTGTCTTTTAGAAAATAATCATATTGTTAAAGTTATTAAATTTAACAAATTTCAAAGGATTCGTAAAAATTTGTTTGTATGAATGACAGTACTGAATATTTAGAAAACCGTCTCTTAATTTCTCACTAATAAACTTATAGCGAGCATCAATGTGTTTGCTGCGCTTATTAAACACACTGTTTTTTATCAAACACATAGCGCTCTGGTTGTCAATGTTAAGATTAATTCTTACTCTTTGTCCTGTCAGTTCATATATCACCTTACTCAGGTACAAACGGTTCCTTAGTGCATTTTACCACTGCCACGAACTTTACCTCTGTACAGGAAGTAGTTATCAGGGGCTGTGGCCTAGAACACCAGATAATCGGACCACCACCATAGAAGATCACAAACCCTGTTGTGCTTCTTCTTGTTTCGACTCCGCAAAGTCAGTCACAGTATGTTAATGATATTTAATTCGGAGTCATTTTAAACACTATGTCGTTTTTAAGAGTTCCATTCTTCTTCATATTGTTCAGGTACTTCCACCAAGATATTTTATGCCAATATTCCATGCAGGAACGCCATTTTGACATCGAACCCAACAAAATGCTAATTATTCACTGCTGTTATGGACAAAATAATTCTTATTCTTGTTATATTTATAACTAGGTTAAAGATATCGTTGTAGTCTATCCCGTATTTTTGTTCGCAACCTCTGATGACAAGTCGAGCTTTGAAACGACCATCTCCTTTTACTTTAAAAGTTCATTTATTGCTAAGTACTTTTTGGTTCCCTACTTTATCTCTACCTATGAAGATCCATGTTCCATTGTTGTTATGCGCTGCTTTATCTTCTTCGACGGCTTGTATCCATTTTTCTTTACCAATTACTGTAACGGCGTCTTCATATGTTAAAAGCGCATAATCGTCGGTGTAGTCAAGGTTGTAGTTTTGTTCTAGTTATTTTGGTTTGGTTCCAAAATTCTTCCTTTTCGACTTTCTTAATTTTTGTTGAGTATTTTCTTCGTAATGGGTATTGTCTTCATTTTCTGCATGGTTATATTCTCTCGTGTTTTCTCTTTCTTCATTTTCGATATTGTGATCAAAATTTTTCTTGTCTTCTTTGACGCTCTCATGAGCTAGTCCTTCAAATTTTATTAAACCATTTTTGTTTTTATTTTCGTCATAAAATTCTACATCTCTATGTATTTCAATTTGTTTTTCTTCTGCGTTCCAAAGACGATATCCATTATACGAATATCCTATCATCTGGAGTTTTCTGTTTTTCTGCTTACCATCCTATTTTTCATAAGGAGTACATTTTGTTGCATCGCAGGGACTTCTATTATGTAGATAGGTAGCTACGCGAAGTGCTTCGCCCCACATTTCTTTATCTAGACAAGATTCAAACACCAAGGCTCATGTTTTCTCCAGCAAAGTACGATTACGCCTCTCGCCTTTTTGTTTAAGTTGCGAAGAGTATGCTTTGGTATAATCAAGAATGGTCCGATCTGAACTTATGAACTTTCAAAATTTAGCCTCAACCATATTAATATATTCCATTGTTAACTCTGGTACCTCACTTTTATGTTCAATTAGAAATATTATACAAAAATGCGAATAGTCATCCAAAAAAGTTAAGAAATATCGTTTCCATCCCAGGTTTCTATATTTACAGGGACGCAAACGTAAGAATAAATTATCTTTAAAGGCCTAGTTGCTTTAGTTCGAACCGTATTAAATGGTTTTCCAACCTGCTTCGACTCAACGCAAATTTCGTAAAATAATTTTAGGTGTATTACATCATTTTTGGTTAAATGCTTTTAACTTTTTCATATTTTCTAAGCCTTAACCTTCTATGCCGAACTTTTTCTTCAGGATTATCTGTTATTGAAACCAACGCTTTTTCTACTTTTCCTTGTCTTAACTCAACTGGGTAGCCCATTATTTTCGATACCTTCTAAAACTTCCTTTAGAAATTTTACATATTTTTCTGAAAATACGTATAACCTCGTAGCCTTTTTCGGTAATACTTGTTACAGAAAGCAAATTTCTAGTTAGATCTGGTACATATTTTACATTATTAAAAAAGCATTCATTAAACTGTATGTTTCCTGTTCATTTTACACTCATACTGCTATCCTTTTTTTATTGATGTTTTTTATGGAGTTCGTATCTTCCAGCGGTTCAAAACGATCATAAATATTAATGTTATTTATTAAATGCGACGTGCACCCAGAATATACAAGTCATTCTGTTTTAATTGAAGCTTTGTTTAGAGTTTTTTCAATATTTGCAATAAAAGCGACATCACTTTTCTTTTCTTTTTTTTACTAATAGTATTCCTGAACAGGCTAAGATTGGCTTGACGTACTAAAGTACTCGTGAACACTGGAAGGGGGTTATGGATATTGCTAGGGTACCTTAAATTTGCTAAAATCAAAGTTTGGAGGAAAGCAGGAACTGGATAGTGCATTCCACAATTTGGCGGCAGTGTGAAAAAATGTAGATTGCGACCGTTTAGTGTGACAAGATGTAATTTTGAGTGCGTAATTATGGCGTGAATGGGCAAACCGAGTGTTCGTAGCGAAAATCGCCTGCGAAGGTATTAATGAGTGTATTTCAAAGGCACACTTGCCATTATAATAACGGTAGAACAAGGATAGAACCGAAACTATTCTTCTATGCCCAAGAAACTGTAGGTCAGAAGTTAGAGACGGGTCCTCTATAAGTCTTATAGCTCTTTTTTGGATGCGGTTTACCATATTGGGGAGCAATGACCCAGAGATGGAAATTGTATTCCAGATGAGGTCGAATTTGAGCCTTATACAGTAAAAGTTGTTGCAATTAAATCTGTATATAAAACCCAGTTTACGGGCAGCCCTTTTGCTGGCTGATAAAAGCTCCCATGAAAGGTTTGATGATACGGACATCCCTAACATAGAAATAGAGTTTGAAAACTTGAGGTCTAAGCCGTTCATATTTACTTTAGGAAACGATCGGCCTTTCGTGGTGGACACAAGACAAACGTGGGATTTGTCGGCGTGGAACGTGAGTAGATTATTATTCCTCCATTCAAAGGATATGTTCTAAGTCTTTGTTGATTGAGAGTGCCATTTTCACTTTAACGTCCTGACTACTTATTGTTGTAGGAAAACTGAGAAGAACTACAATGTAGAATGCTGTCGTCTCCAAAGCAATGGATCGGGTTAGTTGTTGAGAAAATGAGATCATTATGTATAGCAGGAAAAGTGTGGGAGCTATCACTGATCCTTCGGCTACACCCGCGTTAGTAGTAGTTTCTTTCGAAAAGAAGCCATAGGCGACAACGTATATGTATTTTGTCAAGAAAGTTGGAGATCTAATTGATGGGCGTATCGGATAGGCCGAAGGATGTTGTAACGCCTCTTTCTTTACAATAATTAAATTTAAAAGGGTTCAATTTAATTTACCTCGGTCTAGCTCAAATCGGGTCTTGTCTTAACAAGACGGAGGTGGTTCGTATCGTGGTGCTCAACACTGTACTCTTTGAATAATACAACAAAACTATTTTAAACGTATATTATTGTTTTATAAATCTAAGATAATCTAACCTACAGGAAATAACAATAATATAAAAAAATGACAATAATATAACAGAACAAATCTTATTGGGTGTTACCCGGGATGTCTTGGTTAGCAGCGCCCGTTTGGCTGGTCCCCCGTGGACGGTGGTGGTTGTTACTGGATCCTGAGCCGTTTCTGTGGAAATATAAATTATTGTGGTTCAATGGTTGGTGTGTTATGACCCAAAATCCTACTAATGACAATTTAATTTTGTTTATTATGACCGTTCAGGCCGGCCCTGTACACGGTAGCCTGGTATTTGTTCAGGTGGCGCTATGTAAAATTCTATATATTTTAGATAAGCTGGGGCAACGAACGCGTTGGTGTCTTTATGCAGGTCAAAGAGAAAATCAATAATTTAAAGTAACCTGGTGCGCATGACTATTCTTATACGTGATTTGGCTTTCAGACTGATTGGATATGAGCTCAGTACTTGGAATGCTTTATACAGGACAGGTTACTATTTACATGTATTAAATGCAAATTGTACGTACGCGTTTAATTATCTAACCTAACTAAACAAGCTGATCTCAGGATTTCTTAATTAATGGAGAACGTATTTACAGTAATGAAATGAATATCTAACATTTAATTATGCCCGAAAATAAATGTATTAATTCTTTATTATTAGAAAAACGTCTGTTTTTGTTAAACGCGGATACTTTTCGTATTAGCGAAACTTACTCTAACTAACAAATACAGGGAAGACGGAGTTTATCACGATCTTTTAATGTTAATAATTATTAAAGATTGCTTCTTTATTAATTGTTATAAACGAATTAATCGGAGGCGAGTTTACACGACCTTTTAGGACTGCGTGTAATAAATTGAACAATTCTGAGAATTGTTTCCGACGGAATGCAGGTGTTTCAAGTAAGTGATTTATATGCGATTGCGAGACGCGGGAGTACGTTTAATGTAATTTATCACGTAGACGCACCACGGGTTCGTCTTTATATCTGGAGGATCACGCGGGTGATCTCTACGAATGCGGCTTCTGGTATTGAGATTACCTCTAGGTCAAGGCGTCGCTTGTTTGTATTGCTATTTTCCTCAGGATCAGGTCGGTGTATTGTATGTGTAATGTATGTGTAATATCTGGTTAATGGAGAGCCCTTGCTAAGATTCTGGGTCCAGCCCGTCGGCTGCTGTACCAAGGGATCTCCCTGGTGGAGCGGTAGAATTTGAGCGAGTACCCTTCTTGCCGTTGGAGTAAATGGAAGATGCCTTCTGGGCGTTAGCCCGAAGTAGCAACGTCCTGGTTTGTGTGTATGGGCATCGAAGGCAACTTCAGGCTTTACAGCCTGTCGTCTACTTCTAGTGTGTGTACTGGTTGGAGAAGGTAACTTCAGGCTATACAGTCCGGCGTATACTTCTAGTGTGTGTGCTGGAACGGTTAGATAACTTCAGGCTCTGCAACCCGTCGTTTCTCTAGGTGTCTGGTGTAATGTTTTAGAAACGTGGTGCAATAAAACTTACGTGCTGTTAACCTTAGCGTAACTCAACTAGCAGTTTGATTGTACAAAGCTGATTGACTGGTGACGGCGGCGAAGTAACGCGACTAAAAATGCACGATGATTCAGGATAAACGGATGCGGTAATCGGTAGGTCGGCGACGTATACAACGACACTAACTACGGCAGGCGCGCGGTCTGGATCTCGGTTCTGGCTGCTGAAGACGCGAGCGTATCAGGATAGCGGAGTCGCGAAGTAACAAGTAGCGGCAGGTGGTCGCGATAAAGTAGCGAAGCAAGTAGTCGCGGAATCGCGGAGTAGTAGTAGCGCGATAAAAGTAGTCGCGGACAAGTAGGATTTCTTCCGGTAGCGCCGCGGTTTTTATAGCTGATTCGCGGTGGGTGGATCCGGCTTCTGTGCAGGGGTCCTCTGGCTGTGATTGGCTGAGGGTCTTGGAGAGTAATAGCATTTTATGCTTTTTAATATCTACGTCGGAGGGGATTGAAATTAATTATTTATTGTGCAATATCGCGGAATCTTTTGTAATGGGTTTTAATTTTAAACAACTGTACCTATCTTAATTACTGTAGGGCAATTAAAAAAAATTAATTACATAAATTTTAGTAAAGTTAAGCTGGATATTTACAAGGTGAGCTTGGCAAATAGGCACTTGTATCAAATCTGATCTAAAGACTGAAGTATCTAAAGCTGCTACGACTGTTTCACCGGACCTTTCTGATGTGTTAGTCCAAAGTTGGGTGACAGGAAAAAGATCACCCGTTGAACGACTCTGTCTGAACCCATACTTGTGGTCGCCGAGGAGTTTATTAGACTCGAGGAACGAAAGTCGTTGATAGCTTTTTTCACGATTTTCGTTAGAATGGAAGTGATAGCGGTTGGTCGATAGTTTGAGGGATTGGCTGTATCTCCCTTTCTAGGAATAGGTTGGACATTTGCCAACTACCACGATGAGGGAAACTCTCCAGATGACATGGAGTTCGAACAGAGTTTGGACAATACAGGTACTACCTCGGGGGAACGATAATTGGAATACCGTCTGTTCCAGTCGCCTTGTTTGAGTCAAGTTTATTGATAATTGATTCTAGGAGTTTGTAGCAAAAGTGGATTGGTTTCATAACGTATGAGGTAGATTTGGGCGACGGCACAATTTTACCAGAATCATTGAGACAAGAATTTGATGCAAGGTAATCGACAAAGAAGTTGACTTTGTCAGCGAGATCATCTACTACAGCTCCATCACGAGACGTTATCAAATTTTTACTGATGGCTTTAGCTAATGACCAAAATATACGACTACCCAAAGGACATGAGACTAATTTTTTGCATTTATGTTCTTCAAACATCTTTTTGGATGATGCTTTTGCGGCAATATAGTCAGCGTGATTTTCGACAGGTTTATTTGATTTCCATTTGGTATAGAGTTTATGATTTTGTGATAATGCATCAGTGGAAGCCCTATTGAACCATGATTAGGAACGGTAAGGACCTACGCGATTATGTGTTTTGGGAATGTATAACTCCATAGTCATCAAGATATCATCGATCATTGAAAGAGCTATGTTTGGACAGGAGGGCCGTTTAAAGCAATACTCACGCCAGGGGAAGGTTGCAAAAAAATCTCGCATTTCGCACCAGTCCGTTGATTTGAAACTCCACGTTGTTCTATCTATTTTTCGAATAACAGTGGGATTTGGTACAGAGGAAGTTATTTCCATTAGGCAGTGGCCAAGTGGGCATAGGGCTCTTGTTTTATAGACAACTGGGTTAAGTTGTAAATAATAGGTCCTGGAAACGTGGAGTATGATTAGGGTTGTCAGGGATTCTGGTAGGTTCTGAAATCATTTGTGTGAGATCACAGGATACAGTAAACGCTTCTGCGCTATGACTTACGGGATTAGTGGTAGATGAAAATTGAAGCCAATTGGAGTTATGGACATTACAGTCTTCTAGAATTGCGATATCGCAAGATGAAAACTGTGATAAAAGGTAGTCTATTTTCAGACTGAGATAATCAAAAAGATTTTGGAAGTTATTATCATTGGGAGACCTTTATAAACAACAGTAGAATTTCACAAATTGGGGCCTAGAATATTTGAACCAAATCGTGTCGAATTTGTTGTTAGGCGAAAGTTCGAGTGGAGGTTGTATATGGGAAATTGCAGGTCAGGTGAATCAGTCCTTCCAGGGTAAACTTGTGTTTCTGATAGAAACAGAATTTCCGGTTGCACTTGTTCAACGTGTAGGTGAACAGCATTAAGATTCGACCTGATACCACGTATGTTGCAGTAATGTATCTGAATATTGGTGTTTTCCATGACTGTTGTCGCTTGAGTCCTGTCCTCTTGGTATCCGAATAGGGCAGGATTTTACTCCGAGCAGATCTTGCTCTTCTTAGTTTTGATTTGGGCGTTGACGAATTTTTGTCCCCCCAGAATCCTGGGGACGAATTGATGTGAGACTGTGGACCTTACTCACCTGGGGTATACCGTGTGTTTTAAAGCTTGTCATTTCAAGGGGTTAGCCGTTAAAACGCCACGCTTGGCTAGTGAGTGTTGGCGAGTACATAATAAATAAAGGAGATAGTGACCGGTAGCCCTTACCGAACTCATAAAATCGGAGCACCAATATTAAGGAGCCCAAGGTAAAGGTGGTGGTATTGTACCGGGCGGCATGGGGTATACATGCCTTCCACCTAGAATCTTGGTTATTATTACTAAAATTATTAGTAGTTCTATTGTCAGACTGATTTCTACCTTGATTTTTATTTTTAAAGAAGAAATTTTTCTCAATGTGGTTACTCTTTTTACATATACTGCAAAATTTTGTACGATCACTGCCCGTCTCTTGACCTACTTTTCGCTCTACATTTTCGGCACCTTCTGGAATTCCATTTTTGACAATTTCAAGTAATCAGTAAGTTTTTAAGGTAATATACTTGAAATTTCCACAATCTCAAGTGTTCCTTATTAGACAGCTTTGTTATTTGGCTTAGTTCTTTCATAGCATTGGTCGACATCGTTCTGAACTCTTAACGTGTTAATAACGATAAAGCGAAATTACTGGTACCGTGTTTACTGTGCAACACTAGTAAAGTAAATCAGCTGGAATTATTATGCTCTCGCAATGGCAATTTTTAGATATTATTGTATGGTACTAAAATACCGTTTTCACCACAACTTATTTATTTTTTTGTTTAACACTGTTACTGGGTCCATAATCTGTTGATTTTAGGTTTTATTTAAAATAAAAACATAGTCAATGCAGTGGATTTAACTGTAATCACTGGAAGAACAAAACTAAGGTTACATTACACCGGTCACGACAATGACTAATCTCTTATTAAAAAAACAGTGTTGCCACGTCTTATTTTTAACGTACAAAATATCAGCACGTTTAGATTACTTTTTAACACTTTGTTGTTACAAATTTTTTTTGCCGGTAGCGTACCATTAATTTGTAGTATTTTATATGTTTACAAAATCAACAATGAACACTTACTTCTACTTATTTGCCATAACTAATTTTAAACCTTAAAATTTGTTTCAATTAGTAGAATGTTCCTAGTTTTGTATAGTTTTGCTTGAAAATGTATTTTTTTGGCTATTAAAAATCTACAAAATGCAAAGTACAGTTGATGAACATAAAAATAAAATAAGTACATTATACTGAAATGTTGAGGTACTTGTTCAGAGTTACGCTAATTCTATTTTTTAAAATATATGTAAATAAATAAAAACAGGAATAATTACGAAAGTATTGTTATTTTAACAGGAGCGTCTGTAAGTTAACAAGTGAATTAAATAAACGAATGTAATTTTGCACCATGCTGATCGTACTAACAAATAATTATAGTACAAAAGGTATGATGAATGACTTTTGAAAAAATGATTTTATAATTGATTAACGCAATGATTGTTTTCAAAGTAAATGAATTGATTATCGCTATCTTTAGCGGTATCAAATTTTTAAGTTTTTGGTTCATAAAGTTGAGTAACTTTCTCGTTAGATAAACAAGGGGCGAAAGAAGTATAGTATTTGGCGATGGGTAGGGATAACCACGTGAAGCGCTTCTAAAAGTTTCTGTAGACACATCTGCACTTCAAGTGGTCGCTGTTGTGCGTCGGTGGTTGTGAGCGGGGGTGTTTGTGAATTAAATTTTCAAAAAATTTATTCATTTTAAAAATGGGTGACGAGAGTTTACATTTACCTGATGATAATTTAGAGTATTGCATAGTGACATTATTTGAAAAAATCGACGCTTTAAGAAATGAAACTGTATATATGACACCAAAATTTTGGAAAATTTCATTTCGTAATGAATTACGGTCTTTAGAGTTTTGGCGATGTGTTATATGCGAATGTATCGCATCCTTTTGTTACGTTTTTATTGTTTGCGGTGCTACTGCAAGTGCCGGTGTTGGGGCTTCCGAGGCTTCCGTCTTATTCGCAACAGCATTAGCTGCTGGTTTATCAATAACGACTTTAACACAGTGTTTCGCCCATATCAGTGGTAAGATTTTTCCGGATTTTTCTTAATAAAAAAAAGTTTTGTAATTGCGCTTTTGTAGGGGCTCATATTAATCCAGCTATCACAGTAGCATTGACCATCACCAAACATATCACATTTATACGTACAGTTATGTTTGTGATAGCACAATGTGGGGGTGGAATTGCAGGAGCAGCTTTCCTTTACGGGTATGTGTATATTGTTAAGAAAATTGTCGTATTTGTTTCTGGTGTAGGCACTTTTTTTTTTAATTAATAGGTGGTCCGTGTTTGTGTAGAAATTTTACCTGAACCTTAATTTACCTGAAATATTTAGTGAATACAGCAACTTGCAGCTGCCTCTTCGGTACTTCCTTATTTTATATAGAATCATGTTCTACATTGAGCACGTATTTAATAAAAGGACTAAGAAAATTACCGGAAATTTCTTCTTGCCCTTTATTTATTCAGTACTTAATTTATTCATATTAAATTATACCACGCATGGCCAATTAAAATTTGCCTCTACGCTATTTTGCCACTCTCGACATTTCTTAAAAAGAAAAGGGAAAAATGGCATCTGGATGACATCTGTTACATCCCATGGGCATTATATATTTCAAAGGATTCTACACCCTGATCGTGAATTAATTTATTAATGTGGTTAGGTGCAACCTCAAATGTTACAATTATTCGTAAAACAGTTTAAATTGTCGATGTTTACGTTGTAATTACTTAATTAATGACAATAAATTGGTTCAAGTTTGAGAAGCACTGTAGAGCAGCTGCAAGCAGCATGTTCATCGGCCTATTGGATAGAATGTTTCGGCTAGGGCATCTGTTGCTTTCGTTGACCTTGCTCGTTAGTAATTTACTTTAGAGCATAATTAATATTTCTTGTATTTTAAACTAGACCTGTCTTTTATAAGAATAATACACAGAATCCGCTTTTTTAGGGATTTACTTTTACTCGCAATATATAAAATATTTCATATCTAAAAGTAATAACGTAAAGCAATAGTAAGAAAATCCCTTGAAATGAGTTTTTGGATTAGGATCATCAGTAGTCGTGTAATTACAAAGATTATCCATTCAAGTTTGGGCAACTGAGGAATTCCTATTTACATGACAAACTTGTTTTAATCCTAAAATTGACAATCTTAAGTGGTTTTTTTGGCAGGTGGGAAATATTATGTACGAACACATCTGCATGCATCCGATCGAGTTCATTTTATTCCATTGTTAAAATCAGGCGCGCGTTGCGTACAGTGCACACAAGGGACTCCGATTTTATTTGTAACAATAAAGAAGTCCATCGAGAAAAAGGCTTTAGGGGTCACACCCACACCCCATTTAATTAGAACCAATTGTACTTCCATCATTACCAATTTAGCTTCCAATCTATATATGACACACATTCGGACGTTGTATTTTTTTCATACGGACAAAAATTAACCAAAAATTTTAATATAGTAATCACATTAGGTTCATTGAGTTCGATTTCCTAAATTCAAAACTGTTGCTCCACATATAGCTTCATTTTCATTTTATTGTCTGCTTGAGCTAGGAATCGAACTTACGATATACTCTTATCTAAACATGTGTTTTACGTTTTACCTTCCATGGAATAAATTGTAAGATGTATTCATTTATTATTAATTTGATAATGGTGTGTTACTGAGTACAATGCTAATTGAATGTTATAAAAACGCTACAATGTTTCTGAATTTAATTTTGAGCTAGTTTAGTACAGTTTGAGGGAGCGACCAAAATAAAATTGAAAATTAGGCAAATATAATAATAATACGCATTTATTATCCAACATATTTCAGAATCCAATAATAAAAGTAAAGTTAGAAATTAAGGTGCATATTTGCAAATAAAAATACAAATTGTACCGAGTATTTAGTAACATATCGTACGACCGCCTACTTATTAACTTTATTATAATAATACAAGTTTCTTATTGGAGACGGAAGAAAGTACACCTATTTCATATTTAGATATATTATGTGCAAGTACTTCCACGTTTACTAAATAAAAAAAGTTTAATAAAATTTGAGTTATTAATATATTTGTTCATAACTATTACTGTAAAATGAAGGTCTACTAATCAAAATTTCCCAATTTTGAGACCGTCCAAGTCTTCAGGTTTTTACTGCTTGCTAACCCAATTACCGAAAAATTTGAAGATTTCTAATAGTCGGCGAAAATCTTATAATAATAGATAAAGTTGATATGCTTTATTTTTCAAATTTTCTAGAATTAGGCAACACCCCGTTCAATCCCAGAGTTACGCTAAACAAGCATATTTAGATAACGATCAGGTAAGAGGATTGTCCTTTGTTGTAGAAATGTACACCCGAGCTCTATTTATGGCTATTACACTGATCGCATGAAAACAGTTTATATACAGTGTGTAAATAAAGTAAAGAATAATGTTCATATTTTGTTTATAAAAAAATTAATAGCACACAATGCTAAAAACTTTGCTCAAATTTTATAAAAATATATATATTTAGAAAAATATAAGGCGTTGCGAAATAAATACACGTAAATTATGTAGGTTTTTGTATTATTTTTTACTGTTCACTACCAAAGTTTCTAAGAATAAATTGAGACATACTATATATTATATTTTGTGTTAGTATACAAAACGTTACAAAAAGGTTATAAAGTAAAAGTAAAAAAGAAAACAATATCATGTTTAGTATGTGAAATACTGCAAAATAATTTGAATTTCGCAAAAACATAAATATAGACTAATTAAATAATTAATGTTTACTTCCATTCATATGTACCTAAACTACATATCTGTTATAAAAAGATATGAAATTGTTATTTTCGACTATTGAAATTACTAGCTACATCTCCTTTAGGCAGTCGTAAATTTTGGTCTTTAGCTAAAGCCATTAGTAAAAACTTTGGAACATCTTTATCCCGACATCTATTGACGGATCGGTAGTTACTGATTCTATAGACAAAGCCAACGTTTTTGTGGATTTGTTTGCATCAAACTCGTGTCTCAATGATTCTGGAAAAGATGTGCCTCTGGTCAACTCTTCTTCATACGCTATGAAACCAATTCCTTTTTGGGTACAAGCTCTTGGAATCGATCATCAGCAGGCTTGATCTCAATAAGGCGACTGGCCCAGACGGTATCCCAGCTATTGCCTTGAAGAAATGTTCCCCCGAACTAGTACCAGTCCTATCTAAGCTCTATACGATCTCTATACCTTCTGAAATTCCTTCATCATGGAGTTAGCAAATGTTCAACCTATTCCAAAAAGGTGATAAGACCGATCCTCAGATTACCGACCAATTTCCATCACTTCCATTTTGTCTAAAATCATGGAAAAAGCCATCAATCAGCAACTGCTCACGTTCCTTGAAACTAACAAACTCCTTAGTGACCACCAATATGGGTTTAGGCAAAGTCGTTCAACAGGCGATCTTCTTTCATATGTGACCCAAGTTTGGAACAATACAGTAGAGCAGTCCGGTGGAACAGTTGTAGTCGCTTTAGATATCTCAAAGGCATTTGACCACGTTTGGAATAAGTGTTTACTTGCCAAACTCACCTCGTTTGGGTTAAATGATACGCTCATCAACTGGGTTTCTAGTTTCCTTGATAAAGACGAATACGTGTCGTAGTTGATGGCTTTTTCAAAAAAGTTAGCATTAACGGGCGTACCACAGGATCCGTTATAGCGCCTACACTTTTCTACTGTACATAAATGACCTTATTTCTTCGACAACTAACCCCATCCATTGCTTTGCTGACGATAGCACTCTTCACTGTAGTTCATCTCAGTCTACTCATAGTGATAATCCACCTTCTATGTCAAATCAAGAAATTAAAGCTGAAATGGCAAATTCAATCAACAAAGACATTCAACGTATTCTCGAATGGGGAAGCAATAATCTAGTTAAATTTAATGCTAACAAAACTCAGTGTTGCCTTATGTCCGCCAAAAAAGATCGATAATTTCCTATTGTAAGTATGAATGGCTCAGTTCTTAAGTTTTCAGACTCTATTACTCTGTTGGGTATGACTATATCTTCAAATCTCTCATGGGTTGACCATCTTCTGTCAGCTACCAAAACAGATGTTCGTAAAATAGGCTTTTTGTACAGATCTAAGAAGTACTTTACTTCTCGACAACTCTTTCTGCTGTATAAGGCCCAAATTCGGCCTCATCTGGAATATAATTCTCACCTTTGTTAGTGCTCCAATACGCTCTCGATATCGTTGATCGTATTCAAAAGAGACGATTAGGCTTATAAATGACCTGTCCTTAACTTCTCACATACAGTCCCTTGAGCATAGAAGGATGATTTCAGTTCTTTCTTTGTATTGTCGTTATTACAAGGCTATTGTGCTGTGAATTATATTCTTTGATACCATCTCGGCTATCTTTGAGAAACACTGTTCGCTCATTCACATCATCAGTATGCAGTACAAATCTCCACTTGTCGTACCAAACGGGCGAAATCCATTTTTCTACAGGCTTCTAAACTCTGGAATGATCTTAGTTCCTGTTTTCCCTCACTTATGATATGAGAAAATTTAAGGTAGCTATTCATAGGCATCTATTGGCAATTCATTATCCTCTATCCATCCTCCTAAGTGTTCCTGAGTGCTTTGGCACGATAGGCCTAATTTAGCCTGTTCAGGTACACAATCATAAAAAAAACGGCTGTTTCACGACGAGCTTACACTATCTATACATAGGAAACTACTCACACGATTTCTATAAAAATTGGCATAGATAAATAACAAGTTGTGGCAAATATTTTGACAGACATGTCACTTCCGGTATAACCGGTTAAATGTAACACCCTGTATGTTATTAACTTTTCGAAATCTACGCTCAATTTTAATGTCACTTTGTGTAGAATATCCTATACCTAAAATTTATACTTCAAAAATGGTGTAGGACGTGTTTTTCCACCCCTATTTTTGCACATCCACGTGTGAGACCGCATTTTCAACCCTAATTTTTTACACACCCTCGTGTGAGACCATATTCTTTCTTTTCGAAGGCCCTTTTAACCTAATTATTTTTACTACTCACGTATAGGACGTGTATTTTCACCCTATTTTACACATCCACGTGTGAGACCGTGTTTTCAACCCTAATTATTTTTACTCGCTTACATGAAGGACCGTATTACCCTTATTTTATGATTTCTTTTGGGGTTAAACCTTATGACTGTATTAAGGACCTTTTGACAGCTAGGACTTTTGGTAACGCAGGACAGGGGTGGCTGGTCTTGGTAGAACTGTATTTAGGGTTGGAGCTTAGGGTGGGGCTGGTCTAGGGTTAATCTTAGGGTTATTTGGTGGTATTAAGGACCTTCTGGCTATATTAAGAACAGTGCCCCTGGAGGTTAGGCAAATGCACATACAATGTTGAAATTGCATAATTAATAAGATATTATTATTGAAATTATCGACCCTATTGCTTTAAAATGGCCACATGCTAATGGATGATCTTTTACCTAAAATGTTGTATTTCTAATAAGGAGGTTCTTGTGCGACACGTGTAGGGCTTCGCAACTTGTTCTCAGGCCTTCTGGCCCCTTTGAGTAAAATTGATTTTAGTGCCATCTAGGCGTAAAGACTAATGAACATTTTCTATAACAGAAGCTGATAATGCACACCTCTCTCTCTTACTCTATCTTGTTTCTTCCTCCCCCCTCTCTCTTTCTCACACACACACACACACAAACAATTCAATTAATTAATCAATCTCAACCAATCAACCGAAATTATGTCGTACAGTTTTGCGGAAATCAGATTACAGCTGAAACTGAATACATTCAAGTTTAATTAAATATGACGTGAAATAATAAATAATTTCTACCCTAATGGAATGATGCTTTATGTATAAGTAGATCCTCTAAACAGCCACCACCTATACATTAGGAACATCATATCTGATTTATTTGCATGTTTAATTACATACACACAAAACTATTTCATTGTAACGTGTTCATTAACAGCTGTAAAAACCCATTAAAAGTAATAATTACTTATATATAACATAGAGTTAAATTAAAATTAACACGTTTTTAAGAATATCAGGTTGATATAACGGAAATAAAAGGCAAAAGGTTTTAATGGTTTATTATTATATAGGTGAATTAACAATAACTATAACTTTAAATCCACGAATGCGTACTTACTATTTTTGTAGAGCAGATCTTATGACGTTATCCTATAAGCATGATAATACATTTTAAAAATCTTTATCGGCATTTTGTCAGCAATATCAGGTAAAAACATAGATTAAAATAATACGCTCACCTTTAGGTTTTGTCTTCACTCTGTCATATGCTAAAGCTGAATTTTATATAACAATCTGTACTCACTAAAACACGCTTGTGAATGCTAATATATAAACACTGATTACATACGGACATTAACGAAAGTAATGACAGAACGCTGAATCGTATATAATATGTGTGTACAAAAATTTACGTCGTGCGACATACGATATGTGGAACGTCTATACGTATGCTTGCGTATAATAATAAAAACTCATTATCGTGCGTTACGATATCGTAAAATACTGTACTAGCGTACCAGCTTTCTAGCACGTGCGATTATGCAAATAATTGTTTCATAGAGCTCTGCGATCGTAACCGTTCTTTGTCGTTCTGATATCAAAAACTATACTAGTGACTACATAGAAGATAATAGTCGATAGCTATGTGTAGGCCCTATTGATGTTGACTAAGATTTAATGAGACATGCAGTATTTAGCTATACACTGGCACGTGGAGTTTAGATAATCTTATCATCAGCTTACATTTATTGACTAAAAGATGTAATTTATTTATCGACATTATTAGATACAGAGGTTAGCATGTAAATTAATATAGTTTCAAGGCTCTGGAAATCTACACTACCTTAATGTGCTTCTTGTTGCTACACGTATCACAGTATTGAAGTATTCTGTTTACTGTATTAGATAAACGTATTACAGCTTCGAATACAGAGTGCAGCATAACAATTGAAGAAAGTTAATTACGGTACAACTTTCTGCAAGCAGACTTATCAAGGTATTTGTAAAAAGCTGATTACACATTCTCCACGAGCAGCGTTGCAAACGCATTTATATTTAGTAGCTAATCCTCATCACATGTAACTAATGTCTGACATAAACTAATAAGCCGCGTTATTAGCTACAACATTGCTTTGCATAGGTTAGCAATATAATGCGTTCAACGGTACGTGATGAGGAGATTGTATCTCAAATCTCGTTTGCGTCTCGTGAGATGTGTACGTACGACTTTTCTTAAAAATACCTGCACGTGAGGCTGTCTCATTCAAAAATCTCATGCAAACACATCAATAATCGTTAGCAATGTAGCTGTATACACGATATTATGCTTCTTACATGATCACTAGTATAGCTTATTTGATATCGAGAGAAGACAGCAAGATTTCGAACGGTTGTAGTATTTAGAGCTCTATGAAATCAATTAAATTTAAGAATAATCCCATCTCTATGTAATAATAGATGTATAATAAATGTTACATATTTTTAAGTATTTAATATGTAATCACATGTATAATGAGTTTCTATATTATTATGATGCTAATCATTAGTGTTATTAGACGTATCTTAAAATATTTGTGTTTTGAATGTAAATTTTGTAAGTACAACATATTATTAAATATAGCCTGTCCGGTAGAACTGAACGGGTATCGGATTAACAAGGAGGATTGTCAATATATGGTTCTATTGTGCTTGAAACCGCCTTAATGCTTTGCTGTCTCGTACTTATTGTACGTGACAAAGAAAGATGGATATTATGAATAATGCCTCTATTTCTGCCGAACAAAAGCGTTTGCAACTTTCACACATAATGACAAGGCAATAAGAATCAGATGCAGGTAGAATAGAAATTCAATAGGTATAATAAAATGCCAGTGGTTCTCAACACTGCTTTAACATTATATAATTTGTGAAGAAATGCAACTTTTGTATAATAAAATAATAATCGATTACTAATTACCTATAAGTAATTTCAATTGACACCTTTCACTTATACTTATAACAACAATAACAAATACATTTTTATTATAGTTAGTAAATATTAATTAAATTACAAAGATATACTTTTATAATTAAATGTAAAAATTATAATTGTCATTCGGCTTCAGATTCATCACTTCCTGAGTCATCCAAATCTTGAAAAGATCATCGTCATCACTTTCTTCAGTGTTAACTGTGAAAATAAGAGGTCTTACTTCATCCACAATCTCTTCATTAACAAAAGTATCTTTAATTATTTTATCCGTATGATCAATACAATTTTTGCCATATTTCCGCACTAACTGTTTTTAATGCGTCGTTCCACGTATTAAGAACATCTTCGTCTTTTCGGATGTCGAACGATACTTTTGTCGTATTTGTTCTTAGTAATGCATACCAACTCAATTGGATTGAAATGGCAATGATACGGGGGCAGGCGCAAAACTTCATGTCCATATGATAGAGCTAGCTCATCGATTACATATTTTTCGCATTGGTCTACTTTGTTTCTTTTGGCCAATTCCACTAACTCTGCCTTTGTCATAAAATTTTCCCACGCTATTTTTTTAGCGGTTAACCATTGCTGTATTTCTTCTTTTTTCCAAGAAACTTTGACTGCCTTCTCTGCCTTTCGAGAATGATAACTCGCATTGTCAAGGACAATTATTGATGGTTCCTCTAATTTTTGTAAAAGTGATTCCTCAAACCATTTTTCGAACAATTCTGCGTTCATATTATCGTGATAATCTAATGATTTATTTTTTGTACCGAAAATTAATTGACTTCCGTCGATAAAACCGTTTCTGTTACCTGCTTCAATGATAATAAATCGTTTTCCATCTGATGATTTGTTCGGTTGATGTAAACTCTTTGCACTGTTATCTTGCCAAGTACATTTTGACGTACTACCTTTACTAAATATCCACGTTTCGTCTGTAAAACAAACTGTCTCGAACTTTCAGTTAAGATTTTGAGATACTTTCTCAGAAAAACGTTTCTTTTGCGACAATGTGGCTTTGTTCACAAAACCGCGTCTATTGTTGGTTTTGAATTTAAAGCCCATATTTTTTAACACTAGAGCCAAACTGGTTTTTCCTATTTCATACGCGGTTCTCAATTTTAAGTTTAATAATGAATTTAACGTTACGTGTTCCTTCTTCGCGTACATCTCGTATATTAATGCACGAATTGTTTGTTTTCCATTTTCTGGAAAATCTGTAGTGCAAAGTTTGACACGCTGTTTTTCACTGGAGGTTCCAACTCGCCGCCATTTTTTTTTAAAGCACAGATTTTCCCACCGTCGAAACCGAAAGTTTTAACGCGTTTGCTGTTCTTTGTTGAACAGAAAATGTAGATAATAGTGGACCACCATTTTCTTTTTCTTCTTTAAAATAATCGACTGTATTTAAAACTAATTCGCGAATTTCTTTACTCAACTTTTCGGCATTATATTAATGGTTAGTTTATATAAACGCTTACTCAAAGAATAATGATAATATAGATATTGCAGTTGTTTTATTTATACCTATATGTACCTACTAAATGGTATAATAATCTATTATTAATTACTTATTGTTACAGTATTGCATATTTATTTGGATTCTTTTGTAATTGGAGTACACTAAAACGTCATTACCATACTTAGGTATACAATGAACTTTCTAAATGTAAATTGAAATACCTATACTTAATCGAATATTCATTATTATGAATGGCTTTTATAAATGTTTATTATAAAACTTGCATTCTTCCATAAATTTTAAATGTAATGTTAAAGCAGTGTTGAGAACCACTGGCATTTTATTATACCTATTGAATTTCTATTCTACCTGCATCTGATTCTTATTGCCTTGTCATTATGTGTGAAAGTTGCAAACGCTTTTGTTCGGCAGAAATAGAGGCATTATTCATAATATATCCATCTTTCTTTGTCACGTACAATAAGTACGAGACAGCAAAGCATTAAGGCGGTTTCAAGCACAATAGAACCATATATTGACAATCCTCCTTGTTAATCCGATACCCGTTCAGTTCTACCGGACAGGCTACGAATTCAGGTTTTTCTGTATTACTTTCTAAATAGTTAATGTCCGTATGTAATCGAGTGTTTTATATTCAGCCATTCACAAAAGCGTGTTTTAGTGAGGTACGTTGTATAAAAAATTCAATTTAGCATATGACAGAGCTGAAGGAAAATCTTCTAAAGGTGAGCGTATTATTTTAATCTATGTTTTTTACCTGATATTGCTGACAAAAATGCCGATAAAGATTTTTAAAATGTATTATCAATCTTATAGGATAACGTCATAAGATCCGCTCTACAAAAATAATAAGTACGCATTCGTGGATTTAAAGTTATAGTTATTGTTAATTCACATATAATAATAAACCATTAAAACCTTTTGCCTTTTATTTCCGTTATATCAACCTGATATTCTTAAAAACGTGTTAATTTTAATTTAACTCTATGTTATATAAGTAATTATTACTTTTTAATGGGTTTTACAGCTGTTAATGAACACGTTACAATGAAATAGTTTTGTGTGTATGTAATTAAACATGCAAATAAATCAGATATGATGTTCCTAATGTATAGGTGGTGCTGTTTAGAGGATCTACTTACATAAAGCATCATTCCATTAGGTAGAAATTATTTATTATTTCACGTCATATTTAATTAAACTTGAATGTATTCAGTTTCAGCTGTAATCTGATTTCAAAACTGTAGACATAATTTCGTTGATTGGTTGAGATTGATTAATTAATTGAATTGTTTGTGTGTGTGTGTGAGAGAAAGAGAAGGGAGGAAGAAACAAGATAGAGTAAGAGAATGTGCATTATCAGCTTCTGTTATAGAAAATGTTCATTAGTCTTTACGCCTAGATGGCACTAAAATCAATTTTACTCAAAGGACCAGCGAAGGCCTGAGACAATTGCGAAGCACAGTTGCACAAGAAACCTCCTTATTAGAATACAACATTTTAGGTAAAAGATCATCTATTAGCATGTGGAATTTAATGCAATATCGATAATTTCAATAATAATATCTTATTAATTATGCAATTTCCAACATTGTATGCGTGTGCATTTGCTAACCTCCAGGGCACTGTTCTTAATATAGCCAGAAGGTCATACCACCAAATAACCTAAGATTAACCTAGACCAGATAAGCTCCAACTAAATACAGTTCTAAGCCAAGACCAGATGTTCGCGTTAGCAAAAGTCCTAGCTGTCAAAAGGTCCTTAATCAGTCATAAGGTTTAACCAAAGAAATCATAAAATAAGGGTAATAGGTCCTTCATGTAAGCGAGTAAAATAATTAGGGTTGAAAGCGTCTCACAGTGGATGTGTAAAAATAGTGAAACTCACGTTATACGTGAGCTAGTAAAAATAATTAAAACCTTCGAAAAGAAAGATACGGTCTCACACGATAGTAAAAATTAGGGTTGAAAATGCGGTCTCACACGTGGATGTGCAAAAATATGAAAACACGTCCTACACGTAAGCTAAAATAATGGAAACACTGGGCATATAAAAAGTGAAACTTGTGACGTCAAAAAATATGGTGCCTCAGTACTGACAAGTCATCAATTTACCTTGATCTTCTTACTAATTAACGATAAGATATGTTTTATTTGGTATTATGTTCACGAATTTTCCATACGGAGATCTGACTGTCAATTTTCCATTAAAAAATTAATATCTCGAAAAATAAATTTTAGTTATGGATATTCTACACAAAGTGACATTAAAATTGAACGTAGATTTCAAAAGATAATAATATAATGTTACATTTAAATAACAAAGTTACTGGTCACTTCCGGTATAACAAGTACATGATCTGTCAAAATATTTTCCACATATTTGCCATAACTTGTTATTTATCTATGCCAATTTTATGGAAATCGTGGTAGTTTCATATATAGATAATATTAGCTCGTCGTGAAACACTGTATAGTTTGTATCAATACCACTGACACACAACAAAGCATTTATTTTTGTTACATATATTTAACTGTCCTGTATTTGGTAGTAATAGTCGTGGTTTGTTTTTAACATTACATTGCCGTTCTTAATTTCACAGAATTTAATTTCTTTTGTTGCGTTGCTTTGTGGACTATATTTTTGCGTTGTAACTGACATTCAATTAAAGCGTCTTCTAACTAAACATCAGATGCTGCTAAAAAGGAAAATCTTCTCTAATATATAATCCACATGGAGATACAATTTTATTAGTTTCAGTGAAATGCCTCTATGGCACGTACTCGTTTTCTACACATAACGTTGCAGAGTTACCAGAAAAATCTTTATAAAGAATGTCCTTCACTGTATTAGCGCAAGAAATAAACGATTTCATTTTACAAATTCTTCCAAATCTAGATGCCGTTAATCGTTTGAGTCTTTCTTCATACCACCGATTATTACGATGTTCTCATATCGTATCTTGTGTAATATTTTTTATATTCTGTGCAAGATCTTGTAAAAAACTTTCTTCGGCAATCGTTCGACGTTCGTTGTCCATGTCGCGAACCACATCTCCGGCTTCTTTAGCTACACACCTTTTTTTGTGGGTAATTTTGGCATTTAAAAGTTGCTGATTTCTTTTTCACCGATTTTCGCAGTATTGAGAGATATATTTCGCAGGTGTATCGGTCACATGCTTACGCATAATATTATGGAAATCGCCTACTTTATTATGCGATATCACTGCTGCTGCATAACGAGCTTCATATGATCTTCTAAATGAAAACATACGTTTTACACAAACTATGCTACCTGCGAGTTATATAATTCTGCAATTATTTGTTACGTCGTATAAGACTATTTTCGTGGGTAAACACGCTGAACTGTCATCATATCTGATATAATAATTTCTCAATTCAAAAGGTTTTCTTTGGACCTTTGCAAAAGTATTTGCATCGAATAGTCACCTAAGATATGTTTGGTCCATTAAAATATCGGCTTCAAGGTCTTTGATTTTTGCTTGTAATGAGACCGATTGTGATTTTCTGTATTCGATGCTTTGGTAATTGCAGTTCTAAACCTTAACAAATTTTTAGAATGTGCATTTTTAACTTTAATGCCGTTTAGGTTTCTTTAGTTCCTTTAATTTATTTATGTAATTTCTCAAGATATGGTTTTTACATTCAATTTTTGGATCATTACTCTTGGACCACAAGGCATAATAATTTTCTATATAGCTGCTGTCACCGTCGCCTACTAATTTAAAGTATTTTATTCCATACATGTTTATAGAATTTTAAATCCTTCAACAATGATGGCAGCTTATTCGTTGACGTACCACTCCAGTTTTATAGCATGTATGTTCAGGACGTTTGCATCTACGTACCTATCCTTTCTGGCACATATAATACAAAACTTATTTTTACTGACAATATATATATATATATATATATATATATATAATCTTTATGTTTATAGTATACATGCAACATGATAAAGCGTTGTAGTTTGTCATAGATCTTTACTCCAAGCAGCCTGCTATCACAGCAATTAATGATATCCATTTATCGACTTCTCCATTTAACGCCAGTCGATCTTTGGCCAGTTTCATCTCTTCCACTGCGGCGAGATTATAAATATCAAATACTTTTCTTGATATTGTCCGTACGTTGCAGATGAATTGTATATCAGAGCACTAAAAATTCCTTCAGTTGAGAATATCGCACCGATGAAATGGTAGCGACACGGTTGCCATATTCCAGTTCATTTGTTTCTTCTAGTTTGTCGTACAAACATATCCATGTAATTGCACATTTTACATTTAAATGTCAGTTTAGACATCGTTGTTCGGATACAAAGTTTAAGTCATAAAACGAACACTGAAACCCTGCGTGCTTGAGAGATATTGATAATTCGCCTACCAGTTTTTTTTTTCATATTCAATTTCTAAATCCGATAAATTATCTTCATCACCTGAAGTTTTGTTTTCACAACCTTCTTCGTGGTCTTCAATGGACTCGACAGATATGTCTTCGTAAAATGAATCGTCCTCGATATGTTCATCTAAGTGTTCTAAGGAATTTGGGGATACATCGTCATTAACATGACTTTTGTCAAAATCCTTGGTGTCGCATCGCGTCTTCTCCAGAACGTTATCTGACGATGCAGTTTTTCTAAAAGCAAGAGGAAATGTTTAAAATGCAATCATTCCAATTACTATTTGCTGTAGTGTCTACCAGACAAAACTACGGTTAAAAAACTTTGTAAAAATTCAATTAGCACCATTTATGATTTATTATCCTCCTTTTCGTTTAAAAATTTATAGATTTTTTTTGCACTTCAGCGTTGAAAATACATAAGGTTTTATTTTAAAAATAATATAGACCAGGCGGTGTCTGTTTTGGGTTGGATGTTTTCCATATGATCGAATTGTTTTGCTTTAATGGCTCCAAAATGGTACTAGTAATAATAATTTCACTATGCGCGGGTCCAAAACGTGTGCTCAAATTTTTATTAAACAAAGTGTTAAAAAACATAAAAAAATTTGCATTTGTTTTTCTTTGAACTAAAAAAAAGAAGTATTTTTGAAATTTTGTTTCGAATACTCTAAGCAGAGCCTAAACTAAGACGTCTAGATACATGAAAATTTAATGATAAATAAAAGAGCAATCAAACTTTCAAATACTTTTTGAAAAATTGAAATCCATTAAGTATGAAGGCACTACCTACCTGTTATATGAGTGTTCGAAAAAAATTTCAAAAATACTTGTTTTTTTACATTTTTTTATTGCTTTGTGCTATTTTTGCAATACGAAAAATGTATGTTTCGATTTTAAATTAGCTTTTCTTGTGTAAAATTTAATTACGAAACTTTTTTTCCTTTGCAATTTTTCTCTGAAATGTACAGCTTTTGAGACATTCTAGTTCAAAGAAAAAAAAGCAAAATTTTCATGTTTTTTTAATATTTTGCTTAATAACAATTTGAGCACGCGTTTTTGGACCCGCGTGTAGTTAAATTATTAATACTAGTGCCATTTTAGCTATTAAAGCAAACAAATTGATCATATGAAAACATTAAACATGGGCATTTTAAAACAGATACGTCTATTAAGACGCTGATTGATATCTGACAGAAATTTAGGAAAACTTGTGGTTGTTTTCGTGAAGTCACCAAAATAAAATTAAGTGTAGATTCACAAAAACTGTAGAAAGCATAATATCAATTTTCTAATTCTCCAAATAATACTAAAATTGAAAAATTTGATGTGGTAGCTTCAAAATAAATACATTACCACTCTGCATAATTTGGGAATATATAACTCTCTGATTGAAAACCTACTAAATATCGTCTTTGGTAATTATGCATAAATACTATGTATACTTGAAAAAATAATTATATTTAATTTTCACATAAAATAAAGAACTTACCTACTTCATTCTTTTCAACACTGCAGCTTTGCTGGCAATTCTGATCTTTCTTCATTCATTCGTGCTACGGATATGGGTTTACCGTATTTGCGACACATGGTAAGCTTTACTTTTCACTTCTTACAACTGAATTTTTGAGATTTCACCGTTTCACAAACTTCCAAATTGACAACGCCGACGTAAGACTGCCAAATCAACTGATAGGTACGCCGTTATATACAAAATCTTTCTAATTAGCTTATAATAAAGATTTTCTATTTCGGCTTAAGCGCTTTATTCAATAGGATTATAATTCCATTGAGTTTACCGCTAGCGGGCGGTAATTTACGCTTTGACCAAAACGCGACGTTTCTATTGAAAGTCAAACGTTAGAAAGAAACAGCTTATATTCGAGATGTCTCAGTGTAATAAAGCGCTAAGCCGAAATAGAAAATCTTTATTTTAATAGCATTATTTTTTAATTGATGTATTACATCTGGGATATTTACCTGAATAATGAACTGTAAGCTATTTTTGTTTTGGTTTTTTTAGTTTTAATTTTTAGTGTTATAGTATATTAGCGTAAAGGTTCTGTCTGTGAAAGAGTTCATTATTTGATCGCTATTTTTCATTATAATAGTCTTGCAGGTGAAAGAATTTACGATTCAGTTTTGTTTATGTTATATAATACATTTATAGTTATGACTATCATCAGACATAATACCATCGAAGTGCTTTATTTAGTCAAATAAAGACCGTAATTCTAATTATAAATGATAATATTTTATAATATAAGTAGCAATTAAAACTACATTTATTTGGAAGATTTTGAAATTCCATTGGGTGATTTGTATCTAATACACTAATGCATCATAATTAGTAAATGGGCAAGAAGTAATGTGCAATTATTTTCAATATTTGCTAAAATATGCATGCTACCTACAGAGAAATGCAAACATAATAAGTACAATGATAATTACCATTATGTGTACAAATATGAAAACCATATCTGTTTGTTATTCAATTTAGAATTATGTTTCTAAAATGCAAAGAGAAGTGCAAAATACAAGATATTATCTATAACCTCTAGGGTTCTTGGTAAAACGCGCCAGTTAATGACATTTTCCCCGCAGGGACTTGTGTTTAATAAGCTGCCTAATCCCCAGAGTTGGTCACAAAGCAAAACTTTTGTCACTAAATACTAGCCTTAACCCTCTATGGCCTCGCGTTGCTTTCAAGAAACGTACCGTATAATTTGAAGTTTCTTATACAAATTTTAAATTTAATGCCTCCGTAGCCCAATGTATCTTTGAAGTAACAATATCTTAACGTATTTCATATACAGTGGTGACATCTGTACATCGTATAAGGAATTACGCGCCAAAACTTTGAATGGCGGCTCACTGTTGACATGCGGTGTGAATAGTATATTTTTACAACCGTATTTTTGCCTTTTGTGATTAAAATAGCGTAAACAAAAATTTATTTACTGTTATATGAAGCAATTACTGTTATAATAACGAAGAATTTTTGATACAATTTTAAATTTTCAAAGGTTACCACTAAATTCAGGTATGTTACTTTAATGATACACTGGGCTATAAAGACTTTATTATCGATTGACCATTTCAGTTTATGGATGTTCGTAAATTTTACGGCCTAAATAGAAATTTTCAGTAAAGCAGTAGATTATGGAGAATTGTCTGATGAATTGTGGATGAGTGACAGCGGCGAAGAAGATGATTTAGTAACCGAAGTTTCAGTTCAAATTTCATTTCTCGATGAACAAAAACTAAGTTGCTCACGAAATAATGAGTTGGATGGTACAGATAAGGAATGTGCTAGTGGTGAAGAAGGGAGTGACTATGAATTTGATGATGAGGACGTAAGCAGTGGAGAAGAAGGTAACGACAACGGCCAAAATATAAACAAACAGTCAAGTAATAAAATAAAAAGTACGAGAGTTATTTCAAAAAATAAAAATAGGAAAAATGATGCCATAAAAAAGGATAAAAAGGAAACAAAAATAAAGAAAAATCGAAATTAGATTGGAAACTGGTAGGGACCAAAATTATATGACCTATTGAAGCATGGAAAGAACAGTTACCTAATGACGACTTACTGGACCAACACAAACCAGACAGTCCATTGAGATATTTTCGAAAACTCGTAGACAACGATTTATTAGAACATATTGTTGAACAGAGCAACTTGTTTGCTTGCCAAATCGATCAACAAACCACTCTTTTGACTAAAATGTACTAGAACAATTTATGGTACTTTTATCATGTCAATATACGGTCTCCAAGAACCAGAATGTTCTGGCAAGCAGAAACCAAGGTTACTAAAATAGTGGACACGATGTCCAGAAATCGATAGCAGATAAAACCAAAGCTTCATTTTAATGACAATCATAATCCTGCAAACACCACTGACAAGCTTTTCAAAGTTCGTCCTTTGATAAATAAACTAATTGAAAAATTCAAGAAAATTCCTATGACTGAAAAAATTTGTGTGGATGAGCAAATAATTCCATTCAAGGAAGGCATTCCTTGAAACAATATTTGAAAAAGAAGCCGAAAAAGTGGGCTATAAAGCATTCGTTTTATGTGGATCAGATGGTATAATTTACAATTGGGAACTATATTCGGTTCAGTACCCTCGATCCAACCTTTACTGATGTAGGTATCAGTGGAAATGTTGTTATGGCTTACAAACATTGTTCCTAGAAACCAATACTTCAAAATTTACTATGATAACTGGTTCAATAGTCCAAAACTGCAAGTAGAGCTATTCAAACTAGGTATACTGAGCCTGAACAGTCAGACTGGATCGTTTGGACGGGTGTATTTTCTGTAGATAAAGAAATGTCGAAAAAGGGAGAGGTACTATGGAAGAATGAAAAGCAAAAAGAAGATGGTGACATCATTGCAATAAAGTGGTATGACAATACGTTCACTTACTAAGCACATTCGTCGGAACTAATCCGATCACTACAGTAAAGAGGTGGGATGAAAAACGAACTCAAAATTGAAGTTTCATGTCCAAATGTGGTTGTTCAATACAATCAGTTTATATTGATCTAATAGATTCTTTAATTCTTTATACCGAACAACTATTAGAAGCAAAAATGGTACCTAAAATCTACTTCCATCTTATGGACTTATTTGTAAACATGGCTTTACCGATGACTGCAAACGGAGTAATATTATTAGCAAGCATCAAGAGTCTGTTGCAATTTAAAACTGATTTAGCTCACACATTGTGCACGATAGGAAAGGATGTAATTTATCACCGAAAAAGAGGACGTCCTACTGGCTCCCCAAGTATTCAGCAGGAGATTGAAAATGAGAACCGCAAAGGCAAGATAGCTGAAATGCCCACAGAATACACTAGAAGAGACAAAACTGCACATTGGCCTACTTTTACTGAGAAATGGGGAAGATGTAAGAATCCAACATGCCATGGAATTCCTAAGGTGGTTTGCTCTAAGTGTAAGCAATATTTATGCTTCACACCAACATCCAACTGCTTTATGCAGTTTCACACCCAGTGACGACCAGCGTTGCTTTCAAGTCATGTACCCTAAACTATATTAAGGGATGACTTTTTTTAATTTTATTATAAGATACTTACGTTAATAAACAATATTAGAACGATGTAACGGTACATTATTTTTTTATTTCAACTTTTATAAAATCGGGTCATAGAGGGTTAAACAATCTACAAGTGCATAAATACTAATAAAAAGAAAAAGAAAATATGTGGAGTATGCATTATTGAGATGTTGTGTAGACAGTCGCATATCCAATTAATGAATTATGTATTAAATTTAAATATTAATATATCGACACCCTTATTAAACATAATTGACTATTAAGTGTTTTGTGTTTGGTTCATTTCGTTTACCTAAACCTTCTTTGTGTAAATACCTAGATTTTCGACATGACAGACTCAATGTGAATGGAAAAATGAGTTTTGATGTATTCAATTAAAAAAGGTGCCATGTTGAACAACTTAGGCGTATGGAAGTCACGTGTGTGAAGTTAGTTTGGGATTCGGATTTGTTTTTCATCCAACTTCGCTTTTTTTATTAATTAACTTTAAAGAATGGGACATATTAAATTGAAGAAAGCTCAACAACAACATTTTATTAAAAACTAAAATAAAATATAAAATAAAAACTTTATTCAACAAAATAAAATATGCATGATGGCCACCATTACCTCCTTCAAGTAGGGTAATGGCGCCAAACGTATTTCCTCCTCAGAATATTTACATACAAAAGTCGTCATGTAAAAGTCCACTTGTATGGCTTGTACACGATTTATGGGCCCATCCACACAGTGTGCAACATATCCACAGTTCTCTGTTTTTGCCGAACTCACCACAAATAATGCATAGATATTCATTCATATCTTTATCCGAATCATCATCACCAGAGGAAAATGACGTAGCAAGTTCAGTTAAAACTACTGTCGGTATGTCCTGCTCCGTTTTTCTCTTTGAGAGAATTCGGATAATCCTTCTCTAAGCATGTTCTTTTCGGCTTTTGTATATTGCTTGTCTTTTTTTTTTCTTAATTCTGTCTTGTTTTTTTTTGTTTCTTTTTCTTCTAACAGGGTTTTTATAGATGTCGAGGTAAAAATTTCCGAATGTAGCTTTTTTGGGGCTCGTTTAGGGGCTACTTTTTTCGTGCCTTCTGATATTTTGGAGGTTCCAAGTAAAGGCAACAATTCATCAAATGATACTTGTAGTTCGTTTACTTTGTTTTGAGCAACAGAGGTTTTCAATAGCTTTCAAAGGAGTAGGAGTCATTTCATTTTCTCTGTGAACCATTACAATAGTTTCAATAATGTTGCTATTTACATTTCTTAAAATATTCCCAGGAGGTGTAACTCATTTTCACGAGGTATTGTAGCGACAATTTCAGTTTCAAAAGTAATCTGTCCTGAATTTTCTTTACCACAAAATTCTTGGTTTCTGTTTTGTGAGTTTTCATTTTTATTTTCTGTCATTTATCTGATTGTATACGGTGTGTAAAACTTCAGCAGGGAGATAATCATCATTTGTGAAAATTTCAGGATCAACTGGAAATATTCCAGTGGCTTGAAAGCCTTTAATGGCCATTTCAGGCCAATCGACCGGATGCTTTATTAAATCGTTCAGCAATTTCATTTGTTGAAATTTTCTCTCCAATATGGGATCTTAGTTAATTACTGTACTCAACGTTGTACGCAGCTTTTAGCGACGAATAAAAGGAAACATCTAAAGGCTGTACGCGATGTGAAGTATGAGGAGGAATTGTCAATATATGAATTCCATTATCCCGGCAAAATGTATGTGTTCAAAGTGCAATGAGTACTGTGGTTGTCAATTACAAGCAGCATAGGGTCTTCATTTGAACATTTGACTGAATTTTGAAAGTGCTGAAGCCACTCTATGAATAAATTTTCAGTGATCCGACCATTATCAGAACATGTGTTCTGGTGGTCCATTTCGTTTGAGCTGTGTGTTCATTCTCTTTCGTGCACAGATAAACTTAGGAGCAACATAAAGATCTGCGGCGCTAATACAACACATCACGGTAGTTGTTTTCCGTTTTTCTCCACTTGTTATAAACCCCACTTTCTTTTGTCCTTTTCCTGCAAGTATTTCACCTGGAACCTGTACCGTAGTTATGCCGGTTTCGTCTGCATTAAAAATCTTTGTGGGTGGAAATTTAGATTTTTCTAGCAGTGCGTTTAAATTGGAAAAAAACAATGATGCCTCTTCCTTATTAAAAGCCGAAATCCGATGAATACTTATTGCCTCCGGCTTTCTGATTGCAACTGTTGGGTTTCTTTTAAGAAATTCCGTCAGCCTGCTTCTTTCTTATTTTCGGAAAAATTATGTTTTAATTTATTTTTACCAGCAAATTCAAATACACATCTTTTTATTTCTTGAGCTGATAAGCCATAAAATAATTTTGACAGCTTAATAACCTGATGGGTCAATGCTTTTTCGTTCTCGACGTTTAAAATTGGATTACGTCCCATCGCTGGACCTGAAGAATTTTGTTTCTTAATTCTAGTTTGAAGTGTACTTCTAGGGATGTTAAATGCCCTCGACACTTCTCGTAGACTTCTTCCATTATTCTTGATAGCATTTAAAGCAGCCTTTAGATCCTCAGCACTCCATGCAGCCTTGACTGTTTTTCGTGTATACTTATTTGACATCTGCAACAAAACAAAAAAATTCAAATTCCCCCTTGCGGGTAATCGTGGCCGGCCGCGATTTCCTCTCTATCGATGGCCGCCATTATCCTACAGGTAGGCATCGCAAATTATCGTAAATTGAAAAACAAAATCAAAAACTAGAGAACGAATATATCAACTACAATAAATTTACTATCTACTAGAATAATCAGTTTTCAAAAAGCATGAAATACGTACTTTTATAGGTCGTTGAAATTTACACTACACTATAAGAACTGCTTGCAAAATACAAAATGCGTCATCACAGCTCAACGGTTAGAGTCTGATTGTTCAGTTCGAATCCACACGGCTAGCAGGTTGTATGGAAGGGGTACAAAGAGCGTCAGTACTAACTTTTCCAACGCAAAAATTAAGGAGGCCGCAATTACCTCCAGGGCCGTCATTCCCTGCCTTCACCCTATGTTTTTTGGAGGCGCGAATCCATACAATCATGCGTGGGGCTTTTTAGCCGTAGATTTGCATCATTTTATTTTAGATAATAATAGAATATGTAAATATAGACAACACACCAAAAAATTAGAGCGAGTGTTTTTCTACTTTTCTAGATATATAAATTTTTATTTCTCACGGGCGCGAATCAACAAAATCATACGTGGGGCTTTTTCTGCACTAGATTTTCATATTTTTGTTTTACATAATGATATATGTAGACACGCAACACACCAAAAAATTACAGTAAATGTCTCGTTAATTATATTTATTAATTACTTGCAAACCATTAATTTAAAATCCGTAAACTGAAAATGCGGCGCGACATGCCTTCGTAGCGCAATGATTAAACGTTCGGCTTATTAAACTGCACGGACTGTTGGAATGCATGATCGAACCCCGTTACAAGCAAGACTTTTTTAAATTTTATTTATCATTATTAAATAATTTGTTATGATTCTTTTATTCGAAAAACAAGAAATAATACGTAAACTAGAAATGAAAAATAATGATACCCAATTAATACATAAAATGTGAATTCATTAATACCAGAAATTTTAAACTAGCGATATTCAATTGTTTTACAGGGAAACTAAGTAGGTGCATTCAAGGATTCTCATTACGTATTTATTTCAAATTTATAAAAATAAATACTGTAAAATGTAAAATAAGTACATGTGAATACCGAAACTTTAAATGTATTTAAATCTTTAGGATGTTGAGTGTTATAGTAGCGCCGGGAAGAGGTGTCTCATGGCGGACTCGAGAATGGGGATTTAATTATTACTGTGAAATGCATCTGTTTCCCTTTATCTTAGTGCAGTTCACTTAAAAGACATTATATAATATACGTCTGCTATATATTTTAAATCCAGGACTTAAAAACGTATGTCGATTCTAAAGTCAAAACGCATGATGCGGTCAGACGTCTTCTTGGCTATTTAACCTCAAATTATTCTTCGTGTTTCGTTTCGTATAATCGCATCGTGTTATAGTAAGGGTATAGCTGTTCAAAAACTCAAAAAATTAAAGTCATCCAATCCTACAGTGGCAGAAGCCTCCACCATTTTACTAGGATGTAATAGTTGGACTAACCGTTTGAAAATAATAAATTGGGTGAAAAGAAATACTTCTAATATTAAAAAAAAATTCTACTTTAAATCAGTGCAATGGTTCGTCTTCAATAACAGTACTTGACAGTAGTAACCATCTCCTCACTTTTTACTAATCGTGGACATCATTTCACTTAGACGTATCGTATTTTTCATATGGCTCTTTTAGGCCATTTTCAAATGAATTTCGCTCTAATTAGAGCCATTTGGTTGTGTTAAGAACTTTTTGTCAGTTCACACCTATGGTTTCTTTTCAGTGGTCATTTTAACCCTTGATGGAATTGTCACCCTAATTACGGCCTCTTTGGTAGTTTAGCCTCTGGTAGGTAGGCAAATGCGTGCACATACAATGTTCTAATAAGGGGCCCTAATGCTAACTTGTAAGACCTGTATAGATCTTCAAAACTTGTTCTAGGGCCTTCGCCCCCTGTCGCGACCCGCTGGTTGGAAATGTTATGGGGCCCTAACCTTATATATAAGAGCAGAAATAGCTCTCGGGACTTGGACTACGAGAATTGGTGCAATTATATGTGGGTTCTAACCTAAAGACAGGTGTAGGCCTTCGCCTCCCGCCATAAAAAATTTGTATTCTAATAAGGTGGCCCTAGCCTTGTAAGACAGGACTTGTATCAGGGTCTGTGCCCTGGTCCCCTTTGAGTTAAAATTGATTTTTAGCGCCATCTAGTGGCGTATAGACTAATGAACATTTTCTGTAAGTTGATCATGCGTCTCTCCTTCTCTCTCGTTTATCCGTTTCTCTCTTTCGGCTCTTTTTCACACACAAACAAATCAATTAATTAATTAATCAATCAATCTCAAACAAATCATGCTCGATCAAATCAATCAGATCAATCTCAATCAATCAACCAAAATCAATAAACCATGGCTTACAGTTTGCGGAACCAGCTTATAGTTCAAAACTGAATACAGTAAAGTCTAAATTAAATATTACGTGAAATAATACATAATTTCTACCCTAATGCAATGGTGCTTTTTATATAGACACATTCTCTTTCTAAACAGCCACCACCTATACATTCGAAAAATTATGTCTGATTTATTTGCATGTTCAATTACATACACACAAAATTGTTTTATAGAAACGCGTTGATTAACAGTTATAAAACCATTAAAGGACTGGAAAGTAATAATTACTTTATATATATATATATATATATATATATATATATATATATATATATATATATATATATATATATATATAACACAAAGTTAAACTAAATTAACATGTTTTAAAAATATCAAATTGATATAATGGAAATAAAAGACAAAAGGTTTTAATGGTTTATTATTATTATATACGAAGCAATAGCTACAAGTTTAAAGTCCACGAATACGTACCTGCTATTGTAGATCTGATTTTATGACGTCATCCCATAAGAGTAATAATACATTTAAAAATCTATCGACATTTTTGTTAGCAATATCAAGTAAAAACATATATTAAAAAATAATACGCATACCTTCAGAAGTGTTTTTCTTTCTTTCAACTGTTCTAATAGTAACCATATGTTTAACTGAAATATTTTTTTTATGCAACGTATCCACATGTAGCCTCACTAAACACGTTTTCTACTTATGAAAGGCTGGATCTAAACTGGCTATTGCTTTTCCTTATTAACTAATTTAGAAAGTAATACACAAAACCTACACACTTTCTACATCGTTACATTCCATTTATCCCTCTATGGACGTTCTTGTTTGGAAATAGAACTAGTAATACTCCAGTGGAAAGTTTTATTGGACTGCTAAAGAACAACATTTTAGAAAAAAATTAAACAGGAAGTGTTCCCGGTTTGTTCGTCTAATGCGGAATTACGTAATAGGGTGTTATAGAGAAAAAAAGTACTCAATTAATAGAAAACGATGTGCTTTTAGGAAAAAAACGACACAAAAATGTTATTCTTATTTTAAGCAAAGACTAATTACAAAAAAATTAAAAAGATTCCTGTTTAGCAAAAGACAATGCAATACAAAATATAACGAGGAAAAACTATTAAACTACATTCTTCTAGAAATTAAAAAAAAAGACAAATATAGTGCAATAGAAAGTAAAACAAAAATAGAAACATTAAGTGATATTAAAACTGAGTACGTGATACAAAATAGAGACATAAAATACTATAGCAAACCGTGTATTGAAAGAACCCCTATTGCATATCGCAAAATTTCTCAAGACTACACAGTAGCAGTATTTCATAAAGAAAAAGTTTATTTTTCAGATATTTTTACTTTAAATATGCATAAAAATACTACTACAATGTGGTTACCAAATTTCTTAATAGATTACTTATTAAAAGTAATATCCCATGATACTCCGTTTCAATTTTTTTCATGTGGATGTGGATGCTTTTATTAAGGGAATTAAAAAATGGAATTTTAATTTCTTCTCATTGGATGTTACTTTATATAAACATGGAAAAAAACGTAGTTTATTTTTTTGATCCTTTGATGAATTGTAGAAAAAAGGCAAAATATTACTTCGAAAGGATAATAGCAAATGTTCAACAACCTACAGAAATCTTAAATTTAGAAATAAAACACTTTAATTATCCTCTTTAAAAAGACGCCTGGAGCTGTGGAGTCTATACAGGGTGTGGCGCGAAGAGTTTTGATTAAAAGTAAGGGCGGATACAGTTATGTTAAAAATCTGAAATTACGAAGCTGTAGGTTTTGAATGACGCTGAGTTCAAATATAATATTGCCCTGAATGTGGCACTTCCGGTTATACCGGAAGTAGACGTCAACTTTGTTATTTTAAATGGAACCTAATATTTTTTATTTTATTTTCGAATTCTACATCAAATTCTAAATCAAATTTGTGCACAAAAATGAAGTATTTTCGAGATATTTCGATTTTTTTAAAAATTTTGAAAAAATCCTAGTCCACATTGAATAATGATATCTCCATTAATAACGAAGCTAGTGACGTGAAATTGTAACCAATAAACAACAAGCGCTTGCCCGCGCATCTCATTGATATTTCATACAGGGTGTTTTAAACTTAGCCGCCACATGCACAATTTAAACCATTTATAAGTTGCTTACTTTAAATAGAACACCCTGTATTTTATTACATTTTCCGCTTATTTTTTAAGCCAATTCGTTTGGTATCGGTATTCCCTATACCTAAATCTAACCACTTTTGAGATATTTCATTATCTTAGTTAAAACATAACAACACTTAATTATTTCAACATTAGTAAAGGGTAGGCCATGGCTGTCAAAGATTTGATAGTTAGAACGTTAATTGTTTACGTTGTTTTGACAGTTTTCTTTACCAGTTTGTATTTCATAGTAAATAATGGCAAATGTAGGATTTAGTAATGATGATTTTTTAAATCTTATTATTAATTACGGCGAGTGTAATAGAATTGTTGAATGGACTTGCCGTGTATTTGCAGAAATATATCCAAATCGACCAAATGAAACTGGTGATATTGTAAGAAGATTGCTTAAAAACTGCCGTCAGTTTGTACAATTCAAGACAAAAATTAATAAAAATAAACCACTAGTGGACAGTGACATAAACGAAATTAGTGTTTTGGGTTACTTTACGGCCTCTCCAAATGGCTCCGTTAGAGATTGTGAGAGAGATCTTACTTTTTCGACGATAACAATTCATCGCATTTTAAAAAACCACAAATGGAAACCATTTTCATATCATTTGGTGTAACACTTACAGTTAGGTGATCTTCTCGAAGGGTAGAATTCTGTGAATGGTTTTTAATGAAGACCCAAGAGGATGAAAACTTCATAAAAAAAAGTTATATGGTGTGATGTAGCAAAGTTTAGCAAAAATGGATTATTTAATCGGCATAATTCCCAATTTTGGTCTAATGAAAATCCACATGTTAGTAGAGAACGTTATTTCCAAGATAGTTCGAGTTTTAATGTTTTTTGTGCAATAAAAGACGATAACATTTTAGCATTAAAGTTTTATGATGAAAATTTAAATGGTTCAAGATATTGCCACATTTTAGAAGAAGCCATACGACCGGCGTTACATACTTTAAGAAATGGAGAGGCGGTTTCAGCTTGGTATCAGCAAGATGGAGCACCTCCTCATAAATTTGGGCCTGTTGCTCAGCATCTTTACGACATGTCTGATGATAGATGGATTGCCAATCAGGGTCCGTTTCGTTGGCCAGCTCGCTCTCCTGATTGGCTCCTCTAGATTCTGGTATTTGGGGTTACATTAAAAATCAGGTATTTTCCAAACCTGTTACAACAAAGGAAGATATGATGCAGAGAGTCTTACTTGCTTTTAATTAACCCGACCATATTTCCAAAATTACAAAACATAACTTAATGAAAAGGATTCATAAATGTTTAGAAGTAGATGGTGCTAATTTTGAACACTTATTATAAAATTTTATTTGTTTAATATTACATTTAGTTATTTTTGTTTGTAAGTTATCTAATTGAATTAATACAAAATACCTAGTCAACGTTTTTAGTGATGTCCAGGCTTAATAATGCTTTCAGGCTATTGGTTACTTTTCAGAATTAATAACTTATGAAAAAATAACAAAATATCACCTTAAATAATGGAAATCATGGCCTACCCTTTACTAATGTTGAAATAATTAAGTGTTGTTATGTTTTAACTAAGATAATGAAATATCTCAAAAGTGGTTGGATTTAGGTATAGGGAATACTGATACCAAACGAATTGGCTTCAAAAAATACAACGGAAAATGTAATAAAATACAGAGTGTTTTATTTAAAGTAAGCAACTTATAAATTATTTAAATTGTGCATGTTGGCGGCTAAGTTTAAAACACCCTGTATGAACAGCAACAGGCCCAAATTTATGAGGAGGTGCTCCATCTTGCTGATACCAAGCTGAAACCGCCTCTCCATTTCTTAAAGTATGTAACGCCGGTCGTATGGCTTCTTCTTAAAATGTGGCAATATCTTGTACCATTTAAATTTTCATCATAAAACTTTAATGCTAAAATTTTATCGTCTTTTATTGCACAAAAAACATTAAAACTCCAACTATCTTGGAAATAACGTTCTCTACTAACATGTGGATTTTCATTAGACCAAAATGGAATTATGCGATTAAATAATCCATTTTGCTAAACTTTGCTCATCACACCATATAACTTTTTTTATGAAGTTTTCATCCTCTTGGGTCTTCATTAAAACCATTCACAGAATTCTACCCTTCGAGAAGATCACCTAACTGTAAGTGTTACACCAAATGATATGAAAATGGTTTCCATTTGTGTTTTTTTTAAATGCGAGAGGGCGTAATGTAACCCAAAACACTAATTTCGTTTATGTCACTGTCCACTAGTGGTTTATTTTTATTAATTTTTGTCTTAAATTGTACAAACTGACGGCAGTTTTTAAGCAATCTTCTTACAATATCACCAGTTTCATTTGGTCGATTTGGATATCTTTCTGCAAATACACGGCAAGTCCATTCAACAATTCTATTACACTCGCCGTAATTAATAATAAGATTTAAAAAATCATCATTACTAAATCCTACATTTGCCATTATTTACTATGAAATACAAACTGGTAAAGAAAACTGTCAAAACAACGTAAACAATTAACGTTCTAACTATCAAATCTTTGACAGCCATGGCCTACCCTTTACTAATGTTGAAATAATTAAGTGTTGTTATGTTTTAACTAAGATAATGAAATATCCCAAACCTGGGTGTATTTAGGTATAGGGAATACCGATACCAAACGAATTGGCTTAAAAAAATATAGCGGAAAATGTAATAAAATACAGGGTGTTCTATTTAAAGTAAGCAACTTATAAATGGTTTAAATTGTGCATGTTGGCGGCTAAGTTTAAAACACCCTGTATGAAATATCAATGAGATGGATATATGGAGTTAATGGACAAGTGCTTGTTGTTTATTGGTTACAATTTCACGTCACTAGCTTCGTTATTAATGGAGATATCGTTATTCAATGTGGATTTTTTCAAAATTAAAGAAAAAATCGAAATATCTCGAAAATACTTCATTTTTGGTATAGGACATTGTGCACAAGTTTTAGCTAGAATTTCATGTAGAATTCGAAAATAAATAAAACATATGAGTTCCATTTAAAATAACAAAGTTGACGTCTACTTCCGGTATAATCAGTGCCACATTCAGGACAATATATATTTGAACTCATCGTCATCCAAAACCTACAGCTTCGTAATTTCAGATTTTTAACATAACTGTATCCGCCCTTACTTTTAATCAAAACTCTTCGCGCCACAACCTGTATAGTATACTACGCTACATTGTTATTAAACATATTTTTATATGGACTTTAACCCAAATAACTACTGCCTGTACTTAAAACGTGTAATTCATTCGAGGACGGATGACATATCAGAAAATTGTCTCTATTGTGGTGAAAAAAACCAAGAATTAAAATGCCTTTCTTGTCACAGGTATAATCACTACATATGTGCAAATATCAAAGATGTTGCATACACATATATGTGAATTATGTAATAATTAAAAATTCTGTTGGTAATTTTACGAATATCAATTTTTCATATTTTTAATAAGTTAGTAATATACAGGGTGGCCCATTAGTGTGTGGAAGAGCAATAACTTACTTAGGATCAAAAATACAAACAAATATTTTAAATAAAAGTTGTTATGTTTGCGCAGATACACATTTCTAAAATATTTTGAGATATACAGGGTGCTCAGCCTAAGCGAGACAACATGTTTACTTTTTTTTTAATAGGACACCCTGTATATTTGTTTACCATCGAATTCAGCGTACAATTCTGCATCCGGCCCTATCTTTTCTTTTCCCATAATTTGCGATGTTGCCAAGCTGGAGCGAAAAATATGAAGATTTGACGAAAATTGGTGTACTATAAATGCTGCCAAATAAACGTTACCAGTGATGAGCAACTAAACTTATTTGGTAGGTACGAAGGTATAGGATAGCTGAAATGTCTGAACATAGTAGAAGTTTCGTTTGGGGTTCGGGGTGTTTTTTGGATAAGGATTAATGCAGGTGATTTCAATTAGCAAAAACTTCATTTTTTTAAATGAAACACCCAGTATATTATTTTACCATCTTGTACTTTTTTTTATCCTAAGTAAGTTATTGCACTTCCACACACTAATGGGCCACCCTGTATAATTAAAGTAAATTTAAATATACCGCTTATTCAATGCATACGTACAGAAATATGCATTTTGAACGTGATATCAATCTTAGATAAACTAAATTGATATTTACATCGCAGTTTGATTTCTTATTCATACCCTTTCCTTTTGTTACTCTTACGAGAATTTTTAGTCTTATTTACACTCCTTTGTAGTTACGTTTATTTAAATGTTGAATAGTTAATGTAGATTTGAAATTTGCAAAAATGTTGGGCCTCGAATCACCCACGGACGATAGAGCGCGTGCGTGAACGTGAACTTTGTTAATTTTTTTGTCGTTATAAAAAATACTTACATTACATTTTTTTGTTATTAGGTTTCTTGTTAAGTGTCCTTTAGAACAATTAAAGAAAATTTAAACAAATTTTGGCTCTTCGAGTCCAACACGGACGATCTGCGCCAGCGCGTAAACATAACATTTATGATTTTTTTTTTACGTTATAAAAAATACTTACATCACAATTTTTTGTTATTAGGTTTATTGTTAAGTGTCCTTTAAATAGTTAAAGAAAATTTAAACAAATTTTGGGTGTTCGAGTCCAACACGAACGAACTGCGCCAGCGCATAAACTTAATCCTTATGAATTTTTTTTTGACGTTATAAAAAATACTTACATCACAATTTTTTGTTATTAGGTTTCTTGTTAAGTGTCCTTTAGAATAGTTAAAGAAAATTTAAACAAATTTTGGGTCTTCGAGTCCAATACGGACGATCTGCGCCAGCGTGTACACATAATCTTTATGAATTTTTTTTGACGTTATAAACAATGCTTACATCACAATTTTTTGTTATTTGATTTCTAATTAGGTGTACTTCGTAATAGTTAAAACAATTTTTTTTCTTTTTTGGGTCTTCGGTTCAGCATCGTAAAATATGTGCAAGAACACGTATTTGTAAACCTTTTATTAACTTAATCTGTAATTTTTGGTAATAAAATTATGTAGCCTATTGAAATGGCATTATCTGTCTCCTATACTAACATTTTTTTTGCAAAAGTTTAGTTTAGTTTGTAAAAACATATTCGTGGATGGTTAAAAGTAAATCCGTGGATAATCACAATTTTTTGTTATTAGGTTTCTTGTTAAGTGTCCTTTAGAATAGTTAAAGAAAATTTAAACAAATTTTGGGTCTTCGAGTCCAATACGGACGATCTGCGCCAGTTACACATAATCTTTATGAATTTTTTGACATTATAAAAATGCTTACATCACAATTTTTGTTATTTGATTTCTAATTAGGTGTACTTTGTAATAGTTAAAACATTTTTTTCTTTTTGGGTCTTCGGTTCAGCATCGTAAAATATGTGCAAGAACACGTATTTGTAAACCTTTTATTAACTTAATCTGTAATTTTTGGTAATAAAATTATGTAGCCTATTGAAATGGCATTATCTGTCTCCTATACTAACATTTTTTTTGCAAAAGTTTAGTTTAGTTTGTAAAAACATATTCGTGGATGGTTAAAAGTAAATCCGTGGATAATCACAATTTTTTGTTATTAGGTTTCTTGTTAAGTGTCCTTTAGAATAGTTAAAGAAAATTTAAACAAATTTTGGCTCTTCGAGTCCAACGCGGACGATCTGCGCCAGCGCGTAAACATAATATTTATGAATTTTTTTGACGTTATAAAAAATGCTTACATCACAATTTTTTGTTGTTACGTTTATTGTTAAGTGTCCTTTAGATAGTTAAAGAAAATTTAAACAAATTTTGGGTCTTTGAGTCCAACACGGACGATTTGCGGCAGCACGTAAATGTAACCTTCATGAATTCTTTACGTTATAAAAAATACTTACATCACAATTTTTTGTTATCAGGTTTCTAGTTAAGTGTCCTTTAGAATAGTTAAAGAAAATTTAAACAAATTTTGGGTCTTCGAGTCCAACACGGACGATATGCGCCAGCTCGTAAACATAATCTTTATGAATTTTTTTTGACCTTATAAAAAATACTTACATCACAATTTTTTGTTATTGGGTTTCTTGATAAGTGTCCTTTAAAGTAGTTAACGAAAATTTAAACAAATTTTGGGTCTTCGAGTCCAACAAGGATGATGTGCGAAACGCAATCTTTATGAATTTTTTTTGACGTTATAAAAAATACTTACATCATAATTTTGTTGTTGTTAGGTTTCTTGTTAAATGTCCTTTAGAATAGTTAAAGAAAATTTAAACATATTTTGGGTCTTCGAGTCCAACACGGACGATCTGCGTCAGCGCGTAAACATAATCTTCATGAATTTTTTTTGACCTTATAAAAAATACTTACATCACAATTTTTTGGTATTGGGTTTCTTGATAAGTGTCCTGTAGAACAGTTAACGAAAATTTAAACAAATTTTGGGTCTTCGAGTCCACAAGGACGATGTGCGACACGCAAACGCAATCTTTATGAATTTGTTTTGACGTTATAAAAAATACTTACATCCTAATTTTTTGTTATTAGGTTTCTTGTTAAATGTGATTTAGAATAGTCAACGCAAATTTAAACATATTTTAGGTCTTCGAGTCCAACACGGACGATATGCGCCAGCTCGTAAACATAATCTTTATGAATTTTTTTTGACCTTATAAAAAATACTTACATCACAATTTTTTGGTATTGGGTTTCTTGATAAGTGTCCTGTAGAATAGTTAATGAAAATTTAAACAAATTTTGGCTCTTCGAGTCCAGCAAGGAGGATGTGCGACACGCAAACGCAATCTTTATGATTTTTTTTTGACGTTATAAAAAATTGTAATAGTTAAAACAATTTTTTTTTTATTTTTGGGCCTTCGGTTCAGCATCGTAAAATATATACAAGAACACGTATTTGTAAACCTTTTATTCACTTAATCTTTAATTTTTGGTACTTTATTTTGTAAAAACATATTTGTGGATGGTTAAATGTAAATCCGTGGATAACTTCATACGGGTTAACTAGACCCCAGTGATTTTTCGTGACGATTGGCTCATTGTGGAATAATTTGATTGCAGTCTTATTTTTCTTTTTGATCGAAATAACAAAACGACAAATGGGACTAATTTTATACTTATTCAACCTGTCTAGGTCCTAGTAAATTAATAATAATTTTATTGAGCTTGGAGTATCGGTAGCGGGTAATCACAATGTAAATGTTGTGGTATGATGTCAAACTATTTGTATTATTAATAGTAGAAGTCGGACACTTGGATCAGGATTTAATTTCTTTATTAATGCAACTCCAATCTTAATGGACCATTAATGAACTTTTCAAAATAGCCTTTCAATGACACGGTTTTCCACTTAATTGTTTTTCTCTTATCGACTTCTTTTGCGACGGCTTTTTAAACTCCTACTTTTACAGCCGCTCTTAGGTCCTTTTTAATCACCATCTTTCTAGACCAGATTTTCATCCCCTTCTTACATATCTCAAATGGTTATAACTGGTTTTGCCACCTCAGGTCCTGCATCTTTACCTTTTTATGAACTTCTTTTATCGCGGTTTCCAAGTCCTATGACCCCTTTTTCGGTTCGTCCCCTATGTTTATAATTTTCTTTGTGGGTCAGATTTTCATACCTTTCTGCGGGTTGTATGTCTCAAAGTGGTACAACTTTCGTATGCCGCCACCTTGTTGCTGCTAACTAGTTTCCGTGCGCCTCTGGCTTCCCACCATCTGATATCCATGTTTGGCTTTTTGCATCTTGTTTCCGTATGTCTTCTTCGCATTCTCATTACGTTTGCTTTAAACTCCTTTTTTCACCCTCTATTTCTGCACACCAAGGACTTTTTGGTTTTGCTAACATCTTGATTCCGTGTGTCTTTTTGGTTTTTCGCCACCTTGTTTCATACACAAACATATACCTTCTGATTACTCCGACCTCAATAAAAATTTACTGAAGAACAGAGACTTAAATGTTGCACAAGCACTTTAATTTTGAAATTAATCCTATTTATCATTTTTGTCATTTCGATCAAAAAAGTATGACACTTGACTCAAATTACTCCACATTGAGCCAATCGTCACCAAAAATCATTGGAGTCTACACATGAAGGTGTATAAAATATTCGTGTCAAATTTGAAAGAAATGGAAATTTTAGTTTTTGAATTATTTTTATTATTATTATTAGGTTACACTCCTAAACAGGCTTAGTAACCCAATTAATAGGAGTTAATAAACAGTGAAGTTAGGAAATATTGACTAAATCAGATATAGAAAAGCCGAGACTGTAAGTGTGATTGTTTTATTAGAAAATACATAAAATAATCAGTTTTGAACGAGAAAACTATATTTGATTTGATAATCCGAGCAGTAGCATTATTACAGAAGAAAGAAAATAAATTACAGAACTCGCACACTCCTATCCCTATTGTCGAATAATACTAAAGATCACTGCGGTATGTCAAATAAAAATCAAACAGTTTTTATAGTTTTTGAAATATTGCGTACACTCCCAACGCACGGGTACAAACATATACGGAACCTCAAAACAGACATTTCCTGTCCCAACTCAGCTTTAAATGTTTTGACCAATAACAATAACTTTCCCTTCAGGAGCTAAGGTTAAAGGTTATGTTTAATATTGCCTACGATTCTTGCTTAATGTTTTACATACTTGTACTTGTATATAATTAACACCATTATGCAGATAAACACTTGGATGTAATAACGTCAAATACCTACCTAACTGCACATTACATTTTATTTTGAGCTTCATTACCATTTATAAGTCACCATAAAAGTAGGCGAAGGCATTTAATCAAAGATTAGACTGAAAGTTACCTCTGCCATAAGGAGCTAGATACGGATGGAGCCCTCACTGAAACCTGCATCTGTGAAAAGCAGCTAGACATAGATGCAACCCTCGAAACATCAATCTGAGAAAATCTACGCCTTCGATGGTCTCGATGGATACTTTAGTCCAATCTAACTAAAAATCTGAAAACACCAATAAGCTATTATCGGAAATTCCAAAATGCGAAAATTTGGATGATTATCTAGGAAATTTCTAAATGTCAGGAAAAATTCCGTCATTTGGGTAATGACCTTGGAAGAACCATGTCATTATGAAGAATCCCGGAATGTAATAAAAAAGTAATTAAAGTGAAATGCCTGGTGGGTGGGGTTCTACTTGTGTATAAATTATTTTAACAGCGTCCTTTTATTATAAATATTCATGTTATAAACACTTACTACAATGTACAGGGTGGTTCATTTTCGATGTTTTCTTATGGGAAGTACTCTTTCTATTGCAGATAGACAAAAAGTAATATGGGGTCCTTGTGCTCGATTTTGGTGTTAATTAAGATCCAATAGTCATATTCAAGATATCTCTGGCCCTTATTGCGCAATTAGTCAAAATTGAAAAAATGGCGATTTTGAAAAACTTGAATAACTTTTTTATTTCTAAATGTATCGGCAAACTGTAACTGTATATTTAATAGAAATTAAAATTTTTGCTAGCTCAAAACAATATCTTAATTAATTTTAGGTTATAGAAAAATTTAGTTGAATTCGGTTCTTTTAAAAATCCCAGGCCAAAAACTTACTTTAAACGAAATTCTGCAGAAAATTCAATGGCCGTCTTAGGACAAGTCGAAGCAGAGCCAACAACTTCATCTAGACAAATGGTTAATCTAGGCGTGTCTCGAAGCAAAGCCCTTCGAATTTTAAAGAAATACAAATACCATTGCTATAGATTTCGGAAAGAACATTTTTTGACTGTAGACGACAGAAGGCGGCGTACTGGGTTTTGTAACTGGTATATAAGTGAGTGCCAAAATATACCTAATTTTTCAAACTCTATTGCGTGGTCAGTAGTGATGGTATTTTTAATAATATACTGGGCAGATACTAACGCTCATGTCAGTGTTGTCTGCAAGAGGCAAGGGAAGTTTGGAATAAATGTGTGGTGCTGCATTAAAAACGGACGTTTTTATTATCACATGTATGAAGGAACATTAAACTCAATGAACTATCTCGATGTTCTACGAATTCATTTGGAGAGGGGTTTCTAGAGAGTCTTCTTTTAGCACAATATTGCAATGTCATATTTCAGCAAGACGGAGCTCCCGCGCATAATTCCCGTGTAGTTAGTGACTACTTAAATTTACGTTTTCCTAATAGCTGGATGGGAATGACAGCACCAATTTTGTGGCCTGCTCGTTCACCCGATCTTTCGCCTCTAGATATCTTTTTATGGGATTTTTTGAAAAACATTATATACAGGGTGGCCAACTAAGAATGCGAGGTACTGTATGTGCGAAACTATACATCGTAGAGGCTTGCGCAAAAAAAATTATTACTAAAACGGCCAATACAAAAACCTGGAAAACATTTTCATGTTTCTGAAATGGCCGCTAGGGGCCGTAACTTTCGGCTCTGAATAGGTTACCTAGAAATTGCGATTTTAAATGTTTGTAAATTTATTCACCAGAATAAAATCACCCTTTTTGAAATTACTACGGGCAAGTAAGCAATGCTAAAAGTTATACGAAAGGAATATTTTTTGTTTAATTAAATGCATATTCACTATGGATATATACGAAGAATACAATTAATAGAAGCAGGCAATGGAAACAGATACTTAAATAAAACATACATAATCCTCAAATTGTCAATAGTTGCTTTGAGCGATCTTTATGCTTTCAAAATGCGTTTTAGGAATAATGAAGCTGTTGATATGCTTGCGGTTTATTTTGAATGTCTTCAGAATGCCGTAGCAGCTAAAAGAGTTTACGCGGCTCGATATCCAAATCGGCGTCCTTGCGATGTAAGAGTTTGTCCCCGATTAGTGGCGAGCTTACGAGCCAATGGTAGTTTTCGGACTACGTTTCAACGGCAAAGAATTGGAAGAACACAAGAAAATATTAACCGTGTACTGGGATATATTGAAGGAAATCCTCATGTTAGCACAAGAGCATTATCCACTGAGTTGGGCATATCACGGACAACGGTTCAAAATATTTTGAAGGACCATAGGTAAATTCTAATGGACATCAAAATATATAGGTATCCGTTTAAACTTGTTTTAATTACTTTAAGAATGCGCCCATATCATGTCTTTTTGCATCAGGCCTTGAAAGAGGAAGATTTTGGTCGAAGGTTAGACTATTGCCATTGGATGTTAGGCATGATACGCGAAAATAGAGAATTTTTATTTCAAATTCTTTGGACCGATGAAGCCACCTTCAGTAGTGACGGGAGAGTCAATCTGCACAATATGCATTATTGGTCTGCAGAAAATCCCCATTGGTTGCGTGAAGTTCAGCGCCAAGGACGATGAAGTTTAAATGTATGATGTGGCATACTGGGAGGCAGAATTATTGGGCCATATTTTTTCGAGCAACCCCTAAATGGCAATGTATTTCTTGACTTATTGGCCAATCAATTACCGTTGTTGTTGGAAGATGTGCCTCCGGAAACAAGGCAAAAATTGTTTTTGCAGTTGGATGGTTGCCCAGCACATTTTGCTGTTAATGTGCGAGTGCATATTAATGCAGTATTTCAACAGCGGTGGATTGGAAGAGAAAGTCTGTTTCCATGGCCTCCACGCTCGCCAGACTTAACTTGCCTCGATTTTTATTTATGGGGACGCTTAAAGGACATCGTGTTTCGGACTCAACCTAATACTAGAGAAGATATGAAAAACCGGATTCGTAACGCAATACGAACATACCGAGAGCCGAAATTGAAGCTGCAATTTTTTCTAGTCATGAGAGGCTTCAGCAATGCATAGAGCGTGATGGTCAGCATTTCGAGCATTTACGGGGGCATTAAAACCTTCCTCCTTTAAATCGGTCCTTTCTAGGGCCACAACTTACATAATAGAAACAATTCCAGAAAAATATGTTAACAAAAATAAAAACTTAAGGGATTTTCGTATAAAGTTTTATTTGGCCGATATTTTAGGTTAGGGACAAGATATCGAGATGCGGTTTTCGCGGGCTTGTTTAGGCATCATTTAGCTACTTGTTCATGAAAAAAAGTCATACCAATGCATTTAATTTTTTTGGGAAAATTAACCGTTTCTGTCGGAATGTCGAAACAAAGCGCTCTAGCGACGACATGTGAAACTAACAAAACTTCAAATATTATAACATTTGTAGCCCAAGTTTGTTAAAATCGGCTTTGCCGTTTCGAAGATGCAGGGGGTTATTTCAGGGAACCTTTGAATACCCCTCTACCACTTTATTTTTAGACCTGCGTCAAAAAGTGCCAAACAAAAAAAGTTCAGATTATCCTCGACTTTAATGATCAGTTATTTTTTTATTAGGTTAATATAGCAGAATTCACAGAAACATCACTTTTTTAGATTCAAGATTGCAGTTACGCCCCCTAGCGGCCATTTCATAAACTTGAAAATATTTTCCAGGTTTTTGTATTGGTCGTTTTAGTAATAGCTTTTTTTTGCGCAAGCTTCTACGATGGATAGTTTCCCAGATACAGTACCTCGCATTCTTAGTTGGCCACCCTGTACAAAAGAACTAATAATACTGTGAATGAGTTAAAAGAAAGTGTTCGTATGGCTTTTACACAATTAACAGCATTATCTATATATAACCCTATAAATTCAATTAGAAGATGATGCGAAGTCTGCATCCATTTTTTTTTTTTTTTTTTTTTTTTTGGTTAGTATGCTCATGCTTATGGTTAGTATGCTTATTATTCTTATTCTTTGCTTATATTCTTATCGTAGACTGCTCAGGATTCCTCCTCTTCAGCCCTGGTCATTCCATTGTTGTTGGTGTTGCGCTGTTTTTGTAATTGTGTGGTTGACAATCATGAATGTATTATTTTTGGTGTAAAAAAAAAGAGAATTATTTATTCTTGATGTGTTATTGGTGTAAAAAAGGATTAATATCGGTTTGAATATTTAGGTTTAGGTTTGCTGTGGTTAAGTGTATAGGGTGAAGTGTGATTGATTCGTTGGCCGGTGTCCTTGCGTGGTCGTTATCCAATTGACGGGGGGATGCGGAGTGCATATGGGGTATTGTCGAGGGCCTCTTCTATCTCCTCTGGGATGTCGTCCAATAATTGGGTTAGGATCGCGGAGGTGTTTAAATTTCGCTTGGTTTTTTGCGCGGGAATTTGGGAGGTTGGTAGGTGTAGGATGTTGTGAGGATTTCTTGGTTGGGATGGTGTCGCCGAAAATTCTTTTTGTGTAAAGTTTTTCTGGAGTGTTTGGATTCTGTGTGTGATTGATGGTATGTTTGCGTGTTGTGTTGTGAGGTCGCTGGGGTACCTGAAGGGTAGCCCGTGTATACGTCTAAAGATCCGGCGTTCACAGGATGCTATATCGAAAAGGTGGTTAGGGTTTATGTTTGTGTAAATTGGTGCTCAAATCCATAACAGGGCGGATGTAGGTTTTGTATGTGTGTTGAGTGTTTTGGGCTGGCAACCTCTGATTCGACCCCGGAGGGCGCCCAGTAGGTTTGCACGGTTTCTAATTCTGTTTAGTGTTTTCCTGACATCAGAGCCAATTGAGTGTTCTCGTGAATAGGATGCCTAGATATGTAATTTGGTCTTGAAGGGGATTCTCTCTTGGTGATCGAGACATTTCTGGAGGATAGGTTTGGGAATTTATCTTCGACGTAGTTAGTGGTGGAAAAGGATGGCTTGGGTTTTGGGGGTTAATAGAGACTCTCCATCGGTTGGCCCAGTTGGAAAAGTTCTGAAGGGTTTTGGAAATGCGGTTGGAGGCCGTTTCGCTGTTCCGATTAACCGACCAGAAGGCGGTGTCATCTGCAAACTGCGCTACGACTACTACGGGTTGGGTGACTTGAGGATGTCTGAAGCGAAGATGGTGTAAAGGATGGGGCTAAGGCAGAACCTTGCGGAACGCCCGCTGAGGGTTGGAAAGGATCTGAAGGTTTTCCTACTTTCACCCTGACCGAACGATTGGTCAGGTAGGAAAGCAGGAGTTTGGAGAAGGTTTCGGGAATGTTCAGGTTTCGGATTTTTTGAAGGAGACGCGTGCCAGACCCTGTCAAATGCTTGCTTAATATCCAAGAACAGCCAGATTGCATTGCTTGTGGTTGAATGCTCTGGTGGTTTCGGTAAGCAGCTTCAACAAGGATCGTGACACGTTCGGTTTGGACGGAAGCCGAATTGGCTATTAGGAAGAAGGTCGTTAAATTCTAGGTGTTCCTGAGCCGCCTGGCTAGAATTTGCTCGAAGCATTTTCCGAGGCAACTCAGGAGGGATATGGGTCTATAGGAATTAGGTGAGGTTAGGTCGGCGTGAGGTTTTGGTATCATGACGATGGAGGCCGATTTCAATCCGTCGGGAAGTGTGCGAGGGTTAGGCATCTGTTATAGATATTTGCAAGAAGTTGGGGCATGGGTCGGGTAGGTGGCGCAAGATTTTTATATTCAGGCCGTCGTGGCCTGGGCTGAATTTTGCCTTTTTAAAATAAATATTGATTTGATCGGGCGTAATTGGGGCATAGAAAGGACTCTGGTTATCTAGTAGGGGTTCGAAGGTTAAGGTTCGAATTCCTCGAGCCGGTTCTCGAGAATTCCTTGAACACAGGATTGAATTGGGGATCATTGGGGATTGGAATGTGGATTGAGGTGCTGACCAAAGAAATCGGCCTTTCCTTGGTCGGAGGAGATTAGGTTGCCCTGGGGTCGGTTAGATGGGATTTCGGTTAGCTTTCCTTCTGGTCAGTCTATCAAACTGTTGCCAAAAGCGTTTACCGTCACGATAGTCTAACTGGGAAGTGGCTTTCAGGAATCTTCTGTGTGTTTATTGGTTTCTCGCCTGACTAAGGCGTTAAGGCGTTATATTCGGTTTGAGAGCCGGATCCTAGATCTCAAGAATTGACGATAGATTCGTCTCTTCTCTTTGATCCAGTTCACAATGTGTCGTGGGAGTGGTTTTTGAAATGTCGATATTTTTAAGTGGAACTGAGGTGTCGACCGCTTCCGTAATTACGGAGGTTAGGTCCCTAACGGCTCTCTCGAGATCTTGGGTGGTTTGAAGTTCGGGTGAAGGAAGATTGTTGGAGATGTGTTCGGCGAACACATTCCAGTCTGCATTTGAAAAATCTTTAATGATTGTGTTTTGAGGAGGTATTGAGCTGGACAAAATGAGGTTTTGACCAGAAGGAATATGATCGGAAGTGATTGTGGTGCCTAAAAGCACTCACGGTCGAAGTAGTGAGCTATTGGTTCTGAAACTATTACTGATCTATTATGAGGCACCTAGGTTGTCGAAATACGTGGGTTGTGTATTGACGATCCTCAACAAAGGCAATTGCAACAGAGCAGATGATAGTCTGTTGCCGTTTCCATTTGTTGCGGTGTCACCGAATTGAATATGGCGGGCATTGAAGTCACCTAAGATGACTGCATTTGGGAGGCTGGAGGCATATACTAATAGGTCATCGGAAAGTGTATTGTGGCCGGGTGGATTGTAGTAGGATATGAATACTATAGGAGTTGGAAGTGCACCGTTGCAGCGAACATTCGAGTTGCTGCAGGTGCGCAATGAAATGGAGTGGAGGAACAGTTTTTGATTAGGAGGGCGGTTCCATGCGCTATCGTTACGGAAGGTATTATAGGTGTTAAATTGTGGTGCATTTGTGTGAAGTTTGGTCTCAGTGATTGAGAGGACGTGAACGTTGTGCGTGTGAAGGAAGTGTTTTAGTAGGGAACGTTTCCGGCGAACGCCCCTGGCATTAATGGTCCCTGTTATGATATCCATTGGGAATAAAGGCGTTTAAGGAAGGTTGGCGGACTACGGCGACCTTCCTCCGCGTACCGGCTACGCAGACGTTGATCTGCCGTTGGAAGAAGTTGAGGATAGGGATTGAGGGTTCGGAAAACACGGCGTTGGTGGGTGGGAAACAGGTCTAGGAGAGCGTTTGTGAGGACTTGGATAAAGGATTTGATGGAGACGGGATCGGTGTCGGGGATAGGCTTGAGGTGGATGGTGTCTTCCGAGTCAGACTCGTCAGACATGATGGTATCGAGGATTGCCATCTGTGACGGAGAACTGGAGGTTCCTGCCGCTTCTGGCACTTAAAGGTAGGTAGGATGGGCTCCGCAGTTGTTACACTTTGGGTTCGCCGAGGTTTTACAAAGTGGATCTGTGGCTTCCGCCACAGTTAGACGATGGATCGGAAGGGCACTCCTCGGCGGTATGCGTGCAGGTGGAGCAATACTTGGGAGCGTTGAGGATTAGGAGGTTCGCATGAAGCGTCGCGAACATGACGACACTTGTGCGAGGAGGTACTGGAGGGTGGTTTGGGAAGGAGTGATGATTCGGACGAGGGAGGTAGGTGTTTGTGGCCTTCGAGATGATACGAACGGCCTTCTTCACTTTGGAAGATCGATCGCATCGAGGATCTCTTGGCTAGGATGTCCTTATCTACGTGACGAATCACGCAGGAAAGGAGGAGCTCTAGGAGTGGTGTTATGTACGTGGGCCGGAGAGTTGAGTAAGGGAAACGGTAGGATCGCCGAAATGGTGTCGCAGCCTAAGCTGCGTACCATCGGAAGGAGAGGATGTCTCTAAGAGACAGGTGGTTGTGGTTGAACGTCAAGTTCAACCACGGAAGGTTGAGGATTTGAAGGAGTTGAATAAAGATTTTTGTGTGGTTATGGTTTCGGATATTGCGGATGCAATATCTCGAGATTGATGGTAGGTATAGGATTGGATGAAGCGGGTTTAGGACTCAAGGCAGGTGTAGGTGGTTGAGAAGGTGTGGCTAGGAGAGAGTATGTGTGGTGTCGGGTGTAGGTATCAGGGCAGTGTATGTGTGTGAGCGTGTAGGTAAGAGTGCAGGTTTGTGAGCGGGTTTGAATGGTTTTGTAGAAGAGGTGGATCGTGTGGAGATGTAGATGTGTGGATGTGGTGGATATGGAAGATGCGTTTGAGTGGGAACGTGCGTGATGATGGAGTGGTGAGATTAGGATTTGTGTAGAAGCGGATGGCGGTGTAGGTGGGCGGGTGTCGACAGGGTTGGGACACAACTTTGACAGTAGCTCGGTGGCGACCTTGCTTAACCATCTCGGTTGCGCTGTTAGTTATAGGTTTGAATAGGTTAAGAAGAAAATAATCGTTTATGAAAAGGCCGGGTCTCTGCCAAGGTGCAGCCTCACACCCCGAGGAAAAAGGCTTGGAAATCAGAGACCCAATTCAAATGGAGAAATACAGTTAAAATAAAATAACAAAGTAATTAAATTAAATTTATTTATTAATGATACCTATTACTGTGTCCTTGACCTGACGACGATCCTGCTGTTGGCTGTGTCCTGTATAACTCTGGAATTTTCCGCTGCTGCTGATATTCCGGCGGCTCCTGCTTGCGGCTAGGCTGTGTGGCTCCTCTATTGACCGCTTCTTCGTGTTATCTGTATGCAAGCAGTGACAGATCTACCTCGAAGCGGCGAAGATCACGATGCCGGAACCGGAACGATGAGCGAAAACGCTAGGTTCTTTTGAAGTTAAGCGATTGTAATGAAAATCACAAGCGCTTAGGCTGGGTAGAGGCTTACGTTTGAAGGTTCAAACCGCTCTGTCTGCATCCAAAAAGAGGGCGCACAGATTGAAAAATATTTGTAGTTTTAGTGTGTTTTTTATATTGATATTTTGTGTTCATATTTTTGTTCATTTATAGAATTAGATGTTTACATACGTAGAAAAATTGATTTGCTGTTAGCTTTTCATAATTTCTGATGATGTTATATTGTTTATTTTCATTTCATTTCAATTTGCATTTGAGGTTTTTTGATAATTTTATATTTAATCTTTAGATTTTATAATTTGTTACCATTCCACAAGAACAACATTACAATTAAACTTATTTGAATTACAAATGTCTCTAAAATATTTTACTGGAAGGGAAATTTCTTTTTTGAGTAGAATACCTTCATGCAATTTCATATCTGGTTTTCTAAGCCAACTGTTATCCTTAATAAATATACCAATTAAGAAAAACTTTAAAAAATCAATTAATTATTAGAATAGCATAGAGGTGTTATAACTTATACATTTTTAAAAAACACAAAAAAAATGCCATTTAAAAATGTCATAGCCAACTATGATTTCCATATAAAAAAAAAGGTGCCGTAAGAAAGTTTTTACAGTTTGTCGATAAATTTAGAAATAAAACACCAAAATCGATCACAAGGACCCCATATTACGTTTTGCCTATCTCTCATAGAAAGGGTACTTCCCATAAGAAAACATCGAAAATGAACCACCCTGTACAGCTAAACTTGTTTAAAAGGTGCAGATAAAAATGCGCTAAAATAGGTATTTTTCTTCTTTTCTTTTTCGTTAAACAAATCACAATGCACAAATATTCAGGAGATTTTGCTATAGACCTCAACAGCATCGTTTTTAAAAAATAAGTAAAAAATATTCATTTACTGCTTTTGTTACATGTATTTAATTCAAAAATGTAATATTTAATGAGAGTATAAACTGGTTCAGAATTCCCATTATTTGCTCAAAACCCATAAACATTATTCATACCCAATTAAATTCAATTCTAATTTGTGTATTTCTTCAACCAGTTTCTGTAATATCCATAATTTTCCAATTAATTCTTCCAGAACATTTATAAAATGGAATTAATTTTGACCAGTAAAGCGCCATCTTTAAACATGTTAATTGGCTTTAAAATTAAAAATAATAAAATTAACTTTAAAATATTACGCTCATAAAACAGAAAAAAAATCGAACCAAAATATTAATCGTCAAATAAGTGGATATGCTCAAGAGTGTTAGTTACACTTTTTACTTTTCAATGAAATGGTCTAATACCTCTTGCTGACTTCTAATTACTTTATTAATGTATGTCATTCTGATATTTTTTTGTTATACACGTGGTCATACAGGTAGCAACAACTTTATATCTATTTAATTGATGAATTAGGATTATACAAACTGAAATGGTTGACTTCCGGTGTCAATGTGATCGAAATCTTTTTTTTTTCTGTAGGACAACTTGTATATTTTTACATTAATCTGTACAACTGAAACAATGATTTTTTAACATTGTTTTTAAGTGGTGGAGCCAGCACTTATGAATTAAGAAAAAGGGAACGTTAATTAAGTTCTTTAAATTTTATATTCAGCATGTTTACTAAATACATATTATAAATAATATAAAGGATGCTAATCTATGGTCTTTAATAGATACAAAGGGTGATAGAAGAACCTATAAGTAGTTGATTTAGCCCAATTTGCCAACACCCAAAGCTTTTCGTTTTGAAGCTACCAGCAAATTTGGGATTTTCTTATAATTAATTACGGAGGAGCGAACAGAGCTACACAGATGATTGTTTCTTTCCTAGGAGTTTCGAGCAATATGGGAATAATTTTGCGATAAGTAACCACCAACGTGGCAGTTTCAAGATGGCGACCATAGAAATATTTATCGCATCGAATTGAAATTTCATCAGGAAGTCTACAATAAAAAATTCTCAAGATTTTATCGTTTATAAGGTGAAGTGGAGAACTGTCACATAAAATTTTACTAGTGCAAATTTGGCGGTAAATGCTAATTGTAGCTTTGACTTTTAGAAATTACAAAAAATGAGTACCCGTAAATTGACCGAAATTTACTGTCCGAAAAGCAATTCACCGAAAAGAAACAGATCGAATAGAGGAGCTTCCACAAATATCAAATGAGAGTTTAAAATTATAGTCTTATCAGATTTTGGTGTAATGGCCATTTAAAAAATTTCATATGATAATGGTTTGATGCTTTATAACTTTATCAAATGTAGGTACTCAATTCCTAATTTAATATAGCACTGATGCAAAACTTGCTGGTTCATATTTCAAAAAACTGTCTACAGAAACAATAACTTACATCATCCCTGCGCACTTTATCCAAGCTTAAGACTGGCAGCATTTGCTGTTTGTTTTAGGTAACTATGCAAGATAATATTAATTAGCAAATGTATGCGTATCTTTATTTTTAAGGGTCGATCTTGTTTATCATTTTGTTGTTTTTTTTTTACATTTTTCTGTGTCGATATATAAAAGTAAATATATACAGGGTTCGGCAACAAGAGCGCCTTCTTTTCTATCTTCCGTTTTATATAAGCTAGATTAATAAAATTTGGAATGCAGTTATAGTTTAGTTGTGTGCATATTTTAAAATTATTCACGCGAATACAGGTTGTTTATTTAAAGAGGACCAAATTATTATAAAAAAATTTAAATGGAACACCCTGTATATTATTACTTTTTTGAATTCTACACATTGTTCCTAACAAATTCGCAATATATTTCCCTATCCCTAAATATAGCCGTTTTTGAGTTATTTCGATTTTTCTTAAAATAGATTGAAATTACAGAATTTGCTTTGAAAATGTACCTCTTTAGCTGTTGAAAAATAAAAGTTATCTAATTTATATGAGAATAAGTACAGAGATAGAGCTTCCTTTTAATGTGAAGAAAATGACATAATTGCATACAGGGTGCTTATAATTGACTTGCTCATCAACCATTATTCGAACTAGTAAAAGTGTACTTTTTCAAATAAAACACCCTGTATATTATTACATTTTTGGTTTCTACATATTAACCCTTATCAGTTCGCCATACAACTCCCTATCCCTAAATATAGCCGTTTCCGAATTATTTTAAATTTTTCAAAATGTATAAGATTATTGAGACATTTTTAAATCTATGGCCTCGTATAGATAAAAAAGAACATCATAAAACAATTGTATTATACATTAAAAAACGCAACAGAAACTAATATATTATGATAGAAGACTAATTACAATTTTTGTACTGGAGGCATTGCATGTTAACAAGAATTTGACAAATATTTACTTTAATTTTAAGTAAAATTCTAAAATCAAGTGTGCTTCTTATAAAAATTGAATGTTTGACGTAAATAAATAAAACTGTAGTTAACCATTTACGAGTGTTATTGTTAGTAATCAAGATTTTTATAAAATGAATTTTACACAAAATGAGTTAGTTGATATGATATTCGTGTTGGGTGCTGCAGAAAGAAACTGTTTATTGGTCAGCAGAATTTATGCTGAAAGATATGCAAATAGAAGACATCCAAACGCAAGATCGTTTCAGAAAGTTATGAATAGATTTATTGCAACTTCATGTGCCAATTACTCCAAACATGAACGTGTTAAACCTTCTACAAATGAAGATAGTGAATTGAGGGTTCTTCTCGTCATCGAAGAGGATCATCACAGAAGCCAAAAGGACATAAGTGAAATAGTTGGTATAAGTGAGAGATCAGTAGGCCGTCTTTTAAATAAGAATCGCTTACATCCCTATCATATTCAGTTACACCAAGAATTGAGCGATGCAGACTTCGATCATCGAGTAAGATTTTGTAACTGGGCCAGAGAAAAAATTACTCAAAACCCAAATTTTTTTTATAATATTTTATGTGCAGACGAATCAAGATTTCATAAGAATGGATTTGTTAATACACATAATTTTCATTATTATTCCTCAGAAAATCCACATTAATTAAGACAAGTTGATAATCAACATAAGTGGTCTTCAAGTGTCTGGGGTGCCATCGTTGGGGATTATGTCATCGGTCCATTCTTTTTTGATGGACACTTGAATGGTGAGAAGTACCTTAACTTTTTGCGTAACGATTTACCGGGCTTATTAGCAAATATTACTCTTGATATTAGAGCCACAATGTGGTATCAACATGATGGCGCTCCTGCTCACTACTCTGCAGATGTAAGAGATTATCTCAATAGAGTCTTTCCAAATAAATGGATTGGGCGAAATGGACCTGTGAGGTGGCCAGCTATCTGACAAGAATAGATTTCTTTTTATGGGGATACATAAAAAGTATTGTCTATGGGAAACCACCAACCACTGCCGAAGATATCCGTAATCGTATAACACAGGCTTTTCATAGCATTACTCCTGAGTTGTTGCGTAGCGTTGAACAATCTTTTAAAGATCGACTTCAGGTCTGCATCCGAGAAAACGGACAACATTTTGAACAATTATTATAAATCATTATCGGTAATGATTAGCGTTAAATTATTTTATTAGTTTTGTATTTTTAGAAATAATTTTAATAATTATAGTGTATTAGTTTCTGTTGCGTTTTTTAATTTGCAATACAGTTGTTTTCCACTGTTTTTTTTTTCTATTTATACGAGGCCATGGATTTAAAAAATGTTCCAATAATCTTATACATTTTGAAAAATTGAAAATAATTCGGAAACGGCTATATTTAGGGATAGGGAATTGTATACCGAATTGATAAGAGTTAATATGTAGAAACCAAAAACGGAATAATATACAGGGTGTTCTATTTGAAAAAGTAAACTTTTACTAGTTGGAATAATGTCTGATTGGCAAGTCAATTGTAAACACCCTGTATGAAATTATGACATTTTTTTTGCATTATAAGAAAGCTCTATCTCTGTACTTGTTCTGATATAAATTAGATAACTTTTGTTTTTCAACGGTTAAGGAGGTACATTTTCAAAGCTATCTCTGTAATTTCAATTTTTTTTAATAAAAATCGACATAACTCAAGAACGGCTATATTTAGGGATAGGGAAATATATTGCGAATTTCTTAAGAACAATGTGTAGAATTCAAAGCAGTAATAATATACAGGGTGTTCCGTTTAATTTTTTTATTATAGTTTGGTCATCTTTAAATAAACAACCTGTATACACGTGAATAATTTTAAAATATGCACACAACTAAACTATAACCCTATCCCAAATTTTATTAACCTAGCTTATATGAAACGGAAGATATAGAAGAAGGCGCTCTTGTTGCAGGACCCTGTATACATACATATATATATATATATATATATATATATATATATATATATATATATATATATGTATGTATAGGAGAATCTACCCACGTTCTGTGGCTATCTTTGTTTATTATAAGAGATACAGAGTCGGTTAAATTAGCAAAATGTATAGCTTTGCATGTTTAATATTATTAGTTAACTCACAATTTTCAAAAAATTGTAATTATAGTATTTACTAAACAAATGCATTGTTTGCCGTGGTGTGCTGTGACAATTAAAAACAAAACTCTATTACGTGTCTAACAGAGATGCTAATGCTGCTTCGGAATTATATCTTCAAACTTATATGGAAAGAAGACAACCCGATGTGAGATAATTTGCCAAACTCGAATCGAATTTGAAACATATGTTGCTTTTACTAAACCTCAAAATTTTAAAATTAATGTTAACACAGAAACAGAAGAACGTGTTTTAGCTTACGTCGAATTTAAACCTACTACATTTCTTCGTGAAATTGCGAACGAGTGCAGCACTTCCAAAGATGAAACCCACGTTATTTTGAAACAAAATAATTTTAAGCCATATCATTTTCATATAGGAAATACATTGTATGTTGAAGATTATCAGAAAAAATTACGTTTTGCTACATGGTTGATTATTGAAAGTCGAGCAAACAATCAATTCTCCAAAACCATTCTTTTTACCGATGAAGAAAAATTTACAAACAACGACATCTTCAATAGAAAAAATCATATCCAATGGTCCCAAGAAAATCCTCATATTACTATTGACAGGAGAGATCAATATGCTTTTTCAGTAAACGTATGGTGCGGTATTATTGGTACCAAAATCCTTGTCCGTTTTTTTTATGAATACAATTTAAATTCCGAAAGATATCTAACTTTTTTACAAAACAAATTTGAAGAAATTTTGGACGACTTTCCGTTGAACGTAATTCAAAATTTGAATTATTTTCAACACGACGGGGCACCAGCACACAATTGATTACTTGTGTGTAACTATTTACAGGAACGTTTTAATAATTGGATAGGAAATCGAGGTCCAGTAGCTTGGCCGCCGCGATCTCCAGGCTTAACCCCCCTGGAATTTTTCTTGTGGGGTGCAATTAAAGACAAAGTGTACCGAGTAAAACCTGGTAACATAGACGATTTAAAAAATAAAATTCGTGTTTCTATACAACAAATTAGAACCCAAAGTTTATTAAAAGTTTCAAACGAAGTTTTAAAACGATGTGAAATGTGTGTAATACAATGGAGGGCATTTTGAAGCACTTCTATGATTGTGTTATCTGTTTATATTTTTTGCTGTTACTCTTCATTGTAAGTTAAATTTATTTAGAACTTTTTTATTTTGATAATGTCGTACATTATTTCTTGTTGTTTCCACAAATTTAGTAGTAGAATATGAGCTTATTTTGTTATTTAAATGTTCACGGCACACTTTAATTTGTTTAATAAATATTATAATGACCTTTTTTTTTAAATTGTGAGTTAACTAATAACATTAAACACACAAACCTATACATTTTTGAAATCAGAAAAAAATAAGCCATCGAATGAATCCATAGCCATTTAAAAAAATGTATGTTTGGGTTGTAGCTTGAAAAATAATTACTAAACAAATTTTTTATTCGCATTTTCCCATTTTGCGTAAAAATAGTTATCAAAAGTCTCTCTTATAACTATTTCGTATTTTGGATATTAAAAAAGATGTAGCCGATTGAAAATTTGGACGATTTTTAGTTATTTTCAGATATCTTAGAAAGTTGGCAACAATGTTGAATTTTCTTATTGGTATTTAAATTATCATGTAATTCTGTCCAACTTTGCTAATTTAACCAACGCTGTATCTCTTATAATAACAAAGATAGCCATAGAACGTGGATAGATTCTAGTCACCCGGTATATATTTCTTTTTTCTTTGGGATTGTTTGTGCATGCCCGATAACTAAAGAATCTATTTCGACACGTCATCGATTTAGCGAGAATTAAAAAAAAATGTATTATTATTGTATAAAAACGGGTTAATTTGACAAGATATCACCTTATGGTTTAATTGCGATTTTTAAACTTATTTTACGAGCGTGTATTCTTTCCGATAACATTTAAACTGAATTTTGTTCATAAATGGGCTTTTGCTAACTGTGCTTTCCTCGTCAAATTAATGAAATAACACAGAATTTTTCAATTTTCAATACAAATTTTATAATTTAATTTAATTATAGTCAATCAACAACAAATAAATGGACAGATAACATTTGATGACAAGAAAATTTAAACATTACGCATAACAATAATTAAACAAAAAATTTAATAAATGCTCGAAAAGCCCTCCTTCGTTCTCCAAACATAAATAGCGTCTTCTAACTGTAGAATCCAAAGCATTCTTTAACATTGTACGTGTTACAGTTTGGAATGCGTTAAGTACCAATCTTCGGGTTCTTCTTCTGTTCCAAAGATATGTTTATAAACATAATTTTTTATGTATCCCCAAAGAAAAAATCCCGCGGGGTTATATCGGGAGAACGGGCTGGCCAGGGTGTTTCAGAATGGGTGCTTGAAACTTCAGCAAACCTATTTGAAAGGTAATCCTTAACCAAGCGTGAATTGTGTGCAGGTGCACCATCCTGCTGAAACCAACAATCGCGTACTTCGGCTATGGGTAAATTATGAAGAGCGTCTTCCAAGGTAGTTTCTAATAAATTTAAGTAACGTTGCGACGTTAAATTTTGATTATAAAAAAGGTCCTATTATCCTTCTTCCTAAAATTTCAACCCACATATTGAAGGTAAAACGGTGTTGATGTCGTGATTCTTTGCATAATTTTGGATTTTTTTGAGATCAGTGATTAACGTTATTTCTATTAAATATCCCACTATTGGAAACCCTACTTTCATCAGACCATAATGTGTGGAAAGGAAAATTATTGTTCTGATGACATTTTCTGGTATACCACTCACAGAATAATCTCCATCTTTCTGCGTCACCTGGTCTAAGTCCTTGGCAAATTATGTATTTGTACGGATGAAATGTTGTCTTCTTTAGAATAGTGTGCTGTTGATTTAGATATGCCCACATTATTCTGAATTTGCCGAGTTGATATTCCGGGATTGTTAGTAACGTATAACAATACATTGTTTTTTAAAAGCACCGTATTCTATAAGGTTAGTTACTAACTTGCTGAATGTTCTTTTATTTGGTTGCTTCCTTTCAAGATACTTGTTGAAAAACATGCGCTCCGCTGTAATGCAATTTTGATTGCTTAAGATGTATCATTAGAAAATCCTTCTTCCATATTTTATTAATAAATTAACTACTAACGAGAATTAGAACGGAAAACTAATCAATAAAATAACGATCAAGTGGAGACAAAAATTTCATTCAATTCAACAAATTATAGTATTTGTTTTCCTAAGCTTTCTTTTCTAATGTCAGACAGAGGTTAATAGATCTAGACGCTAACTTAAAAAATTAAATAATTAAATAATTTTAATTATAATTTTTTTAGGGTAACTGCAACCTGTTTCATACGTTCATAACGAAAACAGGCAACATTGTAAAAAGAAAAACAATAATCTATGTCAGAATGACGTTTAAAACTTCATGTCAGATAGAGATTAATAGACATAAATATATGTTAATTTAAAAAAAAATCCAAAGCCGCCCGCTTCTATAAGATATCAATAATACAGTTTAACCATTTTCATTCATATTTAATTAATTTTTAGGCTTACCTTGCATTATATTAAGAAACTTTATAAAGAAAAGTTATGTAAAATTAGATTTGAAAAAATTTGAACTAACACTTAAATTAAAAATTATTATGAATTTTATTAAATACATAAATAAAAAGTTTACCTCGAGTACGATTTGAACCTACGACCTGTACTTAGGTATTTTTTTACCACTAAATTACCCGTCGTATCAAAAAATTGCATAGAACATAATTAATCGATATGTATAAGGTCTGTATCATAAGTATTTTTATATCTTTGAAATATGCAGCTGTTTAGTGATAGTGACAAATAGAGTCGATCGCATAACCTTATATACCTACATATGTATATGTAGGTTGGAAGGTAAAAATCACCATTAAACCATAAAGTGTGATACATGCTTGAATGCAGAATAAAAAGTCTTCTATATTATGTATAAAAAAAAATCAGGACGGTATTTAAAAAAAAATTGATGATGATTACTCGAGAACGAAACGTCGGACGCCAATTTGCTGCATGCCATGTTAAAGAACGTTAAAAAGTACCTGTACAAGGTTCTCTTACTTTTTATTTAACATCAACCACAAAGTAACAATTATTCAAAAACGAAATCGTAAAAATTCGTTTTTTTGTCGCATAACTTCGAAACGGTTCGGAATTTCGTCAATTTAAAAATGTCATTTTACTAAACTCCAAAATGCCCAACTTTTTTCCCATTTAACCGAAACTGTATATCTTACCGTTTCCAAAATCCCCATAGTGGCCCTCCTATCTTGTACACCGTGTATATGTAAGAAAACCCCAATAAAATCCATCACCAGTTGTATTCTACAATATTTACATTGTGTATAATCGTAAAAGGTTTAATTATTGGCAATCCCGCGTAAACAATCATTTGTGTTTCTGTAAACGTCAAAATTTTCAACAAGGCATTTTATTCTCTCAGCACAATCTCTATACCTTTGCAGTTTCCCGGTGGTTCATCTCCGCTTACATATTGTTCTATTTGCCGCTTATGTAGACTCTATTCTCTTTGCAATGCTTCTATAAATTTCCAAATGTTTACATGTGATGACGAAATTTGTTGATCAAAACCTTGATACCAGCGTTCAACTGAATTGTTTATTTTAGGCAAATCTTCATTCACGCCATCAAAACAATTCCACATGTCGTGAGAAAAGCGTAGCGGGGGACGTTGATGTCATTGAGGGCATCCAATCCACGTATCAATTTCGATTGACGTTGAAGTCCTTCGCTTTGGATATGACGGAAAACACTGAGAAAAATGAAAATAGCATCCTCTGAGCCGTGTTTCCGGAAAAAAGCATCCCGTACTGCACTCATCATTGCCATTTCAAAATCCATAAGTACGCTTCTTCGCGATACGGTTGGTTCGAGATCTTTTATAGTTGCAAGCAATCCAGTATGTGTTGCTTCAGTCTTATCTGGTAATAGGGCGTATACTAATGGTATAGCATTGTTGTATTGCAATCCATGTATCGTATACAATTGGAAAAATAGGTGTGGTACAGTTTTAAATGTGCCATCTTCGTACCAATGCGTAGACTATGCCAAGAGTCGCACATTTCTTCTTGTGGAAAAAATTAATATTCGGTCGTCATCTGGTCCTGAATCAAATAGCAAAACTCATCTCCATGCTTCGTAATTTGAAAGTTTTCTGGGATGACAATATCTCTTTGATATCCAGGGATGGTCGGAGCAGCCACATGTCGTGTTCGCAGGTTTCGGATAGTTTGCTTTATATTCGACATTTTTGGTAGTATTGCCGATGCTGCCTGTGATACCCCTTGAGATGCTTGGGACATGATGAAATGCGGTGCGTGCTGAGTCACTCTCGTGTTTTCTCTAAGATTTTGCATAACTTGAGCTGCTGCTATTCTTCCAGCATTACTGGCATGGATATGTTCACCGTTTTCTCGTATGACATCATTCTCCACTGTTATGACCCGAACACAACACTTACACCACTTATAATGTTCACATCTCTAATATATCTTATTATCAATTTATTTGTCTTTGATATGTAAATAACCATTTAACAACAATTTGCACATTGAAAGTCATTCCATTTCCTCTGTGGTCTATTGTTGGCAAAGGAAGTATTTTGAGTACATTTCCACTATCCACAAGAGCAACGTCCTCCACATTTAGCCAGATAAACGTTTTTTTTTCTGTATCTTCGGAATTTGATAAACATTGTTCCATAACTATACCCACGGAATCTTTCAATGTTCCCTTCCTTGCATATTGCACCAGAATCCATTTACTAACAGCAATAAGTTGGTCCTCCATACTATGCTCATTCGGTTTCGCTTTTTCTTGTACTTCTTGGCAAAAGTCGTCTTAATTATCAGAATCTTCATTGGCATTTCGTTGTCTGACTCGCTCGCACTTTTTTTGGTTCCCTGTTTAAATGTTGCCCCGTAATAACTTCAGTACTAGCAGTACTACTACTTTTGAGTATTTTTGGCGAACTAACAACTAATAACAATGTTTCGAAATTGGTTGACCGTTTCTGTTGCAGATTGAGGATTGGGCTCGGTATTAGAGGCAAACGAAGGTCCAGGTTTACCCAATAGATTTTGAATATTCTGAATGTCTGTTCTTTGCAATTCAGTATTTTGTGCAGGTATACTACTTTCACTTTATGTGCTAGTATTTTTTACATCCCACCTTTTCATTGCATCAGTGTCAAATATTTCTCTAGTTACAACGTTGTTGTTAAAAGGCACAATGCCAGCTTTTTGGAAGTCACTTATTATTGTATTTGCCTGGGTCTCTCCCGAAGACTGCAATGAAGGTGGAAAACATACATTTGGTAACTTTTGGCCTACATTATGGCGTTGCCATTTTACCAACTTTCGATCCCACGTATTTTTTTACAGATTTGAAAATGGCAAGAGGCAGGTCTTGAAGATGTGTCGTGTACGCTGGTAGCTTAGCATGCGCGTGGGCGTGCGCGCTCGCGCGTGTTTGTCTTTTGGACTGCCCTTCTATCAAAGTCGAAGCTGCTCGCTAAAACTACTCCGTGATCCAAATGTATAAGGCAGGCAGGCTCAGTTTTAAATATTACGTTCGTCAGGCGTAGGCTCATATTCGGCTCTATATGCCGTATTTTTACCAGGTTTCCCATTTTCATTTCAAATGATTGATATTCACGCAGAGGTAAATAATGTAAACTAAACCCAGAAACGTAAACGTTGGTTTAGTTGATAATCCATAATTGTGAACTTAAACCACAAATGTAAATAGTATTCCTTTGAAGACTTATACTTCCTTATGCCTATTTAACCATACAAGTGATTGTTAAAACAAATTTTTCATCTCAATAATTAGTGATGGCGTTTTATTGAGCGACAGATACGCTTCGCGGGGGTCCTAGCGCCTGTGTGCTAGGACAAATGACATAATATTCCCATCAATGCAGAAACCGTAGTTTGACTCTTATATTGGCTTACCATGAACATTTTTTTACCATCACCCTTTCAATAATTCTTTTGCTTTCGCGCGATCCATGCACTGATTTAGACAAGTCCTTTTATTCTCAAACTCTGATCTTTGTATTGTTATTAGTAATTTTTATTACATTGAACCACCACTTTTAACGTTTGGCACGCCCAGTCTTACCCCTAACTTTACCTGTATATATCTGCCTCGTGAATTTTTTCGCGTTCATTCTTTAAATGTGGCAACAGGCAACATACAGATGGACGTGTGGCCTTCTGCGCCACACTTATTCATTATACACTCATTCCTCACAACATCCATTCTCGTTTTACCGCATGCGCTCCACAAAAATTTCACACCCACAGCATTTATTTCACTTTCGTGTTATTTCTGACATACCTAAGTCTCACTTCGATTCAATACTGGCGGGACAAACACGCTATTGTATATCGCTCATTTCGCCGATATGCTCATACTCTCATTCTTTTGTTATGGTACATGTACTGCCAATCCGTCCTGCGTTGACACGCCGCTCAATTTCAGTATCTATTCTATCTGCAGAGAACATTATACCCAAATACACAAACTCATCAACTTGTTCTACAATCTCATCATCCATGATAAACAATGCTACTTTCTTTTCATATTCACAATTACGCACTACAACCTTCAGTTTGCCCAGGTTTATATTTAGATCAGTACTCTCACAGACTATATTAAGCTTCTTCAACATTGTTTGTAGCTTCCTAGCATTTTCGCTTAGTGAAACTGTATCATTAGCATACACCACAACTCATACATTCAGGTCACTAACCATTAAATTATTTGTATCAGTAAATACTTACCTAATACATTTATCCGTAAAACATTAAAAAGTCACGGTCACATCATGCAGCTTTGTCTAACTCCTTGCTCTATGTTAAAGTATTCGCTCACTCTAATTCATACCCGGCTATCGTCATATACTACTTTTATTCCATTTCATACTCACTTAAAATATTCCAGAGTTTCTCCCTATCCATTCATGCGCTTTCTCTTAGCCTATAAGCGCATAGTACGGCTTCTTTTTCGCATTTAAACACTTACAGGCTGGAGAGCAAGCATTTGATCCACTCATCCCCTTCCTGAATAAGGCCGCGTTAAGCATTCTAAATCTTGTTCTGTGTTATTGCACATACTCTATCAACCAACACTTTCAAATACCTTGCCAGGTATACTGAGCAAACGTCCCCCTGTACAGCGAGACAATAATCGCAGTTTTTTAATTAGACGATGCTTTTTCATGCTTAATACATGCATTAATTAACTCACCATCTTTCCTCGAACTTTACACATGTATATTTAAGTATTTTACCAGTAACTCTATCAACACCTGCACCTTTACCGTTCTTCAACTTTTGTACAGCTTTATTTATCTTGTTCAACTCAACATCGTTCTTCTCCACATTCTCCTTGCTTAAGTATTCAATCAACATCTCTTACTTCCGTAAAACTTTTCAAAATATTCTTGTCATCATTGTCCTAATTCCTTACTCATCCCATACTATCTCGTTTATACTATTCAGTACTCCATTTGCGTTCTGCTTTGCATCATGTTTTTTATTAATTACCCACTCTTAGAAAAGGTTTTGATTCCCTCAAAATCATTTTTTATTTCCTCGCCTTCTGCCGCTCTCAGTTGCTCTTGATACATCCTTACTGCTTCGTTCGCACACTTCATACAACCGCTCTCATTTTTTGCAGCAATCATTACCATGTATTCACCTTTTTAGGGAAGAAAAATCCACTGTTACGAGCGCTTTATTCGTCCCTGTAATTACTCATAAACGGCTTAAGATATCAAAGTACCATTTTTTGCATTAAGTTCGTTACACATTAAGCTATAACAGCCAATATAAAATTTTACGATACCAATTCAAATTATGCCTCTGATTCTGTCAGAAAATCAGCGCATCTCCAACTTCGTTTTCCTATTACATAGCTTCCATAAAAGTAAAAGATAATCCTTCTTTAGTGCAAAGTAATATGTAAAAAAAGGATAAAAAATTTAAACGTGAGGTCGTGAGGGCATGTACTTTTGTGCACACTTAAGAAAAAGCGCAATGTCTAACTTTACTTCCTTTTTATGGCGCTTTCAAAACATTTACAAAATAATTGTTTATTTTTCTCACCCTGACTATTCATTAAAGAATTTTGTAAAATAAATAAATAAGACAACTTAGGAACGTTGAAAAAGTCATACGTCTGTCTGTGCACAGTGTAACTCGGCCTCTAGACCACTAATCAAGGTATGTACTCTACGTTAGCAAAGTACAAACATTAGGAGAGGGGAGCATTTAATAATATAAATATTGCCCAAAATCTATACTTATGCAGGAAATTTGCTGGAGACGCGGCAAAATAGAATCCGTGGGGGTCACCGTGGGTGTTGCTCAGCATTGAGGTCGAATGTTACCCAAAAGGATTCATAGCGATCACGTGCTTCTATTAACAATCCTAGAAGTCAAACTGATGATAGTGAAGTACTCAGGTATGACTAAGAAGTGGGGCATGGAGAGATTGAAGACGGAAAAATGGCAAACGAACCAAGATGAGGGAAATAAATAAAATCGGAACATCTGAGATTACAAGAAGAAGAATATGGTTTGAGAATAAATAAAAACAGAAAGATTTAGACATGAAGGTAGGAGAGCAGGTGAAAAGTACCTTGGAACAGCGGTAGCGGTAGAGTGGAGCATGATACCGCAGATATAATCAAGAACTGACATGATTAAAGGCGGAGATGGAACCGAAAAAAGACTAGTGAAATGTTGTGTGTGAAGTGTTTATCTGTATGGATTTTAAACATGGATAATTAGAAAAAAAAGGAAAAGGATGGAATGTTTGGATATGTGGTTTTGGAGAAGAATTTAAAAAAGCGAGTAGCCAGATAAGGTTAAAAGTGAAGATGTATTAATGAGAATAAGAGAGCTAATGAAATTGCTAGATCGTATAACAAAGAGGAAAAGGGACAAGAATGGCCATGTTTTGAGAAGGTAGTGCTTGTTACGATACATGCTGCAAACGCTAAAGTGAGCGTGAGCTCAGCTTACTCTTTTTTTAGATAAAACACACACAAACGCAGAGTCTAACTAATAAGGACCGTAATCGTCTAAAGAAACATTCATTACACAAATATATTACGAACGTAAAAAAAGAACCGATATTGTAGTAGAATCAACGGTGCACGGAAATTTTCGACAAATCAATGGCGGATAGTGTTGTCTGTTATGAGATTACAGACATAGCGATATGCTTTTATCATCTGTTGTCACTCTGTAGGTTATGTTTTTTTTTTAATATAACCAGTATATTTTTCTCATGGGACAGTTTACAACACAGAAATGTGCTCTTATTCGCAGTCTACTCGAGAGGAATGAAAGACCCAACCAATGATTACACTTCGTTTTAATTTATAAATATCCTTTAAAGTCAGTGTCCAAATCCTAAAGTTCTATACGTCTACACCTATGGCTACAAATTTTAGCTACTTAACAGTTTGAGTAATAACAAGAAGATTTGCTGCCTTCTGCTCAGTCGTAGATTAAATTTGACCAGGTTCTTAAAATTATCGATTTGCCTTATTAACTAAAAAAATATTTACATGTACCTAGATATGCTCGCTTTAAAATCTGGGTTGCTTCTTCCTCCTAATAGTTAAATACTCGGACGCCAATTTGTTTTTAAATATGGAATAAATAAGCAAACCATTATACAATAAAGTTAAAAGAAAATTTTTACAATAACAAAGTTTATTTACACGACTTATATCTAATTATAAACAGAAATACTTAGTGCTAATGTTAGTAGCGTTATAACCTAACGGATAATTAATGTTATTATGAGTAATTAATGGAGTCAGAATACCTTATTCTTGGTCACACTGTAGATAACGAAATGGATGCATTCCGTATCAGCGATTTTGAAAATTGTTGCGTAATATTACTTCAGGTTGAAATAAACCTGGATTTGCATGCTTAATAATACCCAAATGCATAAATCCCACTCTTGATTAATCGTACTAATACCGTAACTTAGATTAACGGTAAAATGTTTAATGGCGTAGATGTGTTTAAACATGTAAAGGTGAAGTTAAAGTAAGAAATAAAACATAAACATGAAAGTAAAAACAAAAAAAGTGCAATAAAATTTATAGCACTTTTAATAAAAAAATATTTAACAGAGTAAAAATGGATGCTACATCCACCTTCTTAACTCAACCAAAAACGACGCTAAGGTCTTTGCGCACGAACATGTCTAGATTGAATGTCCAAACGAAATGCATACGAGTTATAATTAAAAATAATTAAACGCATGTTTTTATGCAACTAGATATGCAACACACGCTGCACGAAATGCACGCTAATTGCGTACAAGGAGGTGAATTATTAACAACACGTTCGAAGTTTGATACAAATTGTTAAACGTAAATGCAAAATAGTGCTATCAATATCACCTTTCGATTGAATTTCAAATTGGAGCGAAAGTTTGCAACAAATAAAAATTGAGTTTTAGAGCATTTTTTAAATAATTGTGGTCCTGAACGAGCTGTTTAGCCTGCTATCGTGCTAAAGTACTCAAGAACACTTAGGAAGAGGGATAGGGGGATATTGAATCGCCAAGAGATGCCTATGAACGGCTAAAGGTAAAGTACTGCTTAGATCTGTACAATAGGTCTATTTTACAACCAGGTGCGTTAGTAGCTGACGTAAGGCAACACTGAGCTTTATTAGCATTAAATTTAACTAGATTATCACTTCTGTAGTTTTTAGTCATCGGATGCAGCGTTGCCAAGTTATTCACGGTTTAGTAAAATATACAGGAAAATCATATTAGTAAAAAGAATATCGGTGTTTTTTTTTTGTTTTTATAATCGGAACGACAAAAATTACCAGTCTAGTAGACAAAATATTGACTAAAACTTTTTTAAGTATTAAGTTTATAAAAATATACAGGGTGTCCAGAACAGATCATCCAAATGCGTCACTTTCGAATAGCTAAAATTTAAGTTTTTCAAATAGAACACTCTGCATATAAATGCATGATATGAAATCTTATTTAATAAGCTTTTTAATGATATCATAATTGTGGTAACTAGTATTACTTATTAATAGGTAAACACCTAAAAATAAAAAATATGTCGATAGTCATGCGTAATAGTGAATAAATATGTAAGTACCTACATTTAATATTTAATAAACATAAAACCAAAATAAACAAATTAATTGATCTTGAAAATATAATTATTTCAATAAATGGTCGAAATGTCTCCCATTTTGTTCGATGCATTTTAATGCCCGATTCCTTATCGAATTCCTAACTTGTGCCAACATATTTGGTGAAATGGAATTAAATGCTTCTCTTATTCTCACTTTCATATCTTCTTTAGTAGTCGCTGGTTGGTTGTACACTTTACTTTTAACATATCCCCACAGAAAAAAATCACAGGGAGTTAAGTCCGGTAATCTGGCAGGCTAATGTACCGGTCCTCCTCTATCTATCCATATATGTTGGAACTGTTCACTCAACCATTGACGAACAGGTAACACATAATGCACCGAAGCACCGCCGTGTTGGTACCACCGAAAGCTTATTAAATAAGCTTTCATATGATGTATTTATATACAGAGTGTTCTATTTGAAAAAATTAAGTTTTAGCTATTTGAAAATGACGCATTGGATGATCTGTTCTGGACACCCTGTATATATTTTTATAAACTTAATACTTATAAAAGTTTTAGTTAACATTTTGTCTACGAGACTGGTAATTTTTGTCATTCCGATTATAAAACAAAAAAACACTGATATTCTTTTTAACAATATGATTTTCCCGTAAATTTTACTAAAACGTGAATAACTTGGCAACGCTGCATCCGATGACTAAAAACGAGGTATCGTTGTAAAGCTTACAAAAGACAGTTTTTAAAAATTAAAAAATATACAGGGTGTTCCGGTAAAAAAATGTCGACATTTTTTGCCTCGTATTTGGTCTCTATTAGTCTCCAATAACATACCGTTGGATTTTTTATAAATCTCTATTGATTTAGGAGCTATATTCCGAGACCAGATAGGTTGGCCACCCTGTATAATAGTGAGTTAATGGATCAATTGTCTCTGGTTAAACTTGGTCCAATTTAAAATAGAAAGATAATAAAGAAAATTATTATTACTATTCTATTTTAACTTTATTGAAGAAATATTCTCCAATCCGGTGTATACAGCGTGTCCCAATAGTGCGTATTCGGTCGATAGCTCCTTAGCCATTAAACTTAGAAAATGAGTTTAAATACGAAAGTTGGCTATTTTTATAAGCTGCATAATCTAAAAATAGTTTGGTCTCTACAGGGTATAATATAAAAGCGGTACAATATAGAACTTTTGATTTTTAAATAGAACACCCTATATATTATTTTATTTTTCGATTCTCCTTATAATTTTACATCTTTTTTATAAGAATTACTTACAAGCTAAATCTTACGGTTTTTGAGATATTTGCAAAGTTAACTAAAAACTGACATTTTTATGTAACAATTCAAGTAGGCGTAATCTCAGTTATTTTTAAAGATAAAAAAATAAAAAATCTATTGTCATAATTGGATTTCAATATACAGAGTGATCACAAAAATTAATTCAATAACATAAATTTGAAAATGCTATATCTTCATTTTTTTAAATGGCACACCCTATATTTTTTTAATGCCTTGTCTTCGTCTATTAATCGGCTTTCATTTCTATTAAATATGTTCTATACCTATCTCCAATAGTTTCGGAGATATTTAAGTTTGTTCAATTTTTTTCGTTGATAACACTGAAGAATAGTCGGTCAAAGCAAGAATACATAAGAAACTAAAAAAACATATTAACTGAAATACAAACACTTAAAATTATAATAAATGTTCAATGTAACCACCATTTTGTTGCTGGCAAACATGAAGTCTTTGAATACACGGCTGATCACAAAAATTAATTCAACAACGTAAATTTGAAAATGCTATATCTTCATTTTTTTAAATAGCACACCCTATATTGACTTCGGATCAAATACACTCGTCCAGATTAAATTTAAATTAGTTACCTTGTTTCATATTCTGTACTTGTTAAAAATAGTTACCTTATTTCAATTTCTGTAATTGTCAAAATAAATTCTTGACAAAGGGAACAACGGACTTTCCCGAAACGTTGAATTAACTTGTACGTTTATTTACACAAGTTTCAAAGAAAAAATGTCTTATTTAAACATTAATACTTGTGGAAATTTAAATAGAAACATTATATATATATATATATATATATATATATATATATATATATATATATATATATATGAATTGGTGTTGTAGTTACGGAAAAATGTAACACGAGTTAGTTTAGTTTTTCACAAATATTTAATAATTTATTTTAATTCTCTGAAAATACACGCTCAATCTCTAAATATAATCATATCCTAAGCTTAAAAAATATCTCTCTCGTTCTCGCTTAAATTGTGCACATTTAATTACTATTTGCGTTTGTAAGAATTTCACTGGAGTCAGACATTATGTAATATTAGCGTAGTTTTGTATTGAAGTTCAGTTGTGTTAATAAAGAAAGTGATTTTTAAAATCCCATGGTCCTTCGTGTTAAATAAAGTAAGAAGTGTAGGACAAAAATCCTAGAAACTTTATAAAAGAAAATATTGAATAACACTGTTACTTCCGCGTTAAACAGATGGTGAATGTAAAAACCCCACATATTAAATTTATTTGTATAACAAATGCTTTCATACTCCAAATATCTTCATTCCGTTTTTGTTTTCAGGATGACTATTCCAGGATACCAAACTAATCTATCCATTGCTTTAATGCGTTCCGCCAATATTGTGACATGGGAGAGATTTGTCGTAGAGTTGATTTTAACATTTATAGTTGTACTTACCTACTTGATGTCAATGGACACCTATACAAAATGGCTAGGAAGTTCATCCCTTACAATTGGAGCATCTTACGCAGCTTGCAGTCTAGTTTCGGTAACATTATCACACTTAAAAAATAATGTAATTTAATTTGTACTTAATTTAGATGCCGTATTTAAATCCAGCAAGATCATTAGGACCATCTTTTGTACTATGCAAATGGGAGAATCATTGGGTACATTGGGTTGGTCCACTAACGGGTGGTCTAATTTCTGGATTAGTGTATAGATTTGTTTTGAATCCTCGGCGACGAAAATGTTCTAAGGACTCAGCAGATGGCGACTCCTCTAGCATACAATCAGACGAAGATCCTTACGATGATTTGGAAAAACCTACAACCAATAAGTATAATACTTACAGGCAAACTGGTAACACAGTTGTCACATCTGGATCTGGTTACTGCCCTAGTTTGATGTCAGCCAGTCTTTATTCAGCTCCCTTGTGTAAATTGGATCGAGTCGAATCTCTTTATGGCGGAACCAAATCTTTATATTGCAAATCACCTCCATTAACACGTGCAAATTTAAACAGATCACAGTCCGTTTATACTAAATCAAATAATGGTGGAAATAGAGACGCTTTACCACGACCAGGACCTTTAGTACCGGCCCAATCTCTTTACCCTATGCGTTTAAGTCAACCACAAAATCACACACAAAATCAGAACGTACAGAATCAAATGCAACAACGATCCGAAACTACATTTACAAGCCGGGGAATGCAATCAATCGGTGCCACTTCACGACCAGATGTTTACGGTACCGCTACCAATAGTGTTGTGAGAAATAATTCTTCAGATGCAGAAAATACAAAATACGAAGATAATTCAAAGATTACAAGAAATAGACCAGAATCTATGTATGGTATGCCACCTAATCATTCGCGTCATCCTCCCACTGACGATTCCCATTACAATCCTTACTACAGTTCTACTAAAAGAAGTAATACAACCAGTGCTGTTCCTTATCACAACACTTCATCAAATCTTTCTTCAAAAACTACAACTGTTGGTGGGTATGGCTCTAGAATCCCAGACGCAAAACCGACTCCATCAACTTCAAGCTCCTTTCATCATTCAATTTCACAACACTCACCATCTTCGCAGTACTAAATATTTATTTGAAATATTTGCTTCAAAGTATTTATTTAGGTTATTGCGTTAGTTTTCATCTAATTTAATAATACTTAAGTACTTTTCAAGGTTGTTTGAGTGCGCAATGAAAAAAATTGGTTATAAGCGTTTTATTTTTAAATGGAAACCTTACTGAGTTTATATTAAGTACATAATTATCTTGAAAAGCACTATATATTGTTCCTGTATGTTTACTATTATGACTATTACATTGTATAGATTTGAATAATTGCCATATCTTATTCTTACAGATGATTAAATTTGTTGGTTGTGTTAAGGATTTTGCAAACATTTTTATTATATAAATACTCATTCGTCATTCTTTATGCCATTAATAAGAGAGATTTAGTTACTATTAAAGATACAGATTTATAAGGCTATAGATTAGCAAAATAGAGAAATTATGAAAATGTAAATTTTTACCATTATTACACATATTTAATAAAATACTTAGGCTTTTTGGTTTCTTTAATGGTGTATTTTTCTATTTATCTTTATACAAACCTAAACGTTTCGATAACATGTACAGTTATCGTCCTCAGTAGTAACAAAACCTTTAAGAAATTTTTAAGATGTTGAAATATGAAAATTGAAAACGCAAACATAAACATAATATTAATAGCAGGCTTATGTTTGCGTTTGAATTTTCATATTTCAAAAATCTGTTTCAACATTTATCAAAGATTTTATTACTACTAAGGTAACTGTAAGTGTTATCGAAACGTTTAGGTTTGTATAGACATAAATACAAAAATACACCATTAAAAAACCTAAGAGAAATTATGAATTGTCAGTAAGATTTGGGATTAGAGTTAAAGGATTATTGAGTCATTTTTTTAATAGACGAAAGAGAACAAATTTATTTTAGACCATTATGTCTTATAAATCTGTACTCTTTACATATAGATATAGTTTTGATGCCATATATTATTACATATTTCACCCAATTTAAAAACGTTAATATATGTTTAATTGTTAGTACCAAAGAACTTTACCAATGGGTACTTATTCACTGTTATTCAATATGCTACGAAGGTGTGATTTATATTTATTAAATCCTAATTTATTGTTAATTTTATTGTAAATGTGTATACTTTAGAACATTTTTACTTAGCTGTACTAACATTGTTGTTTTGTAAATTTAATAGAGACCAGATAAATTCACAAATACATACTCATATTTTCTGTCTTTCACAGCTTTCAGGGTACTTACTCTGGTGGTATTAAAATACATTAACTGAAGTTTTTTATGATGAGAATAGGGGATACAATACACAATTGTCAAGTGTAGTGTTACAACTAAATCAAGTATCATAATTACAAAAATTTAAATGCCGATACTAAATAATAAACCTCTACTAATAACTATACCCCAAATGTAACTCTTTTTACTGCACATGTGTAATGCAAAATATTCATTTTGCTTTAGATGTGCTTCACACATGTTTGTTCGTTGCAAGCCTACACTATAATGTTTTCTAACTCCATTACAGTACCTAACCAATAAATAATACACTCAACTAACCATTAAAGAAGCCATTCATCCCACATTAGGGGTAGATTATCCCGTTTTTTCAAATTTCCAACCCCACAATGCAGGTGTATGTGTATTTTGCTTTAGATATACTTCACACATGTTTGTTCATGGCAAGCCTACACTATAATGTTTTTAACTCCATTATAGTACCTAACAAATAAATAATACATTCAACTAACCACTAAAACCATTCATCCCACATTAGGGGTAGATTATCCTGTTTTTTCAAATTTGCACCCCGCAATGCAGGTGTATGTGCCTAAAAATGTGTCCCACACTGTGATGCGTAAGCAATGGAAATGCAACAAAAACCATTGCTAAGGCATAAATAATTAAAATCAATTTTCGAATTGAAGACCCCCTGGATTCGAAGAAGAAGCTTAATAAAAGTCATCAGAGTATGAGCACTTTCCAAACGCTGTTTTCACAGCTACCTCTGTTCTAGAATAATGATCGAGTTATAATTTCTCTAGTACAATGTGATTAAATTTTGTTAAACTTGTTTTTTTTATTATGACATTTTTTCGCTACTTTTCGGCCATAGAGAGTGTTTTGAAATGTCATTTCCAACAGGGTTTAATGCCTTTCATTCACCGACAGACAAACAACAAGCCATTGGTTTTACACGTATATTATCCTATTGGTTACAACTCTAGTCAATTATTAAGTGTAATGAAAATGAATAACTTAATAACAGAATTCACTTAATAAAACATAACTACATTAAAATGCGTTGAGCGTTGCATTAATTGAAGCAATAGAAACACAAAATTTTAAATGGACAAAATGCTGCTGGAAACACGGTTAGTACTTAAACAGGCGTTTAGATGGACTCCGGTTCGATCTTAAATCGAATTTATGGGATATTTTTTTTAGTAAATGTGGTCGTGAAAAGACTCTGTGACCCGCCCGCGTTAATGGCAAATTCTTTTGAAAATAAACTATCAACTACTATACGTATTTGTCTTTTATCAAGGAAACTAAAAAACCTGTTGATGAGGGTATCAGTTAACCGAAACGAGGTGAGTTTAGCAAATAAACACTTATGCCAAACTTGGTCAAATCCCTTTGAGGTATCAAACGCGACTACCACTGTTTCAAAGGATTGTTCTTAAAAGCATGCACCGTGTATATAACCATGACCCATACTTAAAGCACATAGTGTATTCCCGAAGAACGAAGAGGGTATAAGAAGAATCAGATGATACAAAAGACATATCTAGTTTTCATTTATTAGTTCTTTACTTCTAGTAAAATATGCGGCATTTGCAAGTGCATTGATGTATTGGAAGGGATGACACTGTCATAATAATGATGTGCAGTTTTCAAAATAGTCGCGTTAAGTAAGCGATCAAAAAGTGCCGCATAAAATAAGCGATCAGAGTTGAGTTGTCGGTCGATTAACGCCGCAGCATAAGTGACATTGTATAGCCACGCGGCCCTATAAAGTGTGAAAATTACAAACAAGAATTAATTAGCGGTATAATAAGGGAGGAAGTAGAAAATTACCTTCCTTGTTAAAATAATAAAAAGTGCAAATATTGGCAAGTTGGTGATAATACAAAGGATTGCAACATAATTTGAAATTCGCAAGGTGACGTAATAAATGAAGATAACGCGTTTGTATGTACCAGAATCAATTGTGTTTAAGTAGTGAACAATAAATATAAAAGACAGTAATGGATCCAAATTGGTAAATCAAAGTATAAAGAATAATAACTCGAAGTGTTAATGATGGGTAATACGATTGGATATTGCAGTTTGTAGCGCAAGCTGTTTGTAGTTGAAGTTAAACAATTAAGTAAAAACTGGATAGTGTAAATATATCAAGCAATAATTTACACAAATCATTAATTTGTGGGAAGAAAATTAGAATCGTATTCATCCCCAACAAAGGTATAAGAAAATATAAGGAGAACGGTTCCGGAGTGCCGCTAAAGTGACATCATCGGAAGACCAGCCAACAAACTAATTGAGGCCTCTTACCGGTCCAAGGAATTGCGAGTGAAATTTAACATCATAATTAAACGAAAAACAATGTTTAAAGATTTTATTTGTTATGTGTTAGTTTTAAGAAGGTTGTTTTAGATTATGAGTTTGATTTTTATATGTTTGTAAACAACGTATTGATGCATTTTCGTTCAGATTTGGAATTTAATTAAATGAGTATAACATTTGATTTACTTTTATTGCTAAAGTTTATTAATAATAAAAGCTTATACAAATAATGAAAATATAAATGTAGAAAGAGGTCAACTCAATAGGAATCCAGATAAATAAATCGAAATGAGCATAACTTTGGTCAATGATAACAGTGATTACTTCTTTATTTTAACTTTGAGCTAGCCATCGCGACCAATTAAGAAAGTAATTCGTAAGCGTAAAGCTTAAAATCCATTTACGCAAACTGCAATTAAATAGCAAACGAAGTAAAATTTAACTAGTAAATCTCTTTATAAATTGAACCCATTCAGTTTTAATAAAACGTAATAAAAAATAATCATTTTGAGTTTCACTATAACGATATTAAATTTTATTCAATAATATTTAAATGATAAAAAAGTTTAACAGAACTCAAATCGTATTCTTTGGAGCGGGTTAAACCAACAACAGTAATATCCAAGAGTATTACACCTGTTGCAAATTGGCGCCAAACGTGGTGGGCACGATCGATTGACCCATAAAGAGATAAAGAAGTCTGATAAATTGTTATAATAAAGGAAACATAATTAATTAATTTATTTTGATTGATTTAGTTTTATATTCGAAAAAAAAAGTTTAGCAATTAATAATTACCAGTGGCGTAGTTGAATGTTTATTTTTAATTTTATATAGGAGATTACAAAGGTAGGTTTAGTTTTATCGTTTTATGGAATTAAGTCAGGTTTTAAAAAGCCAGGTAGGAAATTATTGGAGATAACTAAAACATAGAAGATGGCAAACACAAAGGAAAGAGAAGATTTTATTTTCAGCCAAGAATCACAAGATTTATTAATAGCGGGAGTACCAGTTCAACAAAAAACTGAAGAATCCATGATGATGAATATGATGAACATGTTATTAGTCAAGATGGAGGAAGGACCAAACAAAATGGAAGTAAAACAAATAGAAGGCCAAGAGAAAATAGAATAAAGTCAAAAAGCAAATCGAGAAGAATTAAGGGCTAGTCAAGAAGAATTAAAAATAATTTTCAAAGAAGAAATGAGACATCAAGTAGAAAGGGTGGAAGAAAATTTAAGACAAAGCAACAAGAAAATAATGATTAAGTGTAAGGAAGAAATCTAGAAACAAAAGGACGACACAGATCAGCAACTGTACATACAGAATATAAAAAATGACACAAATGGAAGAAAGAAATGAGTACGCTATAGCTCAAATAGGCCACACAATAGGCGAAATAGAATGTAAAATAGAAGAAAAAGTATTAGAATTCGAACAAAAGATTACTAAAAATGAAGAAGCTATCATCACTTTGGAAGAAAAATTGTACTAAAAAAACACGGTAGGAAAATAGAGGACCACAGTAGTATAGGTACAGATCAGAACACTGGGCACCGCAACGACTAAAGAAGTTTGATGGACATATAAGGACCATCCACCCAATTAATTTCGTAGAGGCACTAGAAAACGATCAGAACCAACCGGAAACGAGTGAAGGAAGAAAAATTAGAGTAGCAATGGACTTATTAGAAGGCAACGCCAAGGCATGGTCAGAATTACATCGTTTTGATTGAACAGATTTTGTTCAATTCCAAGTAGATTTTATAAAACAATTTTGGTTGAAATCAGTACAAGAAAAAATTAAATTGAGATTAGCTACACAACGGTTATACAACCCAAGACAAGGAACACGTCTGGTTTTGGGTTAGCAAGACGATATATTTACCGACACCAATCGAAGAAGAACACTTGGTAGAAACATTAGTTAGACATTTTCCTAGAGATGTGGAGAATATTTTAATTGGATCAGGAGCAAACACCATTGACCAGCTAACAAATATTTTGGAAAGCATACAATCAGCAAATTACGAAGATAGATCTACAGGATTTCATAACCGTAGGAACGATTACAATCGCAAAAATACCAGTCCAAGCAACGATAGGACAGATAATAGGAGAAATGTGAACTTCTCCAACTACCACAGAGGTAGAGAGTGTCCGAGAAGAAGAGTGGCGACGATGAGGACCAGGAGAGAGTCACCACCACCTAGACAAGAAAAAAAAACAGTGGACAAAGAAACAGCAAACATTCGGAAGAGGAGAGGAGAGAGAGATCGCCGTCACCCACGCTATCGGAAAACTAAGGGAGTCGGGTCGAGAAGCTCTACTCGCCTCGCAAGGAACTTATAAAGAGGAGCAAATCCAACTACTTAATTTTGTGAAGGTATCTTACTGAAAATGACGAAACCAATCGTTGAATATCTTGAATTTAAAAGACCAATACAATGAAGAAGGAAAAAATAACCAAATGGAATCACCTAGTGAGGATGATTCAACCGCGGATTATGAAGAGGAAGATACAACCGCCTTCCCATTTTTGAAAGGAGAGTTGGAGGGGGTCAGCCAACATATACTAATCGATACTGGAAGTCAAATAAGCATTATTTCGGAAAATGTATGTATTAAATTAAAAGAAAAAAAATCCAGAATTGGTACCATTAACTGAACAAGGAATGGCCATATCAGGAGTAACGGAAAAGGTCAGCAGAAGGATTAATTGAGAAAATTTAAGAAAGAATATCTGAAAATCCAGGGTTAGTGTACTATTTCGTTTGTGGACTGAAAATCAAAAACAAGGTGCCGTTTTTGCAAAAAAAAAAATACCCGAGACAAGTTACACAGAGGATAAACATATAAAATGGATTCGAACTGAGCTAGAGGACGATAAACAAGGGAAAAAGGAAGAGCTGGAGAAAAATTGCAGGATGCATGAAGGAATCTTATTCAGGAGAGGGAAATAATCGGAAGAATGGTGGATTGTATGCATTCCTACCATAATGGAAAGAAAATTAATTGTGGAATATCATGAGTCCCTAAGACATTTCGGTAGCCAGAAAACAGTAGCAGCCATAAAGAAAAACTGCTATATATCCAACATTGAGAAAAAAGTCAAAAATCATGTAGCATCCTGTGACATATGTCAGAAATCAAAAATACCGAACCGAAAACATGAAAGATTAATGGAAAACGTAGTGACCAATCGACCGATGGAAATAGTAGCTGTAGATCTTTTTGGGCCCCTGCCGAGAGGAAACGGGGGTTGTACATTTGTTTGTTATGATGGACGTGTTTGCGAAGTACGTCAGAATATACCCGATCCGGAAGGAAAATACGCGCATCTTGTTGAAGAAAGTTAAAGAAGATTTTGTACCATTCGTTGGTAAACCAGACATGATTTTATCGGGCCACGGAAGCCAGTTCATATCGGCGAAGTGGGGAGAAGGATTGAAGGAAATGGATATCCAGGTAAAGATGACCTTAGTCTACCACCCCGCTTCGAACCCAGTAGAAAAGGTTATGAGAGAGTTAGAGAGACTATTTAGGACATATTGCAATGAAGATCATACGAGTTGGACAAAATGGGTAGGTAACGCAAGTGGAGACATGGTTAAACAATTCCATGCATGATAGTACAGGATTCACACCAATTGAATTACTCAAAGAGAAGAGGACTCAGCACCAGATTGAAAGTATTGTGCGATTTCCACAAAGAGAAGATCTGGCGGTGGAAACGAAGATAGTACTAGCTAGAGACAGGTTGAGAACCAAGGCAGAAAAGAGAAAAGCGAGACATGATAAGAAAATTAAAAAATCAGTGAAATATATTCCAGGAGATTTGGTATTGTTACGAACTCATTACAGATTACATTACAGATTACATTACAGATCATCAGCATTAAGTGGGGAGATTCGAAAGTTTTTTCTTTTATACGAGGGTCCGTATGAAGCAGTACGTGAAAATTGTCCAAATGCGTATTTATTAAAGAACGCACAGACAAATGAGAACAGGGGAATCCATAATGTAATCAATTTAAAAGATACGTGAAACAGAATTAAATGAGTCTAACGGTTTAAAAAAAACGAAGTGGTTTCTATGTTTATTTTCGAATTAATGTTATTATTTCAAAAACAAAGAGGGGGTACTGTAACGGGAGCTTTAAAAAAAATCAAAAGCTCGCGCTAAATTATACGAGATTAGATACTTAGATATTATTTTTCTGGATAAAGAAATGTTTATTGTTTATTTGTATTTGAATGTAATTAATATGAAGTTGAAAAGCTTGAGTTTATTTCAATAAGTTATCTATATATTCAATTTGAAAATATTTAAAATACGCGGCATTTGCAAGTGCATTGATGTGTTGGAAGGAATGACGCTGTCATAATAATGATGTGCAGTTTTCAAAACAGTCGCGTTAAGTAAGCCATCAAAAAGAGCCGCATAAAATAAGCGATCAGAGTTGAGTTGTTGGTCGATTAACGCCGCAGCATAAGTGACATTGTATAGCCACGCGGTCCTATGAAGTGTGAAAATTAGAAATAAGAATTATTTAGCGGTATAATAGGGAGGAAGTAGAAAATTACCTTCCTTATTAAAATAATAAAAAGTGCAAATATTGGCAAGTTGGTGATAATACAAAGGATTGCACCGTAATTTGAGAATCGCATTGAAGGTGACGTAATAAGTGAAGATAACACGTTTGTATGTATCAGAACGGTAATCAATTGTGTTTAAATAGTGAACAATAAATATAAAAGACAGTAATCGATCCAAATTGGTAAATCAAAGTATAAAGAATAATAACTCGAAGTGTTAATGATGGGTAATACGATTGGATATTGCAGTTTGTAGCGCAAGCTGTTTGTAGTTGAAGTTAAACAATTAAGTAAAAACTGGATAGTGTAAATATATCAAGCAATAATTTACACAAATTATTAATTTGTTCATTCATCCTTAACAAAGGTGTAAGAAAAGATAAGGAGAACGGCTCCAGAGTGCCGGCAAAGTGACGTCATCGGAAGATCAGCCAACAACCTGATTGAGGCCTCTTCACCGGTCCAAGGAATTACGAGTGACGCAACCCGCGTTCAACAAAGATAATAAGTAAGAAGCTTTTAATTGTGTGAATAAATAAAATTTTTCTGTGTTTGATTTTCTCTAAACTTTAAATTTAACATCATAATTAAACGAAAAACAATGTTTAATTCTGATAAATGTTCTATTTGTTGTATGTTAGTTTTAAGAAGGTTGTTTTAATAAGTTTGATTTTTATATGTTTGTAAACAATGTATTGATGCATTTTCGTTCAGATTTGGAATTTAATTAAATGGGTATAACGTTCGATTTACTTTTATTGCTAAAGTTTATTAATATTAAAAGCTTATACAAATATTGAAAATATAAATGTAGAAAGAGGTCAACTCAATAAGAATTCAGATAAATAAATAAATCGAAATGAGCATAACTTTGGTCAATGGTAACAGTGATCATTTCTTTATTTTAACTTTGAACTAGCCGTCGAAACCAATTAAGGAAGGAATTCGTAAACGTAAAGCTTAAAATTCATTTACGCAAACTGAAATTAAGTAGCAAGCGAAGTAAAATTTAACTGGTAAATTGTAACTTTTAAATTGAACCCATTCAGTTTTAATAAAACGTAATAAAAAATAATCATTTTAAGTTTCACAATAACGATATTAAATTTTATTCAATAATGCTGAAATTATAAAAATGTTTAAAAGAAATCAACTCGTATTCTTTGGAGCGGGTTAAACCAACAACAGTAATATCTAGGGGTATTACGCCCCAGTATCGTACCAAACTTATTTTCATTCTTGTTGTGTACGAAAATCTAACTGAATACTTTCATCAATATTAAAGGCATTGTATGTGCCTTATCGGTTATAGTAGGTTTCCCGTTAACAATATTTGAAGTAATATCTAAACGTGTACATATTGTAATATGACAAACAATAACATGAATGTTAACGTATTTAAGGTGGACATAGAACTTCAATTGTAACGTCTACAGTACGTCCTAGTTTTTAAGATTTTACATAACAAACGTCTGTAGAAAGTTACAGTAACCTCAACATTTAACGCATTTCTTGCAACGGTTTAGGGCGGACATAGAACTTTTGTGTAACTTTTATAGAACGTCTGTAGTCCTTGAGATGTACCGTTACAAAGCTTTGTATAAAGTTACTATAACGTTTTGGTAACGTTATTGTGTTTAGTGGGATGTATTGTTCCAAACTTGAGTCACAAATGAAAGATCACCTATTGAACGACTCTGTCTGAAACCGTATTGGTGGTCACCTAAGAATTTGTTAGATTCAAGGAAAGAAAGTAGTTGCTGATTCCATGACTTTAGACATAATGGAAACAATAGCAATTGCTCGGTAGTTAGAGGGATAATTCAAGTTTATTTAACAGTTTTATATTATCAGGAAAATTAAAATATCTGTTGATAAATAGTTGTTCTCTTGTATACTAACGCAGGAGCATGAATTGTTATTTTCTATATAAGTTGCCTAGATCAAAGAATCTATCATTTTCAAACTTAGAAATTTACGTATTTAATTACGTTTAATACATACTTATCTCTTTTTAACATAAAAGCAAATCTTATTGTGCTTGTAATAAAATATATCTAGGACTCTTGCGAGATTATGCATAGCGATTAATTGGATGTGCTTAGATTATAGATCAACTAAACAATTTGATTTTTATTAAGAAAGGGTTTACATTTAGAATATAAATTAATTAGAGGCCTTCTTTAATAAATAATTAATCAGGACTAATTTAAAGGAATACCCGGCTACTAGAATATGTACAGAACAGATTCTTTGATATTTTTACTTGCTGGATTAAAAATTAATTACTGGTTTCTGGATCACTTTAACACAGTTTAGGGTACAGGTCTGTAACAGGAGACATTATTTTAAGCAGATGAAGTTTAACAGGACAGGCGGTTTATCATAAGCTGGGTTTAACTTTTATCAGGAAAAAATTTACATTCGGATTGTAAACAGGTTTTCCCTAATAAAGTTGACCAGAACTGACCGGACACTTCAAAAGAGTTACTGGCACCGGATATTTACGATGGTGTATTAAATCTTTTCCAAAATTATTCAATTTGAGTGAAAGTCTAAAACAATTCAATGTTATAATCTATTATAGACACAATTTATCGTTTTTCTGTTGAATAAGTGAAACATTTACTTCTTTTTAAACTTTACTGATGAATATCCCTCGAATTGAATTGGAACGCTGTTATATATCTTGAAAATTTGGTACGAGTTATTCTTTAGGAATAGTGCAGTTCTATGGACAGATGATATATTGAATGAATTTACACATTTCCGAAACCAAATTTTATTATGTTAATACGGTAGATGTTTATCAATTATTATTCTGTGATAAAATGAGGAAGTCTGTAAACGATGTCTCTTGCACATATTGAGATAACCAACGTTTATCAACTTATAAGAGATTCTGTCAAATTTTTTCATTCCAAAAATCACCCTTAGGCAAAAATTTTGCACCCGTTGCATGTGTTATGTGTCATTTTGTGTAATCGAAGGACCATAAATTTGTGAAGTATAGGAAAAATGTGATAAAACCATAAGGTGCACAAAACAGACTTAATGGGGACTACTAAAGAGTGTCTATGAGGAAAAATTAAACTAGATAAGCTTTATCATGTCTGGATGTTTAGCGGGATTGAATAAAACAGAGTTTCTTAATTTATTGAGGTGAACTTGGTGAATTATTTTAACTGAATAGGGGTATGGGCGAACGTGGCTTCTGGAGTAACGTAAACATCGTTTATTGGAGTGTCGGAGCGGGAAGAAACTATGGGATTCTCAACGTAAAAAGCTTTCAACCGTTTTTATAATAACGGAGGAGAGGATAAAAATTGGAATAGTTGATTTTAGTCCCGTTCGCCTAATTAACTCTCTCTATGAAAAAAAGGTGTTGGTTGAATTGAGTCTTAACGAGGGTCGAGATGAGTGCGATTACTAATTACTTAAGTAGGCTCTTTAATTATGGCTGTAACAAATAAGAAAATTCTAGAAAACACAACTACACAAGGAATAGAATGTAAAAAATACCAATTGACAAAAAGTAAATTAGTAATTCTAATTAAAATGGATAAATACAACTTTAAACACAAACATATATAGATATATTGGGATGCTCGTAGTAAAAAATTTGACTGACATGGAACTGAAACATTCACAAGGATTAGCACACATTGAAATTGAACTTTCAACCCAAATATATGCGGAAAGCAGGGCATCTTCTCATATGTAATTAATTATCTCTCACAAAATCAGCAAATTTGCCGTCTCGTGGTGAAGTCGATAACATTCTCCCACATCTCCAGACTACAGGAACGGTAACCCAAAACAATATCACAGGTATTTCCCGATTACAAATTCATTTTCATTCATTTCTTGGAAAATCCCCAGTCTTTGGATTTTCGATACCCTAGGATACTTTCCGATGGTCATATATTTATCGTGATAAATATAAGACACAATAGGATATCACATGTTCTACAATTTATGCTAGTGCTTTTATATAGGGCGCGATCCCGCTTATGTGGCAGCCTTAAGTATCAAGTCTAGCGCGAAAGGATTTGCTTACGACGGTGTCTTGTACACGTAGAAAATACCTCGGATAGTGATGTAAAGCGCTTAAAATGTTGTGCACAGTTTTCACCTGCACATGGTGGAAAGGCGGGTATTTTTCTACACATATCGACACTTAAGCATAAAAAGGCAGATATTGCTTCTAGTAGTAGCACAGTGTTGTCTTTTTTTCGTAAGGACATATTTAAAAAACAAAAGCTAGCTGCGATTGTACGTACTTGGTAGTACCATAACGTGATCCATAGTCAGTCCTTTCGTTCTATGGACTGCACTAGTAAGGTAATAAAAAGTTGCTCTGAACAAAAATTTGCATGTTGGGATTATAATTAAAAATTCGGTTGAAAATAAAAATATTAATTATGAAAATGCGTTTTATTAAATTTTACATTACATTACAGTAATATATTTTGGTTATAAAAAGTGATTACATACATAACAAAAACAGTGTTGCTAAGTTTATACAATATAGTTAAAAATAATAGTTTACCCACATTGGCTTAACATGTCAGAAATCTAACACCCTCACTTAAACAATTGATTTTTAATTTACTTAAAACACAACAAAACACTTAATACTGTATTACACATCATTATTTAAATCCCTTGCTTTCCATGCATTTTATATCTGTACACTTTGGCAGAGATTTCGTAAATATATCTGCCACCATGTCACCACTTGCTAAGTATTTCACTTGTATAACATCCTTTTCAACCCACTCCCTAATTTGGTGAAATTGAACGTATATGTGTTTACTTCTGCTATGGGAAGTCGGACCCAAACATAATTTGTTCGCCCCTTGATTGTCGTGAAAATTGTTACTGTACCCGAATCAAGAGACAACTCATTCAACAGTTCCTTTAAATAAATACATTATTTATTGCATTCACTAATTGTAACATATTCAGCAAATGTGGTACTGTCAGCTATAGTCACTGAAGTTTGTTTTCTGGCATTCCAACTGACAGGACCATTCGCCAATGTAAAAACTTAACCAGTGAATGATCGTCTGTCAACAACACAATTCCCATAGTCGGAGTCGGCATAGCCAACCAAATGACTGTTACTTTTCGAAAAAGTGATCCCCAAATTAGGATTTCCTTTCAGATACCTTAATACACGTTTTGCAACGGTGAAGTGTTGATTACAATTACAAGTATTAAATTGACTCAAATAACTCACTGCAAAACAGATGTCTGGCCTAGTGCCGACAGCTAGGTACATTAACGACCCGATTAATTGTTGGTACAAGGGGTTTTGCTCGTTATTTTCGGATTTGCTTAGTTTTAAACCTATGTCCAGCGGTGTACCAAACGGCTTACAATCGAGCATATTAAAAGTTTTTAAAATGTGTAGAGTACAATTTTCTTGGTCTAGTTTAATTGTACAGTCTTTCCTATTTCTACTTATTCTCATGCCAAGACAGTCTTTCACGGCACCAAGGTCTTTGATTTTAAAACTGTTAGATAATTTTTGTTTAAGAGATTTTAACTCTAGTTTAGAATTGAAAACAATATAAAAATCATCAACATGCAAACCAATTACTGTGTATGACTCATTATTCTTTTTTATGTAAACACATGGATCAGTTTTGGATCTAAGATATTAGTTATTAGGTAAAAAACTGTAAATTTTATTATTCCATGATTTGGCAGCTTGTTTCAGTCCATATAGAGATCGTGATAATTTCCAGGCCTTCTCAACCGAACCAGCAAACCCTTCAGGCTGCTCCATGTAAATAGTAACAGTTAAATCCCCATTTAAAAAAGCTGTTGTTATGCCAACATGGTCAATTTCCCAGTCATACAGCACTTAAGGCAAACAGTACACGAAGTGATGATAATCTTACGACTGAGCAAATGTTTGATCATAATCTTTACCCGGTATCTAGGAAAATCCACAAGCTACAAGTCTACATTTGTACCTTTGACTCCCGTCACTACCTCTCTTGAGTTTGTACACCCATTTACATTTTATAATATTTTTATCTATAGGTCTGTCAACAAGCTCCCAAGTTTTATTTTCATATAAAGATTTCATCTCTTCTCTCATTCCCGGCTCCCAAAGATCTTTGTTTGGCCTTGCACAGACATCATCATAGGTCTTTGGATCGTGAGGCCGTACCGCAATAAACGAGTATTCAAAATCATCTCTTTTTACAACTTTAGTCCAGTGTCCTTCGACCTTTTTGCACTTGCAGACCGGTGAAAATCGGATAAATATTTCGCGGGCCGGCTGAAAGCTAAAGAAAATAAAAACCAACATAGTATGCATGGCATTACTAACTCCTCGCCAATAGTAAACGGCTTTTTCGATTTAACTATTCGAAGCGCAACTAAATAAGACGCTCGAAGCAGCGAGTTGTCACTAGTAGTCATCCTTTTCATTTGACTTTTCTGCATTTTTATCTGGTCACTTAATCGTTCCAAAAAGTCTAGTGGCTTATCCGTAAAATCTCTATGTTTCGAATGCAAATGACGAGCAAGTTTGGAAGGTTTCATAGCTTCATTTGACAGAATTTCCGAACATACTACACCCAAAGGCCATGGGGACAGTTCATTGACAGGGATTACAATGAAACCAAGCTTTAAATACTCTTTACTATAGTGCCGAACATAGTCTTCTTTCCTCTTTTTGGTTAGTATTTCACATTCCGAAGTATCACCGTATTTATTTTTCTGTGTTTCTCCTAAACTTGAAGCACTAGTACTTGGTAAAGTTTCAGCACTATCACTACTTTTCTCCTGAATATTGTCCTTGCCTCTACTAAAAAACTTTAAAAGATTTTGCTGTTTGACTTTTTTTTTGTCTCCATATTGTAGGTAGGCCTGTGTCAAATTTTACAAAAAAAGTCACTTGTTTTTAGAAATACCAACCCAAAATATTAAAAAATAGTACGTACGAACACAACAAAACAAGATTAGTGTTACGTGTCACCGCCGGGGCTATACTGACATTCGGCAACCGAGTACTTTATCCACCGAACAAGCCCTAACGCGGCGCATACGCATTGTGTTAAGCCGTACGCAGTTGACGGCATTTATTGGAGATGGTAAATGTTTAAATCATGGCTCGGACAAAAGTTAGCTTTGCGTCGACAAACAAAAATGTGCTATATACACACATAGCTACATTATAGGTATGAAATGTTAAAATAAAATACATCAAAATTAATCAAGAGACCTTTTTACATTAAATAACAAGATTGTGATGTACCTAATATTAATTTTCAAATCATCATTGACATTGATACAATACTACAATATTACATAGACATAGAGTAAACATGCTTACCGCGGTATTGTAATACAATTTATATATTAATTTCAATCCTTATTTACTTCAATTTATAAAACAACATTAAGTCTTCAAATCAGTTAATGATAATCTTACCATTAATTTACCTTTTCATTTAGAATACACACGATTCGGTCGAATTTTTTGCGTATCAGCAGGAAATTTCTGCGGACCGGGGGTTGAAGAACTAGGTTCTAGTCCTAGGAGGATAGCGCCCACAATCAGAGAAAGATCAACGTCATGACCCTCAGTATTGACATTATTGTTTGCATTTGAACCTTCTGATTCGTACATTTCGTTATTTGTTATATTAGTGGGAAGAGACCCGCTAGAGGCTATCTCTACAACTACAGGCTCAGTAGGTATGTTAGAATCATACACTATAGTATTATTGTTTACATTATGACTGCCTGAATCTTCAATAGATGGTGCTGTATTTGATGGAGGTTGTTCAAATATTTTAATAGGCTCATGATATTTATCATTAAAACTAGAATTTTTGTCTAAATCTGATCTGGAGACTGCAGTACTGATTGTATCTCCCTCCATGAAAAGCACATTCCTAGCAACATTATTCTGCTTGGGATTGTCAATTGGGACCAAATGATACCCTTAAGTGTCCTCCCAAAATCCAACAAATATCAATTCTTTTGATTTTTTGTCAAGTTTTAACCTTTTTTCTTTTGCAATATGTACCTGAGCTTTACAACCAAAAATTTTTAGGTAAGACAAATCAATCTTTATACCAGACCACACTTCCTCAGTTCAGAGCGGCTGTAGGAGAGCGACTCTTTAGATATCGTCTGTCTAGATTTGATTCAAACAACATGCAACGAGTTCTTTCTGTCAAAACGCGGTTCGTCCGCTCTGACACTCCGTTTTGAGCCGGGCCGCCCGCCACCTCTATCACAACGTAAACGTTGTAGTTTTTTACCAGTCTGATTCTCAACCATAGCCTTGAAATGGCGAAATTTAGAAAAAAACTTCATTTTTGTGTTTAATCATGTAGCCAAAAACTTTTCGGCTAAAATCATTAATAAAAATTAGACAGTATTTAGATCCGCTCCAGAATGCCACTTAAAAGGACATTGTATATCACCATGAACAATACCTAAAATTTCTTTAGGTCTACTTCCCCTTTTTGGAAAAGATTGAACTGTCTGTTTACCCTCAAGACAAGTTACACATATGTTATCAGGTTCTTCAATAAAATTCATACCAGTTACAAACTTCTTAACCCTTTACGATTAAGGTGCCCTAACCGCTTATGCCATAATTCCTGATCTGAAATATTTGCCACAGTAGCAGCCCACACTGTTTCTTGTAAACAACTATAATTATCAGTCGAGTTATCAACAATATACAGGCCATCCCTTTTTAAGCATGAAAAGTCTACATTGCCCGTCGTAGAGAAATCAGAACTGGCATAAACTGTACAAGCAGTTACATCAAAAACGATGTTATAACCCTTTTCAGTTATTTTTGCAACTGAAAGTAAATTGGCTGATAAACTTGGTCCATATAGTACCTCAGTAGCTGTCTTTACATGAGTAGTGTTACCTTGATCAAGTTTGATAACTGCAATGCCTGTACATTCGGATATTATTTCTGATTGGTCGGCCATGCTGATTGGTAAATTCATCCCAGGATCCAAATCAGTCAACAGTGTTTTATCTGAAGCCATATGTGAAGTAGCACCCGAATCGATGACCCATGATGAAGGAGCCACAGACGTCATCAGCGCTTTGGTCAGAAGTGTTGTTTTTCTACTGTTACTTGGACCAGAATGAGAAGCATGCTGATTAAATTTACTATTGTACTGTTTTTGTTGTCCTTTCTTTAACTGGGGACAATCAGGTTTTTTATGCGAAGGATCGCTTACCGTTTCACTCGTCTTCTGTCACTTTCACTTAACAAAGCAATTTTTATGTCCTCAGATGAAGCATCATCTTTAAGTTGTTGATTTAGCGAAGCAACAAAACTTTCGTAATCATCTGACACGCCGTTTTTCATAACAAAAGGAATCCATTTGTCTTCAATTTTTTCATCAATGTCAGTAGGTTTTTGAACGGGAAGGAGAATATTATTGATGAATTCTTCCATACTAGTAAATGCACTTTGACGCATATTAAAAAACGTTCTTGTCATTTCGAACTTGGTGGCTAAATTACTACCTTCGAACACCTTTTTAAGGTTTCTCAAGCTTCCTTAGATATGGACGCACTATGCACATGGACGTAGCAGTTAGGTTTTACCAAAAGGCATATTTTTACTAATGCACTTTGGTCCCAAAGTGTCAGTCGCTGTAGTTGTCGGTAAATTACCATCAACATACCCAAATAAACCTTCTAACATAAGGCTCATTCTCATAGCAAACTTCCATAATTTGTTTGTCCATCTAGATGTCAATATTTGGTACTGAAGTTGATACAGTACAAGTCATATTTGTAGGAGTTGTATTTATATTAGTAATAGGTGTAGTTGTATTAGCATCAAGAAGTTCTTGTTATCATGATGAACACAAAGCACTTCACTTAGCAGAGAAAAAAGTTTATAATAAAAACAAAACTTTCACACTACGTATTATGATAAATATTAATTTTATCGTATTAAAATACTTTTATAATGCCTGGGCCCATAACCTGTTGCGATTATAATTAAAAACCCGGTTGAAAATAAAAATTTTACTTAATTATGAAAATGCGGTTTATTACATTTCACCATAGATATCTTGCTTAATAACTAGATAAACAATCTTTGAAACCATGTATGATCCGAATTGAAACTGCATATGGGCATATTAGGAATTGTGCACTAGAGAATACTGTACTGTGTAAATATAAGCCGCCGTGTGTGCAAGAAGGCAAACCGAGCTGGTAGCGTAGTGGTGACACGACCTGCTTAGCATTTGGGAGGTAATGGGTTGGATTCCCGTTACCGTCTACCTTGTATGAGGTTTTTTCAGGGGGTTTTCCTCATACACCTGTAGCGGCATGGTCACTGCGTATATGCACACCATGTACGGCTGCTTAGGCGAATGCTGGGGTAGTATTTTCCCCCTTAGTACCCTAACTCCATTCCTTCCGATCTTATCCTAACCATACCCATCTTTAATCCCACCATGCATATATACGTAATGTATGTATGTGTGCTGGGAATCCATGATTGTGGTGGCTGAAGGAGCTCGGAAAGCTCGAGCAGCCCGCCCTCCCCGTTGAGGAGGGAATGCAATACGTGGCCTTTTCCTTTTTTTTCAAGAAGGCAAATAGTTGTAATTATATAATTATTTGTGACCTCACTTGAAAAATTGTAGATTTTCTTTTAATTTTTTGCAGCTTCTCATATTCCACTTCTACTAATAGTGAACTCGAAAGGCGCGAAAAACCGAGGTTAGAGAAACGATTTTTGACAATTACAATTGATATCAAAAATTGAACTTTGCAATTCTAATGATACGACTGGTCATGTCCGAATACCCCCAACTTTTCGACCATTTTCGACCTTATTGAAATGTTCAATTTGTCTCGTATTTTAAACGCGCAGCTCATATACTCTGGCTATCTAGTTATTAAGTAAGATATCTATGCATTTTACATACACAACAAAAACAGTGTTGCCAAGTTTATACAATATACTTAAAAATAATTGTTTACCCACATTGCCATAACATGTCAGAAATCTAACACTTACGGTGGTCAATTTTGTACCGATTGTTCAAATTACGCGAGCGTAAAAAATTGTTCTATACTCGTAAGATATTTAATGAAAGACAAGGACATTCAAGTAAAACTTTTGAAAATTCAAAATCTTCCAGGTGAAATTTCAGACATAATATCCGAATAAATTATTAAAACGGTTGACAAATACGAATTAATAACGAAGATAATGGTAATGTGCGCTGATAGCACAAATTGTAATTTTAGAGGAGTAGCAAGACATGACCAAATAACATTTCAGCAAAAATAACCAGTTCTGCAGTTACTTAAACGACCTTTAATTGAGGTGAACTGTGCTGCTCATATCCTTCATAACTGTTTTCAAACATCAGCAGAGTGCTTGGCTATTGACATCGAAGCCATTATTGTGAAAATCTATGACTTTTTATACATTTATACTGTTCGAGTTGGACAATAAAAGTCTTTTGTGAGTTTTTTAATGTTGAGTACAAAAAACTGTTGGGATACATTACAAGCAGATGGGTAGCGTTGTTACCTTCCATAGAAGCATATTAAAAATGTTGAATCCGTTACAGAGTTACTTTGTCTCTCAACCAAAATGTCTCATATTGTTTTAAAGATAATTTTCTTAAAGTTTTACTATGGTTTCATCCCTTTCAAGCTTCTACATTTCATAAATCTGTGCTGCAAGTGGAATTTGAAAAGTATGCGTGGTTCTATCACATTTAAAGCAACAATTAATAGAACGAAAAAATGAAGTCTTTTGCCAAACAAGTTAACACTATGCTAGTAGCATAGTTGTTGATGATTCAGAACTTTTTGATGAAACTGTGTGCACTAAAAAATATATTAAAAATTGTTGAAATGTGCATGTGTTTACCGGGATCCAACAGTAGAAAGGAGACCCTTGCACTTTCAGTTTTGACCTTGACGCCACGTGGGGGGCGTGATTTGACCTTGGGGTTGACTCCGTCCACTGCCCACACATGTGGGCGACGTATTTTGATCTTGAGGATGACCCTGAGGTCTGACATAGGAGTTGACCGTGGGCCTGCCCTTGTAGTTGACCTTGGGCTAGCCAAGTTCAGAACCAAAGTCCAGTTTAGAACATAATATACTCAGGGGGAAATTTGAATTTATATTCTAATAAATATTCCAATGCTAACTTGTAAGACAGGTATAGGCCTTTGGAAACCGTGTTACGGTCTGCGCCCTCTTGTCGTGGCTCCCTTGGCGGGAGATTTAAATTTGTATTCTAATAAGGGGGCCCTCATTCTAACTCGTAAGACTTGCATTCTAATAAGGGGCCCTCGAACTATCTCGGAAGACAGGTATAGAAACTAGCTTTTGGGCCTTAGCTCCTTGCCGTGGCCCCTTTGAGTGAAATTTGAATTTGGGGTGCCATATATCAGTGTATTTCTAGGACTTGGTCCTGTCCTTAGAGTGAACCTTGGGCTAGCTAAGTTCAGAACCAAATCCCCTTTAGTTCAGTACAGAACCGAATCTACTCCGTGACTGTGTTTTCTCCACGTAATTCAGCCTTAGTTTAGTTAATTTAGTTCTATCTGAAGAACATATCGGAATTTTTAACAGCTAATCAAATTTTGAGTTTGTTTCGTGATGGATTATTATTAACCGACAAACTGCTGATAAAGGTATACAATATGATTAATTACACGGTAGTATTCGGAAACGATACTATCGATTCGCGGGGAGTGTACGATGATTCTGTGGAGTCCGTGAGAAGAGCTTGTGGAATGTAAATATATATTTGTTTTATTTTTGGGCATTTTTAATTATTTCTATTGTTTAAAGCCCCGCTCAGGTAAACACGGAGCGGGTGTTGCAGCAGCACCGGACGATTCGAGTATGATAACGGTATGACTTTTAATTTTCTATTGTTATTTTCATGAGTGAGTAAGTATATTACCGGGGCTGCAGCAGGACCAATTGGGTTCAGGTTCAGGTCCATCAACCCAGAGGTTGGATAATCCTCTTCTGAAATGATATTCAATCATATTAATATAATCGGTGAATCAAACACCAAATTTATTAAAGATTTAACACTCCACGCAGATCTTTGAGATTCAGTTTCAACGATGAGTCATGCAAGGATGATGCCTTAACATGGCTGCAGGTAAAAATGTATTGCTTCCTAAATGTCATTTATTTAACACATATATTATTTTGCAGAGTACGTTTGAGAAACTGTATTCATGCATTGTCAAGCATGCTGTTCCGTCTGATCGTGTAGGAATCATATGAAGGAACCCAAATTTTCCAAATAAACCGAACGGCCTTTCATTTAGAAGGGTGATAATGTCACTACTAGAAAAGGTGATGCAGAGCAATGCTAGGTTTTTCTCGAGCGACTTGTTAGTTTTAAACGTGGATACAGTGACGGTACCGGTTGGCTATGGACGCAGAAACTTGACAGGTTTAAAGTTTGAAGACTTTTGTAGATAAAAAACATACGGTATTATTGTTGTACCAGCAACAATAAATTGAACATTTTCAAATTTCACAAAATTGTTTCAACATCTTCAACAATTTTAATAGATATTATTACTGACGAAGATAACTGTAAGTGTTATCGAAACGTTTAGCTTGTATTACATTAATGTACAAATACACCATTAGAAAACCCAAAAAATATAAGTATTTTAATATGTGTAATAATGGTGAAAGTTTACATTTTCATAATGAAAACAACTGTTTAGCTCGCGCACTGGTCCTAGTAATAGCGTTAGGAATAACGATACAATGCGCAGTGGCATGGAAACGGGGCGTCCTTTACTTCAAACGCGAACCGTGCAACTTTGCCAAAACAATGGTGTAGACCTTAGTCAGGGCGGTAGTTACTAGCATATTCAATCATTTCAAAATCATTTAATTTGATTTTTGATCAAATATTTCAAGGGAAAACCCCGACCTTAAACATATCGAAGCAATTTTAAGCGTTTGATTTGGAAATTTTTTCAATAATAAATTTGCTAACCTGTAAGATGACTCTCACCTCTTGTTACAAAACAATTTGTATTCTAATAATAATTGGTGGGAAGAATCAATGATGACAAGTGTTTTTCAAAATAAAAATATTTATTTAAGCTGTGTTTTATTATTATTAGACCCCGTTTTTTATTTTTATAAATATTTTAATGATATAAAACCCTGGCATATCTATTATGTTCTATGCAATTTAAACGTTAGTTGAAATTTTTCAATGTCTGATGGGCCTGTTTTATTTGTTGTGATATAAACCGTATCCTTCAGTTAAAAACTTACGTGTTATTTTAGGGTTTCATATTTCTGTTAAAATATATTAAGCACTTCGCTGTATTTAAAACATTCTTATTCATCTTTCGCGATCAATTTTTACAATGTATAACTTAAATATATACAAATATAATTATCATTTATAGTAATTTCCATTTGTATGTTGTGACCTTTACCTATATACGAATTTATAACAACACGCAATTAAAACGATTTCACCTCCAACATTTATATTGTATACAAAAAATTACAGTCAACCTTCAATATTTTACTTTTAGTTGATAACACTATTAAATGGTTGCGCATATGTATTAAAGGTTTCACACATATAGATTGTTCACGTTTCATTTTGATAGTGCTATAAATTAAAAGTAAAATATTGAAGGTCGACTGTTAAAATTATATGTTTCTAATCATCTTTCGCATTAATTGCATGGTTGTTAAAGGCGTCCTTGCCTTGTACTATTCACGTACAAGTGGTATATCGAAAACATTTACTGAGTAGCATAACAGACTGCTGTAAATGCATCAGACAGTTAAGAAAAAAACAAAAATGAAAACTAGATACGTGTCATGAATGGGGTATTTTAAAAAACGAACGATGCATGCGATAAATTTTTTTTGAGCTAATTCCGTATTTTATTTTATAGCAGTGGTCAATCTTGGAGTTTTAAGTTGTATTTTTATGTCTGTTAATATACCTAATGCAATTTAAGTTTGAATTAAACGTGAATGAAAATAGGTAAACTGCATTATCGATATAGAAGCGGCGGCTCTGGATTTTTTATGTATACACACAAATTACTTTAAATAAAATGAGTATTATCATAGATATACATTAAATTTACTTTAAAAATAATAAATGGAATAATTAGGGAATTATGTATTATTACTTCATTAATATGAATATGGAAGGTAGCAATTACCCCATCGATGCCGTGTTAAATTAATATGTTTACAAATGTTTTTAAAATTTTTTACTGTAAAATACACATTACCATCACGGATTTTATATTCATTTTCTTCACCCGCTTGAGTGGTTATATTGTAATAACTTGTTAACTAGTGAAACATCCAATACCCTGATGCTGTTTCATAATAGTGTTCACCATCAGTAATTGTACTTTAAATACACACAAGGGCTAATATATAATATTTCATTTTACCACTAGTATCACACGGACATGTGGTTATTCTTAAAAATTAGCTGCTTTTCATCGCGACTGTGGGGGTACTACACGTGCTTCGAAATTTTCGTTCTCTGAAGCTGTACCACATTGATATTTATTGAGATTATTCAACTCCGGATCAGTAGCATGTTTTCTAATACACAAGACAGGGTCTTCAATATAGTGACGTATGCAGCGAAATGGCTGTCTTCTTCTTTAAGATAGAACTTGTTCGTGGGCCATGTATTATAATAAGGGGTCTAATGCTAACCTATAAGACAGGTGTAGGGCTGCGCAACTTGCTCTCGGGGTTTTGCCCCCTTGTCGAGGCCCCATTGACGAAAATTTGAATTTGTATTTTAAGTCTCTGCAGGTTATGGCTGGAAATATGAATTTGTATTCTAATAAAAGGGGCTCCAATTCTAACTTGTAAGACAAGTGTAGGGCTTCGCAACTTACTCTCGGGGCTTCGACACCTTGTCCTGACTCTTAGGTGTAAAATCTGAATTTGTTAATAGCGCCATCTACTTGTGTATAGACTAACGAATGTATTCTGTAATATAGCTGGCGCTACGTAGCGGTATATTTTAAAAGTACATACAGGTCCCTGTAATGGTTATGGTGGGAAATTTGAAATAAGGGGTTTAACACTAGCTTTTAAGGTAAGACGTATGCATCTGGGCCTCATATAGGTAAAATTTTGTGACGCGAGGTTTTCGGCGAAGGCTGTTTCGGCGACCTCCACTCCAACCCTACCCGGACATAACCGAGATTGTAAGACAGGTGTAGGGCGTCGCAACTTGTTCTAGGGTCTTCGCCCCTTGGCGTGACCGGAACCTGTTCGTGGGCCTTCGTGTATTGTCCGGGAAAATTTGAATTTGTACTAAATAAGGGGCTTAATGCTAACTTGTAAGACAGGTGTCGGGCTGTGCAACTTGCTCTCGGGGCTCTGCCCCTTGTCGAGGCTCCATCGGAGAAAAATTTGAATTTGTATTTAAGCATCTGCATGTTATGGCTGGAAATATGAATTTGTATTGTAATAAGGGGTATAATGCTAACTTATAAAACAGACGTAGGGCTTAGCAACTTACTCTCAGACCCTCCCCCCTCGACCAAAGATTTAAATTTGTTTGTGGAACCATTTATTAGGGGAAATTTGATCTGAACTTGTATTATAATCAGGGGACCTAATGCTCACTTCTAAGACAGGCACAGGGCCTCGTAACTTGCTTTCGGTCTTAGTCCCCTGGTCCCATGGCGGGAAATTTAAATTTGAATTTGTATTTAAGTGTTTACATTCTGATTACTTATTGCGAGAAATTTGAACTTGTATTTTAATAAGGGGCCTATTGCTAACTTATAAGACAAACATAGGGCTTCGCAACTTGCTTTCGGGTCTTAGCCCCCTAGTCCCTTGGCGGTAGGAAATCTGAATTTGTATTCCATTAAGGGGTTCTAATGCTAACCTGTAACACAACATAAATAAAGTTTGCCGCGAGTAGGATTTGAACCTACACCATAACCTGCAATGACTTAAATACAATTTCAAATTTTCCTCCAGGGGCGAAGACTCGAAAGCAAGTTGCGAAGCCCTATACCTGCCTTATAAGTCAGCATTAGGCCCCGAGAGCAAGTTGTAAAACCCTGTAACTGTCTTATAAGTTAGCGTTAGGCCCCCTTATTAGAATAGTCGTAGGTTCAAATCCTACTCGCGGTAAACTTTATTGTGTTGCAGGTTAGCATTAGAACCCCTTATTAGAATACAAATTCAAATTTCCCACTACCAAGGGGCTAAGACCGGAAAGTAAGTTGCGAAGCCCTATGTCTGTCTTATAAGTTAGCAATTGGGCCCCTTATTAGAATACAAGTTCAAATTTCTCGCAATAAGTAATCAGAATGTACACTTCAATACAAATTTAAATTTCCCGCCAATGGTACCACGACAATACACGAAGGTCCACGAACATGTTCCGGTCACGACAAGGGGCGAAGACTCGAGAACAAGTTGCGACGCCCTACACCTATCTTACAATCTCGGTTATGTTCGGGAAGGGTTGGAGTGCTATCGCTAAAAACTATAAAGTTTTGAATGTTTTTGAGATTTGGGAATATGAGGTAACCGCATATGGCAAAACCACAAAACAAGGTGGGTTGTTAATGGTCACATCCATAATTTCCTGAAGCTCAAGCCGGAGTGTTTAGGGTGGCCCAGTCATTGTACTCCAAACCTGAGAAGATGACGTACATAATAGAGTATTTCAATGGAGAGGGGATTCTACTAGACGAAAAGAAAATTAAGAAAAATCCCGGCTTAAGACCCTTGACCAAGCTAATGTTAAACTCCTTTTAGAGTAAGTTTGGCCAATGTGAAAATTTAACCCACTGTAGTATTGTATCTGAGCCAAAGCACTTTTTCAAATTGCTTACAGAACCTTTGATTCCGATACAATCCATTGTCCCCACTAATGATAATGTGATAATCGTAAATTGTGATAGACCTGAGGGTCAGGGTGAGGCCCTAAAAACTATTCATGTGTGCATAGCCGCGTACACGACAGCGCATGCATGTTTAGAACTATATAGTTATCTAGAAAAGCTGGGCCGTCGCGTTCTGTATTATGATACAGACGGTATCGACTTGAATCCAACTTGTAGATATTTCCTTGGTCAAATGACCGACGAACTGGAGATGTACGGTGAGTTTGTTAGTACGGGACCGAAAAACTACAGTTAGAATGTGTTTTCAACCAGTGATCAGACACTTAAATCAACGTGTAATGTGAAGGGCACTACCTTAAACTATAAGAACTCTCGTGTTATAAACTTTGAATCGATGGTGATTAGTAATACTAAAGACTCTATTTTTGTATACAACGATAGGAAAATAGTTAGAGACAAGTGTTATTACAGCGTATTAAGCAGGCCCGAATCTAAACAGTATAGAATAAGCTACTCTAAACGACGAAGGATTGAAAACTTTGACACTTTACCGTTTGGGTATAAGGAATAAATAAAAAACAATAAAAAGAAACAAATATTTACTTACAGACTCCAGCTCATTGAGGATGAGCTCCAACTCATAAAACCGAAAGTACGTCGATTATAGAACCTGCAGTTTTCAGCTTCAGCGCTCCTGCCCACGCCACGATAATCGTCAGTATATAATTATATCCGTGATTATATTCACTTAGATTTCTCACTTCGCAAAGATCTGTCAGCCATAACTAAAAAAAGATGTTATTCACAATGTACCGGTTCAGAGGTATTTCTGCTAAGGCAGAACTTGTATGTAAAGCTGCTTATGTGATAGTATGACAACCCCTTATCGGTAAAAGCTCTAAAATTAAAAAAATAGTGTTCTAATAAGCGACCAGCATACTTAACTTGTTTATAAAATCTAAGGCCGTTTTTTTGACAGAGGTATTTCTGATAAGACAGACACACGTATGTAAAAATATATAGAGACGAAATCTAGCTTAAAGAAGAAGATACAGACATTTCGTTGCATACGTCACAATAATGAAGTTTCTGTTTACGCATTAGAAGACGTGCTACTGATTCGAAACTGGATAAAGGTAAATTCAAAAGGATGAATGCGGTACATCTTCTTAGAACGAGGAAGAAGGTTTAAAGGCACGTGCAGTATTTCAGGGGTCGTACTGAAAACAACTAATTTAAGAATAACCTCATATCTATGTAATTATAGCGGTAAATAAAGATTGTGTATTATCCTTTGCTAGTATTTAAAGTGTAATCACCATTATTATTATTAGTATTATTATAATGTATTCTTCTGTTTATGAACCAACATCAGCGGACATTAGAGATTTTACTGACTTGTTAATAAACTATATTACAATATAACCGTTCAAGATGAAAACGATGAAGTGAATGTACCTCAAATTCATGATGATTCACAGAAGAAGAGCGATGAGGCAGAGGAGAAGGATGCACCTCAAAACCATGATGATAGTGACGAATCACAGTCGAAAAAAAAGAAGACCGATAAAAATGTAATTAAATAAATGATGTATTGTTTTTAAAAATATATTTTCAAACGCCAGGTTTTTGTTCAATTTTTTATTAATAATCTTGTTTCCCGAATGGACGTTCGGAGCTGCTTATAAATCTAAAACCCTTTTTTGACAGAGGTACTTCCATTAAGAGAAGTATTGCCGTTAAGCTAGATCTTGTATGTAAAATAATATAGAAGCCTAATTTTCTGTTTAGTAGGGGCACTCTGTCATCATCTTGGCTTAAATACCAGATGAAAAATCTGAGATCACCGGTATATTCTACTTTTATCGTGTTTATCTTTTTAATATCAAAACCGAGATTTGTTTTTCTAGAATGTAAACATCGAAAATTGACAATGAATGTCACTTTGTTTAACTTTTTTAATATCAAACATGAATTGTTTTCTTTTTAAATACCTATTAAACTCAGCACGTGTTTAAATCGTGTATTAACCATAACAGTTGTAAATTTTGATGTATATCTATGATAATACTAAGGAGCTCTTAATTTCTCATTTTATTTTTAAAAGTAATTTTGTATGTATACACAATATAAGTACTGTTGAAGGTTGACTTTTACAACATCTAGGTGAAATTTTAAAGTTTGATGTAAAACAAAATCGTTTTTTTTATAAAAAAACGATCTCGGTTCATTTGTTTAGTTAATTGGATAAAGGTATAATTATTTTGTTATTTTTTTTAATTTAATTTTTTTAAATTTTTTAATTAATATCATTATGCGGGCACGTATTTGTGGATTAAAAACTTTATAGTTATTGATTCGCATATAATAAACCATTAAAACAGCTTATTTTTTATTTCCGCCACATCAATTGGGGGAAAGGTGGTCCGTGCAATGTAAATATGAATACAGGACAACTTTGTCTTGTTGGTATGGAGGCCCTAGTATTAGAATGCTATTTTAAACTTTAAGTTTTCGCACCATAACAATTACAGAAATCTACATCTACGTTTTAAACATAAATCAGTAGATGGAGCCATCCACACAAACAAGCGTGGTCTCTGCAGTGGAGCTAAGACTTTGTGTTAAGTTTAGGGGCCCTAACGGTGGTAGTATGCGGGTCCCAGACTATTTCCAATTTCCCGCCATAACAGTTAAATCTACTTTTTAAAATGTACTACTAGGTGGAGTCACGATCAATCTCTATTACAGAAAACATTCATTAGTTTTAAAAATACATTAGTAGGTGGCGTCACAAACAATCAGGGGGACAGACAAGGGGCGAAGACCTAAGAATAAGTTCCGAAGGCCGAAGGACCCCTTATAATTACTGTGTTACGTGCTGTTGACTTAATAAATTTCTTTTCGTTGTACTTGAGATTGATTTGGTCGCGAATGATTTGAATGACAGTAAAATTTAGTTAAACTCATAATTAAAACAAAAGGTATGTGATACATTATAGCTCATAATTAAAACCAAGATAAGTATTTCATGACAGAGAGCAGGTTCAACCGTTCGATAACTGTCATATAAGTTTGTGTAAGGGTCCCTTATTTCAAATTTCCCGGTATAACGATTACAGGTACCTATGTATGTAGCCAACTATATTACAGATAACATTAATTAGTCCATACACCACTAGATGGCGCCGCAAAAAAACAAATTAGTCCTAGAAGTACATCGGCAGATGGCGCCAAAATTCAAATTTCACCCAAAGGGGACCATGATGAGAGGCTAAGGCCTAAAAGCTAGTTCCTATACCTGTCTTACGAGATAGTACATACATGGCCTAATAAAGTACGGTCTGCTATTGCCGTGAACGAGGGCGGGCCAGAATTCCGCATGTCGTCACGCGGTTGTATGAAGTAAAACATTATACGAGTGTATATGAATCTGTCTGGCTAATGCTAATGCTTGCTGTATATTCGATAAATACGATTGCAAACTATATTTATTACAATGGCTCATTGTGCCGTGTACGGTTGCAATAATAATAGTAGGAAAACCAAAGGCATAAGTTATTATAGATTTCCCAAAGGAAATGACATTAAAAATCAATAGATAAATAGCTACAGCAGGAACGATAAAATAAATACAACATCAGGTAAGTTGCGTTATTTAAGATTTATTATTTCTCGTAATTGTACAGTATTTTAGCTAGAATATGTTCTATTGATTTTGATAAAGATGATTTTTATACATCTCTTCAACAAAAGTTATTGAATTATTCTCCTTCAAACGCTCGCAAGTTAAAGGAAAATGCAATACTTACAAAGCATTTATTTATACCAAAACCTTCTGAAAGTGAATCTAGTGTGGAAAAAAATTTGCGTGCAAAAGAAAGACAACAAAAACGAGTTATAAACGATCTACTTCAAAAAATTTTCTCGAACTCTGAAGATGTTCCGGAACAAATGGATATCCAGGACAGTTTGAGCACTTTCTCCAAGCTCGGATCAAAACTATGGTGTATTGCATGACCTGAGAACGCGAATAGGTTAATTAGAGAAACGTAATTTGGAATTAAATTTGAAAAATACTGTATTGTGAAAAGAAAACAATTTATTGAATGAAAAATTGGAAAAAACAAATAAAACCGTAGAACAGGCAATAATGACACTGAATTCTTTGTTTACACCTGGCATAAATAAAAGCGCTCGCGTTTGCTGGTCTGCTGAAGATATTTCTGCAGCAATATCTTTACGAAGAGTTAGTCCCAAGGCTTACACATATTTATTAATCAAAAATCAGTTGTTTTTATCACATGATTGGAATTTTTAGGTACCTACGGCTAAAATTAAATTATCCTCTCCCTGCTTTATCAACATTACGAAAATGGGCTTCTAAGTTTACTATATCTGAAGGTTTATTGTCAGAAGTACTAAGATTGATGAATTATTGTAAGTTTTTGTTATGAACGAATAAGTTCAAAGGTAAATATGTAATTAAAAATTATTATTAATTTTATTAAATACATAAATAAAAAGTTTATCTCGAGTAGGATTTGAACCTACGACCTGTACTTTGCTAGAGTACCGCGCTAACCAACTGCGCCATCAAGGTTCAAGCCCCAATCGATGTAAATTTTGTCTTTATGTATGTAGAACTGAATATTCTAAATATAATGAGATTACAGTCAAATTACTTATATTAATGGAACGTGAGCCTCCAATATCGCAAGGATTCACACATACCAAAGCAACTTGACTAATATTAAATTATTCATTCATAACAAAAACTTATAATAATTTAATATTAGTCAATGGATATTGCCGTTTCAGCGGAGTACAATAGTATCAAACCGACCACTAATAGATTTGTACAACACCCTAAAAAATTGGTATAATACTGATTATATTTTGACAAGCAAACTCAACCAAGATTTGTTGGAATATGTTCGTGCAATGGGAGGTACACATGATAAACCTTCGCCCGTAGACTTCAAATACAGATTAAAATTATATATATTAGGAAAATATTCCGATGCGATTTTGTTGATGAAAAAAAATACGTTCGAAACCTCTGGCGAAACGTGTCTCGCTCAACCACTACAGGACTTGCCAGAAATTTATAATTGTTTGACAGGACAACTATTGCAAGACGGTATTGGAAAAATACTACATCAAGGCGAAATTCATGATCAAGATATTAATTTTGCCCAGTTTAACTTAGAAACAACGAAAATTCATAAAGAAGGTTTGCTTTATATAACTGGATACGTTTCACATAAACTAAGAACGAAATACCCACACTTAGGCGAAAACGCCGAATCTGAAACACCTGAAAATTGGATTAACTTTATATCCGAAGCAAATTTAACAAAACCATCACATTGTTTGTCTGTAGTTGCAGAGAAAATGGAGTATTACTTTAATCAAGTGAATGGTGAGAACATTTGCCACGATTACACAATTATTAAAACAGTAATTAACTTAATTCAACAAAACTGTGATACGATATCGATACCTAACCACGCGCTGGAATACTTAGTTAGAGCGAGGACGTATATTCGAATTAAAGAACTAAATAAAAAAATGAGAAGCTGCAGCAATTCTACAGAAAGACGAAAATATGTTAAAAACCTGAAAAGGATTGTTTAGTTATTAGTAACCTTTTACGTTAGTGTTTTGTTCTCCCCTTTTTTTTTTTAATCCACACTATTATGTTTTATTTATGTAATAAAACACAGTTTTTTGAAATATGTTTGTGTTATTTATGCTTTAGTTAATTGTACGTACTCTAATAAGGCATTTTTTAGATTATGTCTGTGTCTTCCTATATTTTTCGTAAGTTATGCTTATGGAAGTGTTATCCGAACTAGTCACGTTTACAACCGCATGACGTCACATCAATGCCAACCTACTAATGCATTATGCGCAGTAACAGACCATTCTGTTATTAGGCCATGAGTATGAGGGCCCCTTATTAGAATACAGGTCTACGAGTTAGTGTGAGGACTCCCTTATTAGAATGCAAATATAAATATCCCGTCAAGAGGGCCACGACAAGGAGGCGAAGACCCTAACACAAGTTCTTAAACCTGGCTTATGAGATAGCGTTAGGGCCCCCTTATTAGAATGCAGATTCAAATTTCCAGCCAAGGCGGCTACGACAAGCGGGCGCAGACCCTAACGCAGGTTCCAAAGGCCTATGTCTTACAGGTTAGCAATAGGGCCCCCTTATTAGAATACAAATTTAAATTTCCCGCTGAGTAGATTAGGTTCTGAACTTGACTGAAGTAGATTTGGTTCTGAACTTGTCTAGCCCAAGGTCAACTCCAATGCTAGGCCCCAGGGTCAGCCTCAAGATCAAAATACGTCGCCCACGTGGGCGAGAGTGGATGGGGTCAACCCCGAGGTCAAACCCTAAGATCAAATCACGTCCCCCACGTGGCCGCCAAGGTCAAAAGTGGTCTTGTAAGTGTCTCCCTTCTACTTCAAACACTGCCACGGAAAGGATTTCTTACGATATGAATAAAATTTGAACCAGCGAAAAAACTAGTCTTAACCGTAAAAACTTTAAAAGGACTTTTAATGGCAAAATATAAGTTTGAAATGAATTGCCTTGAATTTTGTAAGTATCTCCAAGATCGCCCAAGTATTTTATGGACAGTGTATTTACTGGGAAACCATATAAATGTGTAACGTTTCGCTCGCCATTTTATTAACTAGGTACCTTTAAACTATTACATTTGTCACTAGACTAGAGAGCATAAAAACTCATAATTTTGTACCCAATACTTATAAATTTCTATTGCAATGTCGTAAAGGCACGAATACGTGTTCATAAAATCTAACCCAACTATAATATACACTAATAATGTTCACTAATTATAACTATGAAATATCTTAACATTATATACTAACACTACAATAAGTCAATTATCACAATTTTTTTTGGAGAAAACAATCAAAAATCACAACAAAACACGTAGGTTCGTATGAAACGCTAACAAGTTGTCCAAGCTGTTAGAGGCGGAGCTTGTGACGTCAGAGCAACGTACTTGAAAATGCCTAATTTGGACACAATGATATCTATTAGGCATTTTCAAGTGGCGTCACAACGTGTAACCTAGCCTGATGTTTGACAACTTTAACACACGTTCTTATGGGACGTGATTGTTTTCTGACGATAATCGTAGACGGTGAGAATGTTTCTGTGCTAATACTTGTAGATGAGGATTGTATTAATACAATTCACCAGAAATACGTGAATGAAGTGAATAATTATCCTACATAATAATGAAAAGTTCGTGCGATTTTTAGGTTAGTTATCATCAAACTAGTCAAATTAAAGAATTACATTCAAGGTAAGGTTCTTTTAATTGAACCTTATATCAAAACACAAGCAGTTATTACAAATAAGTTCAATCACTTTTTGATAGTGTTAATAAAACGCAGGTTTAATTATAATCACTTAAAGCCATTTTTTCTGGAAAGAAAACAGAGCGTACATTATTTTCCAAACTTCACATGGATTTTACCTTATTTACCATATACTAACACTACAATAAGTTAATTATCACGATTTTTTCTGGAGAAAACACTGAAAAATCACAGCAAAACACATAGATTCCTATGAAACGCTAATACAAGTTGTCCAAGATCAGCTGTTAGAGCCAGAGCTTGTGACGTCAGTGTGACGTACTTGGAAATGCCTAATTAAATTAGAAATACCGGATGCATTAATATTAATATTGCCAAAAGTTTTCTGAAATTAAAACTCGGTGTGTAAAACATTTATAAATCGTGTTCCTTATTACTATAGATAATTATTGTCCTTTTTTAGGTTGTTTATTTGATTGTTAGTTAACATCTTAGTTTGTAGAAATTCTTTGCTATTATATTTACTAATATTAAAATATTTCTTTATTTGGTAACTATAAGCTTGGTATGGGCGACATAATTCATTTTAAACCCCCTTCTAATCGGGGGCCCCGGACAGCGCCTCGGCTGTCCCGGTGTAGTTATTACAGCACAAAGCCCTTCATCAGTTGAAAGTTGAAAATTGTCTCAAGTAACCCCGTTTTACAATATGAATTTACTACTCATCGCTATCAGGCCATATCTAATTAATTAATTACTTCACCCACGTCTAAAAAAACCTTATGCAACAGTTCTTGGGTAAATACAAAGTATTTTACTCCTTCCGGTATCCATCACAATACATTAAAGAGAAATTAATTGCTTGATTAAAAGTTTTAATTACATAATTAACCTCTATAAGTACAATACCACAATCTTTTTTAATACAATGTTCTTAATAATAATTATGAACTTTGTTATAAAAATTCTGTGTGATTTAAAAAAAACGGTAATTTTTAATGTTGGCAGAATATGGGTGGGAAGACGTACTTGATTTCAAATATCAAATGGATAACCCCACCCACTTTTTTAATAAGTGTCTATGATGAGTAATGCTTATACGAGATACAACTTTAGATAACAATGTTAATTACCCCTTTTTTGTGGTGTTCATTTATGAGGATTAGTGTGGAATTTAAAAAGAGAAACGCAAGAAAAAGCACGATCGTTTACCTTTTTTTAACTTAAAAACACCTGCGTGACGTCATTCACATAACTTTTAAAATATGGCGTGTGGTCAACAACCGGGATTGTTTTGTTTTTGTTTAATATTGATGATGATGACATACAGTGATTACTTTGTAAATGCACAAAATAACAACTATGGTTCTTATTATCAACGAAACAACCAGTATGGAAATTATCGACCACCAGAACCAGGTGACAGAGATTACCGGACATTTACTTACAACAGTCGACGATATGGCCAATATCAACCAAATAATTTCGATTGGCAAGGTGCACCGGGTGACCCTCAAAGAGTAGGACAGGATGTTAGATTTCGATATGATCCTGTAAGTATTCATTATTTGTTTACATGTGAAGTGCAATACATACCCTATATTTATATGTGTATAAAACATTCCATGAGTATGAGCTGATTTATAATGTATTGCAAATACATACCCTTGTTGAGGCGTTATACATCAATTGAATACCGCAGTTAACATGTTAAGTAAGTAAATTTTAATGTTTAAGGTTGGAAATGCTGAACCAATATTGCCTGGTATTCTAGGAGGGTGGAGAGAAGATTTGCAAGGTAAACGTAGACCTGATACTATATATAGGGATATGAACGTATTTGTGAAAACTAAACATGGAGAAGTACAAGGGTTTAAAGTGTTTTTGTATGATACTCCTGATCCTGATTCGTTGTACAGACCAGGACGTGATGCTATTGAACGTGAACAAGGGTATTCTGTGGTTTTTTTGGGCATACCATATGCGTTACCACCTATTGATGAGGGACGCTTTAAGGTTTGTATAATAATAAAAATCTTAATCTTTTTGTGTCTTTTTATTAAATAAAATTGTATAAAATTTTGTAATTTATAAATTGATCTTTCTAGCTATAAATAATTATATATCATTGATTACGGTTTCATAGATTTATTTGTTTTGTACTCTCCTGCAAACTTCAGAATAATGCACATGGTTAAGTTGATAAGTTCCGTTAGTACAATAATGATTAATGTATAACAGGCAAGGGATATATAATCGTAATGTGTAATTTCACAATTAAGTTACTGGACTGATTTTTGTGTTGTAACTTGTTCGGATTTTACAATGACAGTTTAGTAATTAGTTAAATACTGCTTTTTAATTAAAATTTCTAACTTTATTGTACAATTCTTGCATCTTCGATTAGCTGAACCAGTGTTTTTGATGTTGATTATTCTAAAGTCTGATTTATGTGCCATTTAAGATTTAAAAGTTAAAAGTGAGGTTATACTGTAAGGTATGTACACATTTTATGCACCATTGAACTCTATATGAACTGGAATGGTGACGAAATTATTTAAGAGGTATGCAACCACAATGGTGTAGTATCCCCGTCCTTGTTTATCTCATAGTGTTAAATGGAGAGTTTATAATTGACTCTAAATAATTGCTATTTTAAAAATTATTTGGCAATAATTTTATAAAATTTGCTATTGAATAGAAGTATACAGGGTGTCCCAAATAGAATAGGGTAGTATGGGTATCTTTCTTATTATTAAAGATAGAGATTGGGTTAAATGGGCAATATTGTGCCATTTTTTGGACTGAGTTCGATACACCGTGATATATATATATATATATATATATATATATATAATAAATGTTCAAAGTGCTGGCCATTTTCATGTACACACAATCGATACCGTTTTACAACACTGTTAGTAACTGTTCGCAATGTATTTCAATGAACACCATTAAAGCCTGCCACCACTCCTTCACGTACTTCTGCATTATTGTAATGGAAATTACTACCATATACTTTTTAGTAAGTGTATTGGTGGCAATTACTCTATTATCAAAACGGTCATTTAAATATAGGATAACATTTCCAGCATTATGTGCGGGAGCGCCATCCTGCTGATACACCATATTTGAACATTTTGTGCCAAAGGTAGATCATCTAATAAATCTTCAAGATATGTTTGCAGAATTTCCATGTAACGCTGCGCTGTTAAGGTTTCATCAAAAATTGCAAATATTTTCATGTCCGGTTGGCTATGCGCTGGAAAATTTGTTAGATATTCATGAGCAGCAAGACGGGAGTTTTTGTAGCACTTTATGTATGTACAAAACATATATTGTTCATTTGTTGGCTAGGTTGCCATTAGGAATAATTAAAGAAAAAACAATTATTATAAATTTATTACTTAATAATACAACACAGCAATACTAATTATTTACACAATCAATAAACTAATACAACTTGACAGTTAGTTGTATTATAATAAATTTGATTTTATTGTTAATCATGGCTACTTGATTTAAAATGAAAACAATTAAAATTTCCCATAATTTGTTATTCGTACATAGGTTGTTAAACATCATTGAAAAGAGAAGAAAAATCCCATTTAATTGTATAAAAATCCAATATGGCGCCCATCTAAAATAAGAAAGTTGCTATTAATATCTTGGGAAACCGTCATCTTGAATTTTATTTTGACATCATTTTTAAGTGTGCCTCAGCGAAGTAACTTTGATCTAAAACTTTTTTTCATATCTTTTATAATCACCGAGATATTTGAGTTTTTAGATCGGCGATTTTTGTTTTTTTTTAAATAATTTTCATTTCTGTTAAATATGTTCTATACTTATCTCTAATAGTTTCGGAGATATTTAAGTTTGTTCAATTTTTTCGTTGGTAACACTGAAGAAGAGTAAAATTAGTCGGTCAAAGCAAGCTATGAATACATAAGAAACTAAAAAACAACATATTAACTAAAATACAAACACTTAAAATTATGATAAATGATCAATGTGACCACCATTTTGTTGCTGGCAAACATGAAGTCTTTGAATAAAAGGGTGATCACAGAAATTAATTCAACAACGTAAATTTGAAAATGCTATATCTTCATTTTTTTAAATAGCACACCCTATATTTTTTAACGCCTTGTCTTCGTCTATTAGTCGGCTTTAATTTTTATTAAATATGTTCTATACCTATCTTTAATAGTTTCGGAGATATTTAAGTTTGTTCAATTTTTTTCGTTGATAACACTGATGAAGAGTAACATTAGTCGGTCAAAGCAAGCTGTGGATACATAAGAAACTAAAAAACATTAACTGAAATACATAAATTGTAATTATAATAAATATTGTATGAAACCACCATTTTTAAGAGATATTTGAGATGTTTTTAAACAATTCATTGTAAAATTAAACAATTTAATCAAAAGAGCGTAAAACAAAAGATGAACGAAAACAAATGAAGAAATCAAACTTGTCAAACAGTGCTAATATTTGTGTAGTATTGTATACTTACTTCCTAAATTACAAAATGAATTTTTCGAAAGAAGAACTTGTTAATGTGATTTACGTCCTTGGTGAAAGCGATAAAATTGTCTTTTAGCTCATCAATTTATAAGCAAAATTTCCAAATGCACGACACCCGCAAGTTTCAGCATTTGCAAGATTGAAAGAGCGTTTCGAGCAAACAGGCAGTATTCATTACGAAGACAATTTAGAACGAGAAAGAACCGCAATTAACGAAGGTAATGAACATTTAGTTCTTCAATGCGTGATTGAAAATCCTCACGTTTCTTGCCGACAATTGGAATTAGAAGTTGGAGTTTCAAAAACATCAGTTAATAGAATTATAAAAAAATATAAATATCATCCATACCATGTCCAACTTGCACAAGAATTAGACGAGGATGACTTCGTTATAGATTAAACTTTTGCAATTGGGCCATAAATAAAAATTTAGAAAAACCCAACTATTTTAGCCGATCTTATTTACTGATGAAGCTATTTCCACAAAAATGGATACGTTAATAGACATAATTTCCATTATTACGATACTGAGAATCTCAGATTTATAATTCCTGTTGGTCATCAAAACCGCTGGTCACTTAATGTTTGGACCGGAATGATTGGGGAAAGAATTATAGGACCATATTTTTTGAAAACACGGTCAATGGAGATTCATTTTAAACTTCTTGCGCAACGAATTTGAAACTTTTATGAAGATTTTTCTTAGAGAAATGTGGCGGCAATTAGATGGCGCTCCTACGCATTTTAGCAGAAACGTTAGAAATTATTTAAATATCCAGTTTCAAAAGAAATGGATTGGAAGAGGATGGCCGATCTGGCCTGCAAGATCGCCTGACTTGACAAAGCTGGACTTTTTCTTTGGGGTTGATTAAAGAAAAAGCTATCAAACTCCTCCAACGACTGTAGATGATATGAAGGCAACAATTAGAGACGTCATTCAAAATATAAATGTTTCCACGTTACGAAAAGTAAATTTGTCGTTTATTCAAAAACTCCATGTTTGCCAGCAACAAAATGGTGGTCACATTGAACATTTATTATAATTTTAAGTGTTTGTATTTCAGTTAATACGTTTTTTAGTTTCTTATGTATTCATAGCTTGCTTTCACCAACTAATGTTAATCTTCTTCAGTGTTATCAACGAAAAAAATTGAACAAACTTAAATATCTCCGAAACTATTAGAGATAGGTATGGAACATATTTAACAGAAATGAAAGCCGAGTAATAAAAGAAGACAAGGCGTTAAAAAAATATAGGGTGTGCCATTTAAAAAATGAAGATATAGCATTTTCAAATTTATGTTATTGAATTAATTTTTGTCATCACTCAGTATATTGAAATCCAATTTTGACAATAGATTAAAGTAAGCTCATGTATGAATAAATTCTATACCAAGATTATTTTTTATCTTTAAAAATAACTGAGATACGCCTACTGAATTACTACATAAAAATGTCAGTTTTAGTTAACTTTGCAAATATCTCAAAAACTGTAAGATTTAGCTTGTAAGTAATTCTTATAAAAAAGATGTAAAATTATAAGGAGAATCGAAAAATAAAATAATATATAGGGTGTTCTATTTAAAAATCTAAAGTTCTATATTGTACCGCTTTTATATTACACCTGTAGAAACCAAACTATTTTTAGATTATGCAGCTTATAAAAATGACAACTTTCGTATTTAAACTTATCTTCTACTTTTTCTTTTTTTAAATGGAACACCCTATATATTATTTCAAATTTAGATTAAGCTCATCTCCCCATACTTCCAATATAGGGTTTCGTTACGTTATACAGGTATTTCAAAAGTTATGGTCAATTGTACACGAAATCATTCTCATTTCAACGTCTTGTATACCCTAGACAGAACAACCTAACAATAATTTTTCCAGGCATAACTTTTTGACATTGGTACAGTGTTACGAAAGTGCTATTTCTTTATTATTGCACCAATTGAATATAAGCGAGCCAAAACTCGAACACCTGATTTTGTCAATTTTTTCAAATGAATCACCCTGTATTTTATTTTAAAAGTGAAAATATACTTTATGTTCTTTCATTTTATTAAGCACTCCTATAGCTAAAATCGTTAATTTCTGAGATATTTTCAATTTAATAACAGAAAGAGATTTTTTTAAAAATTTCTATTATAACAAGTTAGCCGTGAACAAATAAAAGTGTATTTTTACATACTATTCTTCGAACGGACCTGTCACTAATATCATGCTGACGCGAGATTTCACGTGTACTAATATGTGGATTATGTGTAACTTCAAGCATCACGTTAAATTCATTTTCCTCATTAAGTACAGGTCTTATCCTTTCCTTCTTTTCATAAACTATTGAACCCCTACGATTAAAACGATCTACTAACCTTTTCAACGTTATTTTCTGGGGTTGTCTTCGTGCGGGATATCTCTCTTTGTAAATTCTTTGTGCTAATAAACAATTTTCCATACATTCTCCCAGTACCCATATCATGTCTATTAATTCCTCAACGAGAAAGTTCATTTCAAACAGTATTTAAGTATTTACAAATTAATAAACACTACACAACCTCAAAGAAGTTTGTTAAATGACAAGCTACTAATTATTACTGAATAATATCTATCTGTCATTTGTTCACGGCTAACTTGTTACAATAGAAATTGTTAAAAAAATGTCTTTCTATTATTAAACTGAGAATATAATTCAGATGTCACATGGTACATTTTTGATTACTTTCATTGGTTAAAATACAAAAACTAATAGGTTATCAGATCGGTGATAATTTTATCACCGCATGTTGACTGTCACATGATTTTAATGAATAAAATAGTTTACTGTCAAAGTGACAAAAAGTTTCAAAGAAATAAATAATTGTATTGATTATCTTGCAACTGTAATATTTACTATCAAAGTGACAGATCGTTTAAAATTGTAAACTTTAAAAAATATATTTTCTATTAACGTTTATTATATTCTCTTACCAAATATAACACGTGTTATGATTAATAATTGATGATACCACTCGTTAAAACCTGTAGAAAATTGAACAAGTGCTTCGCTCAAGCTATCATCGATGATAATCATAACACTAGTTTTACTATCCCCGAAAATATCTCAGAAATTAACGATTTTAGCTATAGGGAGTGCTTAATAAAAATTAAAGAACATTAAGTTTATTTTCACTTTTTGAAATAAAATACAGGGTGATTCATTTGAAAAAATTGGCAAAATCATGTGTTCGAGTTTGGTTTGCTCTATATTCAATTGGTGCAATAATAAAGAAATAGCACTTTCTCGTAACACTGTACCAATGACAAAAAGTTATGCCTGGAAAAAAATATTTTTCGTGTACAATTGACCATAACTTTTGAAATACCGTGTATAACGTAATGAAACCCTATACTGGAAGTATGGGGGAGATGAGCTTAATTTAAATTTGAAATAATATATAGGGTGTCCCATTTAAAAAAAAGTATGTTTGGTTCACCCGGGTAATATGTAACACCCTGTAAATACGAAAATAATTTTATAATGTGAAGTTTGAAGTTGCCTATAATTTTTGTAAATAACTTTTTTGATATCTCCTTTCATAACGGTTATATCGTACTTCGACGCACTAATGCCGCAATATATATATATATATATATATATATATATATATATATATATATATATATATATAGGCATATCAACAAAGCAGGGTCATTGCCTCACCCCCACGGGTGCTTATCCCCTAACTACATAACATGTTACAAAAAAATATGTTACATGTGGGACGTATATTAGAGTCATATTTTGTTTTAATTAATCTTTAAACAAATAACTGCACTCACGAACTCACTTATTATTATAGTCTTTTATGAGTCTTTGCTGTTTCTATCACTTTCTTCCATTCTTTTCTTTCCTTACACAATGTTATCCAATTTACTATTTCCATTGCCTGTAGGTCTTCTATTACATTCTCTTTCCAACTAGTTTTAGGTCTTCCTTGGTTTCTTTTAATGTTGGGTTTCCATTCTGTCACTTTTTTAATTGCTCTCGTATCCTCACTTCTCATAATGTGCCCGAACCACTTCAGTCTTTGTGTTTTCACGTGTTTCATAATATCTTCTCCCTTCAATGCATTCACTATTTCAAAGTTCATTCTTTGTCTATATTGTCCATTCTCCTTTTTTACCGGGCCTAGGGTCTTTCTCATAATTCTTCTTCCTCATCTACTTTTTGAAATGACCAAGTTTGCATAGCATATGTTACTATTGGACGAATTAGCGTTTTGTACATTCTTACTTTCGTTGCTTTTCTAAGTTGTCTGTTGTTAAAGAAATGTTTATAGCTGTAGAAACACCTGCTCCCTTTTTGTATTCTCTCGTGTATTCGTTTATATTGTGTATGTGGGCTTGTTATAACTGATCCTAGATAGTTAAAAAGGCTTACTTCTTCGAAACTGTAGCTTCCAACCCTTAAATTTGTCATTTGTTCCTGATTTTTGCTGTATCTTGTTTTTTTTTCGTTGATCTGTAGTCCATAGTATTTTGCCTCATTTTCTAGCTGTTGTGTTTTTTCAATCAGGCCTTTTTTGCTTTTGCAGATTAACACCACATCATCTGCATAAGCCACGACTTGTGATTCTTTGTTCGAGATTGTGCATTGTATGTTTAGTTTTTTTATTACACACTCTAATACTATGTTAAATAGAAGGGCGGACAATGTATCGCCCTGATTGACACCCTTATTTACTTTTACATTGTTCGTACTAACTGTATTTATTTGTATTATTTGCGTCTGTTTCTTTGAGGGTCAATCCCACTAGTCTTTTTAGCTTGGTAGGGACATCCAGATGCTCTAATTCGCGTAACATTATTTGCCTTATTATGGAGTCGGATGCCCCTTTAAAATCAATAAAAAGTAAATGTAGCGCTATATCGTGTGCCTCTGCTTTTTCCACTTTTCGTTCAAGAATGTGTATCGCATCTGTGGTACTCCTGCCGGGTCTAAAACCTTGTTGATAATCGCCCACTATTTTCTCTGTGTATTCTTGTAACCTTTCCTTGAGTGTGTATGCAAACACTTTATATGCTGTATTTAATAGCGCTATCCCCTTATAGTTTTTACAATTTTCTTTTTCTCCTTTTTTTGGAATGGGAAGTATAGTTCCAATTTTCCACTCTGGATGCATTTTTTCTTCCTTCCATATCTTAAATATTAGATCATGTATCTGTGCAAATAGTGCTGGTCCGCCTTATTTTATTAACTCTGCAGGAATTGTGTCCGGTCCTGCCGCCTTATTGTTCTTCATCCTCCGTAATATTTTTGTTACTTCCTCCAGGGTTTGTGAAACAGTTTGCTCTTCTGGTCTCGTCAATGCCTGCCGCTCTCATTTTCTTGTTCATTTAGAGTCGTGTCGTTGAAAATGTCTTTAAAATAATCTTCCCAGATCTTCTTTATTCCATTCTCATCGTGCACAAGTTTCTTGCAGCACTGCAATGTTCATTCTATACTTTTCCAGCTCTTCTGCCACTATGTTCATTTTCCTAGCTTCCAACAAGGTGTTTATATTCCATGTTGCCACCACTTAATTTTGTTTTGGAGTCGTTAGTGTTTTTTGATTTGTTATTATACTTTTCTTTCCTGCTTCTGTGTTTATCTTTTTTTGCACGTTTTCCTTTTCTGTTGCCTTGGTCGTTTCCTGTGTTTCCCGTCCTGAGTATTTTATTCTTAGTTTTTTGGAGGTTTTTGTTTCAGTGTTCCCTCCTTCCATTCATGGGTTATATTATCTATGATTATCTTTTGGTAACCTATTTTCATTGTCTTTCCCTTATTTTTTTCTTCCATTGCTTTTTGTCTAATTTTAATCTGTATTTCTCTTTCCTTTATTGTAAGATCATTTTCTGTTATAATTTCAATCCCCCTTAATTTCTTCTCATTTTCCATTATTGCTTTCTTATCTTCCTATGAACTGAGTCTTACCATCACTATTCCATTTTCTGCATTTTTATTTCTCTTAAAGACCTTTTTTTATCTCTGGTTTTATTTCCAATGTTTGTTAGATAAATTTTCCTATTTCTTCTCTTGTATCTTGTTCTTTTAGTTGAATTCTTTTTATTATGATATTGTTTCTTCGTTGCTGTCTATTTTGTTCTTCTGATCGTTTCTCTACCTAGATTATCAACTTTTTCTTCTAAGATTTTCTTCTCTTCATTCCCATTCTTGGACCATGTTTTTCATTTCTTCTTGATTTTTTTGTATCTGTTTCTCTTCAAATCTTCTTGACCTCTTCGAAGATTCTCAGTTGTTTTTTTTATTTTCTTCTATTGTTTCTTGCAGGAGATGGGCAAGGCATCTTAGCTGTTCCACTTGGTTCTTAATATTAGTATCCAAATTCGATTCAGTGCCCAGACTGAGTGACTCGTTACTTTTGTCATGATCAAAAACGTCAACGCATAAAATTACATTGTTTTAAATTCAGAAGTAACAGTTGGCTCAATCTCAACACAACCTTTATTAATAGAAATCTTTATCTTATCGTTGAAAAATAAATCCTTACCTAACAAGCATTGACGTTTTCGGTATAATATAAAACAATAAATCTAAATAAATGTTATTAATAGTAACTGATCGTTTACATGAACCCAACACCTCATTATCATTATTAATTGGTTCATGTAAATTCGTATCTGCAATTAAATCGGCACTAATAAAGGAGACGAGACTACCTGAATCTAAAACTGCAACTAGTTTCGTTGGTTGTTGATCGTTAAGATGCAACGTTAGAGAAATGTCGACCATTACGGCTGGAGCTATCGGGCACATTATGACACAATGTGTGGGGGAATCAGCTGGTAGAGCCACAATCAGAACAAGAACCCAAATCTCTCTTAGGTTTCTGACACTCGGAAGATCGGTTCCCTAAGGCGTTGCAATTATAACATCGGCTGCCAGAGTTGTTATGCACTGTGTTCTTAAAAGAGTTCTTGGTGACTGAAGCGGTACCAGATGTGGAGGTTACAGAACCACGATCTTCGTTTTGTAACGGTCTTCATAGCTTGGAGTAATTCCGAAATTGTATGAAAATTCTGCATTCTGGCTTGACCCTGAAGTATGCGGTTATCAAATCCGCCGATCAGGTAATCAATAACATCAGGTTCACTCAGTCCTACTTAGTTATAACTTTTTCGGTAAGATAATTCGAAAAATTTTCGCTTTTCTTCCACTTCCTGCTTTCCATTTTTCTATTTAACGAAATTTTTCTTGGACGACAATCAAACATTAACCCATTGTAACGTAATCTACTTTGCTATGATTCCATGATTTGGCTTGTTTAGTTAATTTACCTACTGAAATTAAATGCATAACAGTATCAGGTACCTCGTAATATGTTGTACAGCGTCTATGGGTTGGATCCATGCCCTCACATCATCATGTCCACTAAATTTCGGTAATAAGGATGCTATTTCAGTATTTTTGAAAGTTGGTGGTGACGGCGTCCTTCGATGACCTTTACAATATTCACGTTCAACATTCAAAGGCGCGGCGGCAGCAGCTTGTTGATGAGTCATGAGAGCTCTAACGGTCATTGTAATTATTTCGTCTACGCTTAAATTGTAGGCCTGGCGTGGAGAAGTTGAGGATTCATTATGATCTTCGTTATTCATTATGCGGGTATGGTTTTTCCGGTGATTAGTAATAATAATCGGCGAATTTTTACGAATCCCACTTCTGAGAACTGTAGTCTACTCAAATAAACAAAATGTAGGAAACTACAGTCTTATCACTTAATAATTTATTCAGGATCAAAAAAATTTCCTTCAAACGAAACTTAAAGCCCTCCTCATCGGCATCATTTCCGACATGTGCCGTAGGCCACTCAAGATGCCAGACGAACAACAATACGTACTGCCAACTTACGCGGGAAATCCGCGCATTCAAACTTACACGTTATACCTGCTAGCATATAACGACTACTTGCTAAATTATTTTGAAGCATTCCTATAAGGGAAGGGTTAATGACCTCAGTGGTGAAGTTACTGACCTCTTACACAGGAGATTTGATTATTGGGCACATCTGCTTAGTTTTTGTCACTTATGCTTAATACAGTTTCCCTGATTATTGAGTACTACAGCAATTATGAGTTACTGACTTCGACAAAATATAGGGTTAATCGCAGTAATTAAGCAACCATTACATCTGAAACCAAACAAAATCATTAGTTTATTCATCTGGATATGAAATAACCACGGATCATTCCTAATATTACCACCATCGTTTCAAACTGGGTTGCAGTCTAGTGTTACTATGTTACGTAGAGGTCAAGCCTACTCGTAAAGGACTCACGACCGTTCTGATCTGTATTACATTTTCCGTTTATTTAAATTTTTTTTATAATTTTAGACTTTCATAGCAATTAAAAACTATTGATTTCAAAAAATAGGACAATGACAGGAATTAATTAAAAATTACTGACCTGAAAAAATAGGTTAATAACAGCAACTCAAAAGTGAGGATTGTTTGTCTTTACTTGTAGGTCGTTGACTTTTTATTTTCAATGCGTAAGTAACTTCGGTAGTAAAGTCATTGATAAAAGATGTTGCTATTTCCAAAATGTTTAACACTGAAAGAAATTACTGCGTTCACAATGCATAGAAGGTTCACGTACCATTAGTAAGGAATATAACTGTTTTATTGGGTACCGGGTGGATCAATAAACCAATCCTCCAGCTATATCTCAGGAACCGTTTATCGCACAGTTTTGGGAAAAAATCCCCCTTTGTAAAAATGGCCACTGGAAATCGCTGAAAATAACTTTGAAGTTTCTAGCTTTACCGCTAGAGGGCATAATTTTTATAGAAAAATTTAAAAACAATTTTTTTATAAAATATGTCCAATCATAGTAGGTATTAAAAAAGTAAATTAGAATGATGCATAATTTCTGCACAAATTTTGTTAAATACTTTTTTCAAATAAAGGGTGGGGGAGAGTGGGAATGTTTGTATGAATAAATGCCTATAACTTTGGTTTGGATCAACCGATTTTAACGAAATTGTTCTCATTCGTAAGGGCGTAGATGAACCAATCAGATCTACTATAAAATAATTGCGTTTAGTTTTAATTGTCGTAGATAGAGGGCACTTTCGAATAAAAAAAATAAAAATTTGTCTATGTTAAAATTTTTGAATGGAAACATCTAAGTATTGTAAATTACAACGGAAACTGATTAAATTCGTAACAAAATGGCGCAAACCCCATGTCGATATCTTTTGTCTAACTCGAGATATAAGTAAAAACGCGTAAACATACGTAACTATTATTATCATGTAGTTCTCCACCAACTTTTCGTGAAAGGGATTTTCGATGCAAAGCTGGATTACTGCCATTGGACGTTAGGTATGCTGGAAGAACAACCACATATCGTATCAAATATTTTGTGGACAGACGAAGCCACCTTTAGTGTTAACCTGCATAATATGCATTATTGGGCTGAAGTAAATCCGCACTGGATGGAGGAAGTGCTGCTTCAAGGTAGGTGGAGTCAACGTTTGGTGTGGTATCGTTGATGGAAAAATCATAGGACCATTTTTCTTTGAAGAAACTTCAAATGGCGATACATATTTAAATTTTTTGGAAAATGGATTGCCTATTCTATTAGAAGACATTTCCTTACTAACAAGAAGAGATCTGATATTTCAGCATAATGGGTGTCCTGCGCACTTTTCCAGACGAGTTAGAGACTATTTGAATTTAAGATATTCATATAAATGGATTGAAAGGGGAAGTATGATCAGCTAGATCTCCAGGCTCAATATGTCTAGACTTTTATCTATGGGGAAGATTGAAGGAGTTAGTTTTTCAAACTCGACCAACCACGCGACAAGACATGAAACAATGCATTAGAACCGCAATAAATAGTACATCCATAGCTGAGATTGAAGCAGCTGTTATGTCTACCCGCCATAGGATTACGTCTTTGTGTGGACAATGATTGAAAACATTTTGAACATTTAATTGAACATTAAGTTTTAATGTGTGTCATCTTCTTTTCATATAGTTTGTTATTTTAAGCCATAATACAGTGAGCCAATACTAGTTACGTATGTTTACGCGTTTTTACTTATATCTCGAGTTAGACAAAAGATATCGACATGCGGTTTGCGCCATTTTGTTACGAATTTAATCAGTTTCCGTTGTAATTTACAATACTTAGGTGTTTCCATTTAAAAATTTTAACATGGACAAATTTTAATTTTTTTTTTTATTCGAAAGTGCCCTCTATCTACGACAATGAAAACTAAATGCAATTGTTTTATAGTAGATGTAATTGGTTCATCTACGCCCTTACGAATGAGAATAATTTCGTTAAAATCGGTTGATCCAAACCAAAATTATAGGCATTTAATCATACAAACATTCCCACTCTCCCTCACCCTTTATTTGAAAAATAGAGAAAGTATTTAACAAAATTTGTGCAGAAATTATGCATCATTCTAATACTTATTTAATACCTACTATATGATTGGACATATTTTTAAAAAAAATTGTTTTTAAATTTTTCTATAAAAATTATGCCCTCTAGCGGTAAAGGTAGAAACTTGAAAGTTATTTCCAGCGATTTCCCTTGGCCGTTTTCACTAAGTAAATTTTTTTCCCAAAGCTGTATGATACACAGTTCCTGAGATATAGCCGGAGGATCGGCATTTTTGGTCCACCCGGTACATGGCACTGAATTAAAGAATTAAAGCTACGTTAGTCACTCTTATCCAATGCATATTGCCGTTTTTGTTTATTTGTAATATTGTATTTGTTTAAAAATGAAATTTGTTACAGCCTCCAAGGTGGCATAAAGGTTGGCAATTAATGCAAGCGACAGAATTTGGTCCGGCCTGTCCACAACCTATTCGTTACGTTGGTGCATCTAAAGGAGTTAGGGATATGGACGAAGATTGCTTATACCTCAATGTTTACACACCATCTGTATGTTTAAAAAACTAAGTTAATGTAAATATATATTTTATGTAGATAGGAGGAGTATCGTTAAATTATCCCGTGATGGTTTACATACATGGTGGAGATTTTATGCATGGAGCATCGAACACATTTCCAGGACATATTATGGCCACATTCTTTAAGGTCGTTGTTGTTACTATAAATTATCGATTGGGCGCTCTTGGTACTACAATGTTGTTTTTCATAATAATTAAATATATGTTTTATTTCACTAGGTTTTTTAAGTACAGGTGATATAAATTCGCCGGGAAATTACGGGATTCTAGATCAGTCGATGGCTTTAAGGTGGATATACGAAAATATCGAGTTTTTTAATGGGGACAAATACTCCATAACTCTCTTCGGCCCAGGCGCCGGTGCAGCATCTGCCGGTCTTCTGATGGTTGCACCTGATACAAAGCATATTGTAAATAAAGTAATAGCGCAGGTATTAAGGCGAAAATAAATTTTGATATGTAACTGAGTGGATTATTTTTTAGAGTGGGTCCGCTGTCGCAGATTGGGCATTTATAGTAGATAAATATCGAGCACAAAATACAAGTAGAGTTTTCGGACAACTTTTAGGTTGTAGCATTGAATCTTCTTGGAAATTAATAAATTGCCTTAAACAGGGTCGCAGTGCCTTAGAACTTGGCAATGCAGAATTTCCTCCTGAAGTTGGATTGTTTCCTTGGGGACCTGTAGCTGAAATGAATGTGACAATGCCTTATTATGAAGGGTGGTATGAAAAAGATTGGCATTTTATACAAGACACACCGGAGAATTTAATTAAGGCTGGAAGGTTTAATTCTGCTTTGAAGTATATGTCTAGTGTCACTTTAAAGGAAGCGTCTGATTTTATTTGTAAACCTATTAATCATCTTTATACAATATGACTTATTTAGTTTGTTTGTAGATAAAAATGAGAGCTTAGCACCCTATTTCGAGTTTGATCAGAGTTTTGTTGATCAAAAATTAGAGAATTTGTCCTGCGATTTAATTACACATTAAATCCAAATGGTACATATGAAGCCATTAAGTATATGTATACTTATTGGCCCAATCCCAAAAATCGTACATTCATTAGAGAGCAGTACATAAATGTAAGTTTATACGTTGCGGTTGTGTTCATATATTTGCCGGTTTCAAAAAGCAAGACATGTTGTAGTTACTGGTCTCTGAACTTATTACAATATTGCACTCTCTTCGTCAGCGGGTAAGATTAAATTTTGTATTGATTGCGACGAAGTTATATAATTAATAAATTTCATTTGATAGTGATTATTTACTATAAATTCATTCCTACAATTTAGTTCAGTCGAAACGCAAAAATATACATTTTTAAAAAAGTACTTTATTTGATTTCTTTATAAATAACTGCGGAAGAGGTTCACCTACAATTTTCATGTTTAATGACAGTTGATAGATGTGTACAAGGTACATTCATGCCAAATATCAAAACAATCGAACGCCAAATAAAAAAATTATAACATTCTAAACTCAGGTGTCTTGCTTTTTGAAACCGATTGTAGATAACATTTTATTTTTGATTTTAAACAATTTCAATGCTTCAGATCTGTATTAAACGCCGTACTTTCTCCATATGTTGGACTTTATCGTAGAGCATTCGAGAGCGCCTCTACACTTTTATTTATGTTGCTCTTGCATGCTAGCAGTTTGTGACACAGACACTTTTAATTGTGCTGAAGATAAGACCTAGCTCCCCACAATATTTTTAAGAGCAGAAGTAATTGTTATGACCCGTTGAGTAGTAAGCTAAAATAAGGCAAAACATATCTTTCCATAAAAGATTCTTTACTGTTTGTGTTTGACTAGTTACTTCCAGGACTGCAGCTACACATTTTTCCAGGAGGAGCAAGCCCTAATTTTGGCGCTCCCCGTTCTACCACTTAACACCAGTAATTTGCAAATAACAATTCATGTAAAGTATTTTTATTATACTGCAGGGAAATGTTATACATACATACAACGATGTAAATTGACCTTTTCTTGATTTTTGGGCTGCAAATGTCTTGATTATTTCGTCAAATAAGATCGACGACGCTCGTTGATGTTCAATTGATATGAGACTTAACCTTTAAGTGCTCGCGTGGCGCCTGACAGGCGCCAAGCGTACTTTGAATTGAAATATCTTTTTTGTTAATCCATCCAAATATTTGTGCCTCAATGTATTCCTCAGGCATCTATGTTTGAATACAGTCAGCTATAAAAACATCCGTTATTTATATTAGTTTCCTCTAAATAAATTTATAAATAAAATGGCTCGCGAAGTGGTGCCGGTGAGGCGCCACGCGAGCAGTTACGATAGTCATAAGTTCGTGATACATAAATGTTGTTATAGCTGCGTTCGTTGCGTCAGCATCTGTTTCAGTGTTGTTTAGACTTTTGTATGATCAACATGTGGAAGTTTAGTGATAAAAATAAACCTCTAGCTAATGAAGTACTTGAGAGTATTATACAAGATGAACATTTTTACGACTTTTTCGATGATGAAAACAATGAAAGTGTTATTGACTCTGATCATGAAAGTATCGACAGTCATGATAGTAATTCAAACTGAAGTGACTGACGATGATATCAGTGATGGAAATAACGGAGAAAATAATGATGATGCTTTTCTTGGTAAGGGTTTTAATACTTTTTATTATATAACTATGTAATTTTATAATGAAACTTTTTGAAGGAAAAGATAAAATTACAAGATGGATGAAACTGCCACCACCGGCATCAAGAAGAAGAAAACATAATATTGTCACCCATTTACCTGGTACAATAGGTGTTGCAAAGCATGTAAAAGATATACACGAAATATTTGCCCTCCTTTTTGATAACTTCGTGATTCAACTTTTAGTTGACAACACAAATATGTACATCCAATCTAAAGTACTGCCTAATTTTGATAGAAGTAGAGATGCAAGAGACGTTACAACAAATGAAATGAAAGCTTTTATTGGACTCTTGATAATATCCGGTGTGATGCGTTCATCGCATTTGAATTATAAAGATTTATTTTCCAAAGATGATTTTGTTGGTGAATTTTTCTACAAAACTATGAATTATCAAAAATTTTTATTCATTTTACGCTGCATTAGGTTTGATGATTTGAGATCACGTGAAGAACGTCTTGCCAATGATAGATTAGCGCCTATTCGAGATTTATTTGATAACCTAGTTTCCAAGTTTCCAAAGTGTTTCTCACCATCAGAGTATGTGACTATTGACGAGCAACTAGTGGCTTTCCGGGGACATTGTAGATTTCGCCAGTATATACCATCAAAGCCAAATCGGTATGGGATCAAAGTGTTTGCTATGTGTGACGCCAAAAATTTTTATACAGTAAATATGGAAGTGTATTTGGGGGCAAATAAACTTTCTAATGCTCCTGAGGAAATAGTTATCCGATTGCTCACACCTATTGGTAAATCAGGTAGAAATATTACTACCGATAACTGGTATACTAATATTCCACTTGCTAACCGTTTGATTTCTCACCATAAACTAACAATAGTTGGAACACTACGTAAAAATAAAAAAGAAATTCCTCACGAATTTTTGCCTCACAAAAGCAAAGAAGTCAAAAGTACAACTTTTGGATTCACAAAAACAACAACTTTAATATCCTACATACCAAAAAAATCGAAGTCTGTATTATTGATTTCAACCATGCATCACGATAGTGCAATAGATACTGAAAGTGGCGACAAGAGGAAGCCTGAAATTCTCACATTTTATAATATGACTGATAAATTATGTGCCACCTATAATGTTGGTCGAAGAACAAGGAGGTGGCCTCTTACACTCTTTTTCCACCTTGTAAATGTGTGTGCTCTAAATGCATATATCATTTATAATCACAATAATCCTAATACAAAGATGGAACGAAGGAACTTCCTCAAATTACTAGGAAAAGAACTAGTAAAGCCCTATCAAATAAACCGCATGGAGTGTCCACGAATTCCAAGAAAAATAAGAAAACTCCTTGCTGAAGATGTTCAACTCGAACAACATGAAGAACCAAAAGCAGGAAACTCAAGACAGAGATGTTATTTATGCCCAAGGTCTAGAAATCGTCATTCTAGGCAAATATGCCTACATTGTAAAAAAAACGTTTGTTCAGAACATTTCAAAAAGTTGTGCAACGAATGCTATAAAGTATAGTTTGTAGTAGATTTTTTATTTGAGAATTTCATTTTTATTTATCCTTATTAGTTACCGCAAAATATTATTATGGGAAATAAAATGTATCACAATATGAGTGTCTGTTTATTTTTAATGATGTTTGACAATTGTTATCGGCAGAAATATTTAAATTCAGAGCAAAAAAAAGTCAGAGAAAACCTTGGCGCTTTGTAGGCGCCACGCAAGCACTTACGTATGTATAGTTCACGCGAGTACTTACAGGTTAAATTGGTTAATCTCTGTTGTTTCATAGTGCTCCTTAAATAACTCTTGATTAGTTTAAGCTTGCTAAAGCTTCTCTCCCCCGAAGCAACAGAGACTTGAAGAGTAAGGAATATTTATAGAGCTGTTGTTATGTTTGGGTAGCCCTCTTGCAGGTGTTCCTCATAAATAATTTTCAAAGTGGACTGTGCTGTGCTGTGACATATCTTAGACTACTGTCCATTTCAAGAGCATGATATTTAAAACTTTCTGTTTCATTGACCAGCTCCTCTCATCCAAAAATGCATAATGAGTGTTCCATTGAAAATAACAAAGTAGACGGAGACTTCCAGTATAACAGGAAGCGCTATAAGTCTGAAAATGCTTTAGTTGAAGAAAACGCAATCAATTATACCTGATTCTGAATTTTCAAGTTTTTATTTTAGCCACAATCCCATAAACTTCTAATGAACGGTGTCGCTGAAACACCCTGTATATGATACAATGTGTTATTTCTTATTCAAAGCACGTTTGTAATATTTAAAACACTATGGAACGTTAATTAGTTAATATTGCATAATGCCGACTAAAGTTGTTTAATCCACAATAAATAATTATTAATACCCGTTAACTCACACTAAGTAATTTTGGGCTTCCAGAATTTACTTGTTTATTTGAACTAAACTAAAAGGTTTCAAAACGCAACATTTATTGGGTATGACGGGAATAAAAATTTAGGTAAGTGAAGCTTAAATTCATCACAACTCCAAGCTTTGCATGTGATCTATTCGGTGTGTGCTTTCCGTGCGGTCTCAAATTTAAAATACATATACCTAAATATTTTTCCAGTATGAAAATAATAGATTTATACTATACATTATCATATTTTAAATGATGGTGTATTACACTCTAGTCGTGTCGCTAGAGATTGTTTTATATACCTAAATTTACGCGCGAAAATCACCATCTATTATACTGTATCGATAGATGTACATTTTTAAAACTTAATTCTGGCATATTTAGTCCTTATAGCGGCAGTGGTAGATCATGGGTCACATAAATTAGTAAAAAAAAATAGCATAAATACAAAAGACGTCCAAAATGCTTTTTATAATCATGATGACAAATATATTTTTAACTTTGTATTAATAGTATTAAATACTACGTAATATTAAGCCAAGGTAGCACGTCTTCGCTAGACATTGCTATTGTTAATTACACGGTTGTTTTACAATTTTCAAAAATAACATTTATTCTCATTTAAATTTGAAAAATTTATATTTAAATTTCATCATACCAGCTTTTGAATGGGATGCATATTGATATATTATGAAAGACCTTGGAGTGTCACTATTTCCATATAATTTCTTTCACAACAGTGCATTGATAAAATGTGATTGTGACATTTATTTTGTTATCCGTCAGTTAGGGTGTTTTGGATTTCAATAATATTTAATCTCTTAAGATCTAGTTCTTGTTCTCAATGATGATATGCTATATGTCAAAACTTGCGTAATATTAACCCGTTGCCTGGCAGTGTATAATACTGGTATAATCTACACGGTGACGACAACTATTTTTTAGATAAAACTATTCTAGATTTTTTAATTTTTTCTTTTTTAATTCTAGTATTGTTGAAAAATATGTATTCTCATTTTTAGCCGATTTGCAGCACTTGTTTTTTCCGAAGTCAATGGCGTGTAATTGGACGTGTAAAAGGGCTGCGTGAAAAATATTGAAGAATAACAAATTGCATATATGTTTGTGTCTAAATATTTGTACTTTTTTTTCACGTTGAAAACCAGTGGCGTACAATAATAATAATAATAATAATAATGAAAGTAGTAAAAATATTGAAAAATAATATACGACACATACATATATGTGTGTCTAGATATTGATGCAATTTTTTTTCACGTGGAACACCAGTGGCGTCCAGTAAGAACCATCACAAAATCCACGAAATAATTATGAAAATATCTAAGTGCACAGTAGTATGGGGTTACATAAACTTCGTTTATATGTTTATCTAACAATAGACAGTGGCGTGCATTAGTATTAATAATAATAGTAAAATAGTACTGTATACATGTATATACACAAATGTCACCAAACTAAAAAATCTGGACCTAATAAAAGTGCGAAATACACTAAACAGTATGGCGTGAAATAATAATAATAAACTAGTACTATAATATACATGTATGTACACAAATGTCACTAAACTAAAAAATCTACACGTAATAAAGACGCGAAATGCACTAAACACTATGTTGGCAATGTCATAAAACTTAAAAAAATCTATACCTAATAAAATTTCGAAATACTCTAATCACTAAACATTTGCAGCTGTTCAATAGTTTTTTGACACATAATGCAACATCACATTCGCGGCAATGTATTTGAGTTGGTTTCCGCACTTTTGCACACAACACACCGTTTCTGCCCATGGTTTCGCTTGCCATCTATACTAGGCAGATAGGAGGGAAAATGTCTTGCCGTCAGTCGCGCTGGTACATTTGGATTTACAGTTGATCTGGTCGGTTTTTTTGTCGCATCACCATATTTTTCAAACAAACTATAAACTACTTTTAACCGGTAATCCAAGTGGTTACATTTTCCGCCACGATTCTTGTAAATATAGCGAAACATAGTCAACTATAACTTTTGGTTTGAGTTTCCTTCTGAACTGGTTCCCAATTTCCACAACGTTGGTATGGGTGGTACTGAGCATATTCACCTATTGGTTATCCATCCAGCATAAGTACATCATACGGCCACAAAAGGCAGACACGGTCTCTCCTTTCTTCAGTTTCCTTTTAACCAAGTCTTTGGGTAACCCTTTCCTGTTTATTCTGGTGGTTCCCAAACCATCCGTTTGGAAAGAGCACAAGATGTTGAACAATTCCGGTGAACCATAGTAATTGTCGACAACGATTCGGTGTCCCTTACCAAGGAAAGGACGACCCTAGTTGGTTTCGTGCATGCGGATATATCCATCCCCCGTACTTCTATGGCCAGCTCAGTATTTTTTCCGATATACATGATTATATTCCACACATATCTGGAGTGTACTTCACACAGTCGGTAAGATTCCATTCCAAATCGTGCTCTTTTTTTTGGAATGTACACTTTCCAACTAAGGCGACCCTTCCACAATAAAAGAGATTCGTCAGTGGACACATCTTTCCCTAGAATATAATATTCATGAAATTTCGCCACAGGATACTGTAAAATAGGAAGAATTTTGTACAGTTTGACGTTATCTACATTTCGATCAAATTGATCATTATTGCTAAAATGTAGAAATCGGAGCAATAAAAGGAAGCATCTCTCTGTCATCGTTTCATAAAAAATTGACGTATCCACAAGCGATTTTCTAGAGAAATACATTGGGTATGTGGGTTTCTGTATAACCCCTTGAAGCAACAAAAGTCCCATCAAAAGTTTTATCTCGTTGGCTGTTGTGTCCACCCAATATAAATCTCTTGACCTAGTAGTCATCTTCCCACTTGTCCTCTTTTCAGTAATTTTCTGCTCCGCATATAAATTGGTTTCCTTAGCAATGAGTTATGCAAAATTGTCATCAACAAAACATTCGTAAAACTCTACCGGTTCTTTCGCAGTCAGAATTCCACCTTTTGGACCATGAGCTTGTTCAAAAGAAAATGGTTCCCGAATGTCCCCATCCTCAACCCATATATCGTGCTGAATTGATTGCACGCCGCCATCTTCGTCGACACCTGACGCTTCCTCTTCACTGGAATCATGATAGTCTCAGGATCGCCTAAGAGGACCAGACTGCAATTGAGTGAGTCCACACTATTATTCATTATCGTCGTGCTCATTGAACGGCTGTGCTTAAAAAATGGCAAATTTTGTCAATTCGGTTTGTGACCGACGGAAGTTGGTGTTGTAATGTGGGGGATGAACTTTCCGGGTACGAAATGCGAGGGGACGAAATGTGGGGTACGAAATGTGAAGTATGAACTTTCCGCAAACCGCTCAGATTCACACTATTAATCGAATATACACGATTTCTTCTATTGAGGCTTCCGCACAATGTTGGATGAGTTGTTGATGCTTCAGTTGAAGCTTCCGCACGCTAACGGGTTAAATTAAATTGTTGAATTTAGTAGCATGTCTTTCAACTTTAAACTATAATTAACATTCAGTCATGTTTGAGTTATCAGTAATATAGGTATTATTACTTTATTTTAGTTACTGTCTGACTTTTTATATGTTGCACCAAATGACAAAATGGTAAAACTTTTGGTAGAAAGAAATGTACCTGTATATATGTATGTATTAAATACAACAGTAGAGTCATTTAATTACCCAGAATGGAGAAAAGTACCACACAACATAGAGCATTACTTATTATGTGGAGCACCTTTTATGGATGTTGAATTTTTTTCTGAGAAAGAACATTTTACTAGGAACCAATGGACAAATAATGATCGAAATATGAGTTATTTTTTTATGAGAGCTTACACAGATTTTGCAAGATATGGGTAATGACTCAATTTACAAGTGTTTGATTTTAAACGGTATGTATTATTTTTAGCAATCCTTCACATACACAGATATTAGGTTTACATTTTGAAACTGCAACAATGGGCGAATTAAAATATCTTAATCTAAACACTACATTTAATTCATCTATAATGTGGAATTATCGTCAAACAGAATCTGCCTTTTGGACACAATATTTACCTACAGTCGTAGGACATCTTGTACCAACATATCCACCTACTACAGAGGTATGCAATAGTGTTATTTTACCATTATGTAATTCTTGGTGTTTACAGTTTTGGTGGGAGCCAAGAGCTCCTTTGCAGATAGCATTTTGGAGTATGTCCGCAGTATGCCTCATTCTAGTAGTTCTGTTAGTAATGTGCTGCATGTTATGGAGAAATGCAAAAAGGTACTTATTACAAATCTTAATAAATTAATACCATATACATTATCTTTGATAGGCAGTCAGACCGGTATTATAATGGGGACTTATTCTTATCGCACGATATTGATCATGATGTAGGTATGGAAAATACAAGAAGTCAAGATATTTATGAGTATACCGATAAGCCTAAAACTCCTGCATTTAGCGAACCTGTGAGCGACACATCATTTCGGACTGAAAGTGCAGTTTCACTTAAAGATATGGGAGATTCACGTAAACCTACTCCAGTTATACCAAACATGAAATATTCCAAAAGTAAAACCCAACTCATTGAAGGTGTACCACAAACTGATGTGTAAAGATTTAGAGTAATTGAAATATTATTAAAAGAACACTGCCTTTTTATTGTTTAGCTTTAACAGCTTAAATATGGTTGCTCAACAATCTTACAATTGGTGCCTTTTATGATATAATTGTTGTATGTGGTGCATAAATTATTAATTGTTGTTTATATCTTGACAAAAACCATAATGCTTAATAATTTTGTAAGTTGTTCGATAAATGCCCGATTCTTTTTAAGTTTGTCATGCGAACAAACTAGACTATCAATTTAAAAATCTGTGATATTTAAGTTTCACACCAATGATGCATTTCAATTAAGTATTATAGTAAGTTGTTAGTAATAGTTGATGAGAGATTTTTACATTCTATAACATTTGAATATAAAATATTCACTGTAACATGTATGACCAGTGTGTTTTATAAAATTGTATAAATGGTATTTTAATAAACTGTGAATAAAAAATTATGAACACCAAAATATTAAATAATTTAGTTTAGATTTAATACACTTACTGTGTTCAAATGAAAGTTAAATTTACTTAAGTTTATAGATATATGTTTAAAACAGTGTCCGTCCTTTAATGTGTTATTTATATATTATACAACATGTATTTTGCAATTTGACTGTAATAAAATTTTAGCAATAAATTTCTTTGTAATACCTAGGTAGTGCCAGTCAGGCTAGCTCTGCTATTGCGAGGGCCAGTGCTTGTGTGCCTCAGAGCCAACCCTGTGCCATATATAGGTGCAAGGTTGTGTGCCCCTTTTTTTTTGAAAAATATATTTTTCCAAAAACAATATTGGAGGAATTCATAATTATATTTTTGTTTAGTCAATATTTGTAAAATCAAAATTACTTTTATTGGTTAGCTTATCTTTACAATTATGTGCAAATTTCACTCTCGCTCTGTTATTATTTGTTATAGCACAATTTCAAACGAAAGAAATTATCTGGCTACCAAAGTTTATTGAACAAAACAAAAGGAAAAAATGGCGCTTGAGAAACACAAAAATTACTTTGTTATTTACAAAACTGTAAGAGCACTACATCTGCTAAAAATGTAGCTGATACAAGCTAGAACACAAAAGAACCAGCGGTTTATGAAAATTTGTCCCAAATTTAATAAAAGTGTCTTTTGAAAATGGAAAAAATTCTTTCCGAAACGTGATAAATAGCTCATAGGACTACTATCGGTTTCAAAAACCAACATAGGTCAGTTTGAAAGCTTATAACTTTTTTATTGTAAGCCCAATTGATGTAGACATAATAACCCTAAGGAAATATAAATTTGTTAGACGCTTAACGTTGTAAATGAAAAATTAAATTATCATAAAAAATGTAGTTTTGCTAACGATCGGTTTCAGTGCTCCTAGCTTCCTTATTTTTGTCTTAAAATGTGCAAAATTTTAACCATTGACATGTCAAAGTAATATAAAGGTAACGGCAATTTCAAATTTTGAAAAAATATTTAAATTTTGAAAAAAATGACGTGTTCTCGATACGTGCAAACTTCGCTCTAAATGCTAATATTTTCGTTTTAAGTGTAGGTTTTAATTGTTCTTTAACGTTCCGTATTAAAATACACGCATTTATTACGTAGATGAATCCCAATTAATAAATAATTAAATTCTCAGACTACAGAGAGAACGGGCTACGTTGGACGAGCTTGCGATCGACGACTCGATACGAATGCGTGATGCAAGAAATCGAACTTCACACTGCTAAAATAAACGTTAATTAAAGAATAATATTATTTTATCGGCCGATTTATTAAGAATATTAATCAAAACATCTGGTATGAGCACAAGGATTTTTTTATTTATATTATACAATACTCGATAAACGGAGGGCTGGGGGATGTTAAGACACTTTGCCGTGCGTTCAATAACTTTATTCACATCTTCAGATAATCCACGCGATTTCTCTTCTTGAAAATATTGTTTGACATTTACATTTCCGAAAATATATTACCCATAAGAACATTATAATTAGCTGTAATATAACAGAAAGTGCATTAAATACCGTAAAGTGAGGTTACTTTGTGACTGCTGGGTAACTTTGGGACAATGCATTCAAAAACGATAAATTTAAATTTGGCGGTTTTGTAGAATGTCACCATGATTACACCATATATTATCGAAAGTCCATGATGTGTTGCCACCTTTTACCAACTTTCCGAATCCCAACTCCATAGCCTTAGTGTGTGTCAGAAACAAACATTAGAAGCAAGAAATCACGTGTTTTAGAATTGTCGTGCTACTTTCTATTATCCAAGAAAATTGAGCCTATATATTTAAATACAAGAAACTGCACTTTGAACTAGTACTATCAAGCTTCATTTTATGCAAGTACACCAAAGCAAAAATCAGGGAATTTGGGGGTTACTTTGTAGCAAAAAAAAAAAAAACTGTCCCAAAGTAACCCCTGTGGAAGTTATAACTTCAAACGTACTTGAAGATCACAAAATTAAATCGATAACCCAATTTTTTCAGGTTTACGATGCCACACAATTATAAACGGAAGCCCGGATCTCGAAATTACAAAAATTACACTAACGAAAAGTTAGCAGAAGTCCTTGAAAAAATTAAAGGGAAAAGAATAAGTATACGTAAAGCAGCAGAGAGATATGGCATTCATAAGAATACGGTTTGGTTGAAGCTGAAAGGAAAACATGAGAAGTTACATGGGAGACAAGCAGTTTTTACTAACGAGGAAGAACGAGCATTAAGTGGTCCCATAATTGCAATGTCGACCTTAGATACGTTGTGAAATCCTATTTAGATCACAAGAGCAGGAATGTAAGTTGTTTCAATAAAAACTTATCCGGTTCTGATTGGGTAAATTTGTTTCTCAAGCGTTAGAGATTTGCGCAAAATATTTCACGTGCTAGGGCCGCAACCGACGAAGAAATTGTAAACACGTTCTTCGATAATTTGGAGAAAGAATTTCAAGGAATTCATCCTTCCAATTTATGGAATTTTGATGAAACAAATTTAGTGGATGACCCAGGATCGAAAAAAATAGTCACCAAAAGGGGAACAAAGTACCCCGAAAGAATCAGAAATGCATCAAAAGCGTGCACTTCTATAATGGTATTTGGAAATGCCGAACGCAGATTAGCTCCACTCTATATAAATTATAAATCCCAAAAACTGTGGTCTAAATGGACTGAAAATGGCCCTCCCAATGCACGGTATAACCGTACAAGTTCAGGGTGGTTTGATTCTCAAATTTTTGAAGACTGGTTACTAAATTTATTACTTCCACTATTGAAACGTTTCGATGGACCAAAAGCTATTCTTGGTGACAATCTGAGTTCTCAGTTGAATCTCAAAGTTATTCAAGAATGTGAGAATAATAATATTCACTTTAACGCATTATCGCCAAATACTACACACCTTCTCCAGCCATTGGATGTGGCGTATTTTCGTTCAATGAAAGAAAACTGGAGGAAAGTTTTAAACAAATTATTGCACCGCTTGTGCGGCCGTATTGTCGCTGAAGAAGTAACTGAAGATGTTGGAAACAGTTTTATGCAGCATCTTAGCAACACACGAGTGGAAGCAACACGAACGAGACAAATAAGAAGAAAAAACGACTATACGTTCCGCCTGGGAAAAGTATAAGCGCTACAGATTTTCATAATATCAGTGCTGTGGATGCAGTTAAAGATGATGCCATTGTAGACCTTGATGAACCTCAGCCTTCTTGTTCCACTACGACAACCAAAGCTAAAAACAAGAAAACACGTGAGCGTCATTATTCCCCAGATACCAGTGCCGACGAAAAGGAAGTCCAATATGCAGAAAGTGATGACAGTCCATGGACTGACGAATTCCCTTCTGATGAAAACAGACCTGCTGATGATAGAGAAACTCCAGTTTTCAAGGAGATAGATAAAGAAGTAGGAAATTACGTCGTTGTGAAATTTGATGGGAAGTATTTCCCAGGAGAAATTACGAAAACTATGAAAAAAGGAGCACACGTAAATGTAATGATACCTTTTGGAAGACAATGGAAATGGCCACAATGAAAGGATTAAATATTTTATAATAATAGTGAAATTATTATGACAATAAATAAACCAGTAAAACGAGGAAGGCGGGAATTTTTTGATGTTCCAGAATTGCACCGCCTTCTTAACTAGATTTTTCTACTTTTGTATACATAATATACCGTTCCATTTTTTATTTTTAGTGTTAAGTAGTAATGTTCAATAAGTTTCGTTTTTTCCGAAGTTTATTCATGAATTTTAAGTTCCAAAGCAGTTGTATGTAATAAAAGTTCATTTTTTTATATTCCTTATTTGGTATTAAAGTTTCCGTTCTTTAAATATCTTTTCTATCACTAACTGAAACTTTTTAACGATCCTGTCTGGGTATTTTAGCTCTCTAATGATTATTAAGGGGTTTCTTTGTGACAATATTGCAAAAATACGAGTATCACAAGGTAACTCCGACATCTGGGGTAACATTGTGACACTTTATTTTCTAAACATGTTTTTTTGTATAATCGAAAATGAAATTTTACGCCCAGAATATGAAAGATGAAGGTTAAATCTTTCTGCCATGTAATAATTAGTTCATTCTGACCAATAGCTAATGAAATATTATAAAAAAACATGAAAACTGTCACAAAGTAACCTCACTTTACGGTAGTCGTTATTATTACGGTATTTTCCAATTTCACATTCCAGACAATTATTTGTTGATTTTTGTGGTTTACTATTTATTGTTCCTGCTGTCCTCTAATATGTACCTTAAATTGTATAATATAAATTAAAAAGAATTCTTGTGCTCATGTAATCCTTGTGCATATAATTTTTGTATATAAATAATAAATAGTATAGTTTACATTTTCAACCAATTAAGAATATAAAATAAAGTCCATTAATAGTCATTATTGTTACGGTATTTTCGAATTTCACAGTCCACACAATTATTTGTTGATTTTTGTAGTTTACTTTTTATTGTTTCTGCTGTGCTCATTTAATATGCACCTTAAATTGTATAATATAACTAAAAAAATCCTTGTGCTCATACCAGATGTTTTGATTAATATTCTTAATAAATCGGCCGATAAAATAATATCATTCTTTAATGAACGTTTATTCGTATTGAGTGGTCGATCGGAAGCTCGTCCAACGTAGTCTGCTCTCGTCTGATAATTTAATTATTTATTAATTGGGAATAATCTACATAATAAACGCGTGTACTTTAATACGGAACGTTAAAGAACAATTAAAACCTACATGTCGGTCCACTTAAAACTAAAATATTTGCATTTAGAGCGAAGTTTACACGTAATTATTAAACATTTTTTCAAAATTTGAAATTGTAGTTACATTTATATTACTTCAATATGTCACTGGTTAAAATTTCACACATTTTAAGACAAAAATAAGGAAGCTACGACCACTGAAACCGATCGTATGTAAAACACGAGGCGCAAAATTACATTTTTTATGATAATTTAATTTTTAATTTACAAAGTTAAGCGTCTAAAAACTTTATGTTTTCTGAGAGTTATTATATGTCTACAGGGAAGATCTCTGCCAAGTTTCACATCAATTGGGCTTACAATAAAAAAGTTATAAGCTTTCAAATTGACCTATCTTGCTTTTTGAAACTGATAGTAGTCCCAAAAAGACTTAAAATTGTTACCACAGTACCAGTTCAAAAAGTGCCGGGGACTGCAAATATGGAAGAGTTTCGACCAATTACCATGCCTGGATTTAGACAAAATTACAATTGTGAGACAGAACAACAGTATTTGGTAAATTTATTTATTTATTAGTACCTACATATACAGGCAATACCCATTATATAGAAGGCAATATATATATATATATATATATATATATATATATATGTATATATGTATATAAAGACAATACACTTAATTTAACTTAATGTACTAGGTTGTTTTATTTTATTATAGTCATAGTCACTAATTAACTTTAATCATTTAACAGGTTCTGTTTTGCTAAGCGTTTAAAGCTCATCCGGCTATTAGACTGAAAGAAGTCTATTTATGTACGGAATCTATTGGCCAGGGACATAAACCGTGGAAGTCCAGTGTGTTTCCTATAGTCACATCTATGGTTGATTATCTTGAAGAGAATTTGTTACCGTGTATGGTATTGAGGAACTTGGAAATCAAGTTCATTAAGTAGCTCGGCGTCTATGAGATTATGAAGTAATTAAATAGAAATGTCATGTCTGCTAGTATTCTCCTGTCTTCTAGCAGGTCCAGTCTATATAATATATATATATATATATATATATATCCATCAAAGCATTGTAGGAGTTCCTCATATGACCCAGATTCTCTGCACCAAAGAACTCTCAAGAACCGTCTCTGCAGGGCTTCCATTCGTTCTATGTGACATTGGTGGTGTGGGACCTAGACGGTGGAACAGTATTCCAAGACAGGTCGTACTAGGCTGACGTACAGAACTCTGAGCGCTCTAGAGTCTTCAAATCCTCTTGTGACCCGCGTTATGAAACCTAGTAGCTTGTTACCTCTACTAATGATGTGGTCAATATGATTAACAAAAGTCAATCCCTGGTCAACAAGTACTCCTAGATCCTTTACGGTTGTAGGTCGAGTAAGGTGGGTTCCGGCTAGTGTATAATTAAATAACAATGGATTTCTGCATTTATCGTTGTTTAAATACAGTATATTTTCCTCACACCATTCTTCAAGTCTATTCAGAGCTTGTTGGAGCAGGTAGGCGTCGTCTATTGATCTCACCATATTGTAGATTTTTAGGTCGTCAGCAAATAAAAGAAATTTGGTCGACGGTATCGAAGGCCTTTCTAAAGTCGATATAAACCACATCCACCTGGGAGTTTTTGATAAACGCCTGCATGGTGTAATCCTGGAGAGAAAGTAATTTCGTATCAGTGGTTCTGCCAGGATGAAACCCATGTTGCTCTGGAATGATCAACTGATTTACGAGAGGCCCAATAATATCCAACACAATACTTTCAAAAACCTTCGCTACACTTGACTGGATGCAAATTGGACGGTACTGTTTGATATCAGAATGGTCTCCTGACATAAAATACTGGGACTACAAAGGATTCTTTCAGGCTCAGTGGGAGAATTCCTTGCTGACGCGACATATTAAACAGAACAGTCAGGATTGGAGCTATACAATTACTGCAGTTTTTCAGAATATAAGGCGACATCTGGTGAGGTCCAGCACTTTTCCGAACGTCTAGTTTAAACAATTTTTATTTTAGTACATGTTCTTCAACAACTAAAGCGGACAGGTTAAGACCGTTATTCATATCATTATGATGAGGTGTTTGCCCATTATTATCTGTTGTTAAATATACGCTGGAAAAATGTTTGTTAAACAATTCAACTGTACTGTCGAGGTTGTTGGATTTCACTTCATTTAGAAACATCACCTCTGACATACCTGTTGTCTTTCTTGATGCATTTACGAAGTTCCAAAAATTGTTTATATTTCCATTATTGCATAGTGAAGCTTCAGTTAGGCGCCGGAAATTGTTATTTAAATCCGTTGAGAGATCCTTACACTTTCTACGTAAATACGCGAAAGTTTGGTAGTCAGAATCTTTCAAACTAAATTTATATTTGACGTGAGCTCTTTTTTTATTCAACACGAGATCCTTTAATTCTGCAGTAAACCATTTCAGAAAGTGAGTGAAACTAATTTTTTTCACCGATGAATGACAGTGAGTAATGGAAGTAACGACGTTATTAAATTCTTTGAATGCCTCGTCAATAGTCAAATTTTTAAGTTGATCAGTCCAACTAATGGTTAACAACGATTGCGTAAAAGACGAGAAGTCACATTTTGAATAATCATACACTAGATGACCTGATCGATCCGTCTTTGTGTCATAACCTTCAATCTTGAAAAGCGGATCGGCGGCTGGTCCAGGCCGACAATCTTGCATAGTTGAGAAAGTAAGGTCTAAATAGACATTATTTTCATTAGGTACGCGATTTATTTGATATACTCCGGTGTAGGAATACGTATCAACGATTAACTGAGCTGCCGGGTTTAGTGATAGATGTGGATTATCAAGGTGAGCCCAAACCATGATTGGTAAGTTATAATCACCAGCCAGAATGATATTGTCATATTGTTTTTCAATAACAAGATGTTCAATCACTGAACAATGGGCTTCATATTTGCTAATAGCTGACGAAGGAGGAATGTATACGGCACCAATTAAAGTCTGTTTGCCATAAAGTTGTGCTGTAACGAACACCTGTTCTATATCCGTTTCGTCAATTTGTACAATCAGGGACGGAATATTTTTATCAATGGCGATAAGTACACCATCGCCACTTTGTTTGTTGCTAGTTTCTGTCCATTCTATACACGGAGTATCTATTTAACACTAATTCGGCTGTTAAGATCGTTTTGTCTAAGTTTTTTTCGGTTAACATCATTATATCATATGAACAACTATTCAAGGTAATCTTAAATTTATCTGGTTTAGTCCTTATTCTATTTACATTTTGGTAATATATTGAGTATTTCCCTACTAACTAGTCTTTTAAAGATACTATTTTGGGAACTCCACAGACGTATTTTATTGTTAGGGTGGCCTCTCCAGCTTCAATTCTTCGCTTTCGCTTTAGCTCAGCTCTGAGGTCTCCCAAGTAAGCTCGTTCTTTTATGGACTTATCTCTAGACTACGAAATATGTTTTAAGTCGTCCTTGGTCTGTTTAATGAAGGTGAACTTTTTTAATGCTCTGATTACCTCAGCTTCTGAGTCGAATAATTATGAACGGTCTGGGATTATTCTGGTTTGACTTACCAAATTTAAGAGCTTTAGCTTCTGCACTAATTCCAAGTTCTGACTTTAAATTATTAATATTGACTTCCTCTTTTGTTTCGGGCAGTCCAAAAATTAATACATTTTTGGACCTATCTCGTCGATCTTTAATTTCCGAGAATACTACTTCATAATCTAATTGTGCTAGATTCGAATGAATTAGCTGTTCACAGGGTGATGATATGAAAGATTGTGTTAAGGATTCAATACACGGTGGTGAGGCAGTTAACTGGCTGATCATTTGTTTCAAAGCCGTGATTTCACGTTTTAATTCATTAAGATTATCCGCAGGAGCAGTATTTTGATTGAGCATTGGAGGTTTGGCACAATCTAAGCAAATATATACACACCTCATCTGAATTGATAAGACAGCCTGTACATCTTTCCTCGCCAAATCAGTACAGGTTGAGTGGAAAGCGTAGTGGCATACTTAGTAGACGGTTTCATCAGCTGCGCATAAGAGCTTGGCACAGTCAGATTTTTTGCAAACTGATCAGTCTATAATCGGCATTATTAATATTTATCTATTTAAATGAACATTTATCACAAGAATATACAGAAAATATGCACCTTAATCGTTTCTAGCTCTCTAATTAGAGATCAAAAACGATTGGAGACGTATACATTGCTACACAGGAAGCCACATATTTCTCTCGTTTTTAGGAAAACTAACGGTGTCTCCGAAATCAATTAAATTGTTTCATGTTCCTAAAAGTATAAAGTTCCTTAGTGTGAAATTATGATCGATTTCATTAATAAATAACGAAATTGGACATCAAAAACGATTGGAGACGTATACATTGCTACACAGGAAGCCACATATTTCTCTCGTTTTTAGGAAAACTAACGGTGTCTCCGAAATCAATTAAATTGTTTCATGTTCCTAAAAGTATCAAGTTTCTTAGTGTGAAATTATGATCGATTTCATTAATAAATAACAAAATTAGAGATAAAAAACGACTGGAGACGTATACATTGCTACACAGAAAGACACATATTTCTCTCGTTTTTAGGAAAACTAACGGTGTCTCCGAAATCAATTAAATTGTTTCATGTTCCTAAAGGTATAAAGTTTCTTAGTGTGAAACTACGATCGATTTCATTAATGAATAACGAAATTAGAGATAACAAACGATTGGAGACGTATACATTGCTACACAGGAAGACACATATTTCCCTTGTTTTTAGGAAAACTAACGGTGTCTCCGAAATCAATTGAATTGTTTCATGTTCCTCAAAGTGTAAAGTTTCTTAGTGTGAAATTATGATCGATTTCATTAATAAATAACGAAATTAGAGATGAAAAACGATTGGAGACGAAAACATTGCTACACAGGAAACCACATATTTCTCTGGTTTTTAGGAAAACTAAGGTTGTCTCCGAAATCAATTAAATTGTTTCATGTTCCTAAAAGTATAAAGTTTCTTAGTGTGAAATTATGATCGATTTCATTAATAAATAACGAAATTAGAGATCAAGAACGATTGGAGACGTATACATTGCTACACAGGAAGCCACATATTTCTCTCGTTTTTAGGAAAATTAACGGTGTCTCCGAAATCAATTAAATTGTTTCATGTTCCTAAATGTATAAAGCTCCTTAGTGTGAAATTATGATCGATTTCATTTATAAATAACGAAATAGGAGATCAAAATCGATTTGAGACGTATACATTGCTACACAGGAAGCCACATATTTCTCTCGTTTTTAGGAAAACTAACGGTGTCTCCGAAATCAATTGCATTGTTTCATGTTCCTCAAAGTATAAAGTTTCTTAGTGTGAAATAATGATCGATTTCATTAATAAATAACGAAATTAGAGATCAAAAACGATTGGAGACGTATAAATTGCTACACAGGAAGCCACATATTTATCTCGTTTTTAGGAAACCTAACGGTGTCTCCGAAATCAGTTAAATTGTTTCATGTTCCTAAAAGTATAAAGTTTCTTAGTGTGAAATTATGATCGACTTCATTAATAAATAACGAAATTAGAGATAAAAAACGATTGGAGACGTATACATTGCTACACAGGAAGACACATATTTCCCTTGTTTTTAGGAAAACTAACGGTGTCTCCGAAATCAATTGAATTGTTTCATGTTCCTCAAAGTGTAAAGTTTCTTAGTGTGAAATTATGATCGACTTCATTAATAAATAACGAAATTAGAGATAAAAACGATTGGAGACGTATACATTGCTACACAGGAAGACACATATTTCCTTGTTTTAGGAAAACTAACGGTGTCTCCGAAATCAATTGAATTGTTTCATGTTCCTCAAAGTGTAAAGTTTAGTTGAAATTATGATCGATTTCATTAATAAATAACGAAATTAGAGATGAAACGATTGGAGACGAAAACATTGCTACACAGGAAACCACATATTTCTCTGGTTTTAGGAAAACTAAGTGTCTCCGAAATCAATTAAATTGTTTCATGTTCTAAAAGTATAAAGTTCTTAGTGTGAAATTATGATCGATTTCATTAATAAATAACGAAATTAGAGATAAAAACGATTGAGACGTATACATTGCACAGGAAGCCACATATTCTCTCGTTTTTAGGAAAACTAACAGTATCTCGAAATCAATTAAATTGTTTCATGTTCTAAAAGTATAAAGTTCTTATCTGAAATTATGATCGATTTCATTATAAATAACGAAATTGAGATCAAAACGATTGGAGACGTATACATTGCTCACAGGAAGCCACATATTCTCTCGTTTTTAGGAAAACTAACGGTGTCCGAAATCAATTTTGTTTCATGTTCTAAAAGTATCAAGTTTCTTAGTGTGAAATAATGATCGATTTCATTAATAAATAACGGAAATTAGAGATGAAAAACGATTGGAAACGTAAACATTGCTACACAGGAAGCCACATATTTCTCTGGTTTTTAGGAAAACTAACGGTGTCTCCGAAATCAATTAAATTGTTTCATGTTCTAAAAGTTAAAGTTTCTTAGTTTGAAATTATGATCGATTTCATTAATAAATAACGAAATTAGAGATCAAAACGATTGGAGACGTATACATTGCTAGGAAGCCACATATTCTCTCGTTTTAGGAAAACTAACGGTGTCTCCGAAATCAATTAAATTGTTTCATGTTCCAAAAGTATAAAGTTTCTTAGTGAAATTATGGTCGATTTCATTAATAAATAACGAAATTAGAGATCAAAACGATTGGAGACGTATACATTGCTCACAGGAAGCACATATTCTCTCGTTTTTAGGAAAACTAACGGTGTCTCCGAAATCAATTAAATTGTTTCATGTTCTAAAAGTATAAAGTTCTTGTGTGAAATTATGATCGATTTCATAATAAATAACGAAATTAGAGATCAAAACGATTGGAGACGTATACATTGCTACAGGAAGCCACATATTTCTCTCGTTTTTAGGAAAACTAACGGTGTATCCGAAATCAATTAAATTGTTTCATGTTCCTAAAAGTATAAAGTTTCTTAGTGTGAAATTATGGTCGATTTCATTAATAAATAACGAAATTAGAGATCAAAAACGATTGGAGACGTATACATTGCTACACAGGAAGACACATATTTCTCTCGTTTTTAGGAAAACTAACGGTGTCTCCGAAATCAATTAAATTGTTTCATGTTCCTAAAAGCATAAAGTTTCTTGGTGTGAAATTATGATCGATTTCATTAATAAATAACGAAATTAGAGATCAAAAACGATTGGAGACGCATACATTGCTACACAGGAAGCCACATATTTCTCTCGATTTTAGGAAAACTAACGGTGTCTCCGAAATCAATTAAATTGTTTCATGTTCCTGAAAGTATAATGTTTCTTAGTGTGAAATTATGATCATTTCATTAATAAATAACGAAATTAGAGATTAATAACGATTGGAGACGTATACATTGCTACACAGGAAGACACATATTTCTTTCGTTTTAGGAAAACTAACGGTGCCTCCGAAATCAATTAAATTGTTTCATGTTCCTAAAAGTATCAAGTTTCTTAGTGTGAAATAATGATCGATTTCATTAATAAATAACGGAAATTAGAGATGAAAAACGATTGGAAACGTAAACATTGCTACACAGGAAGCCACATATTTCTCTGGTTTTTAGGAAAACTAACGGTGTCTCCGAAATCAATTAAATTGTTTCATGTTCCTAAAAGTGTAAAGTTTCTTAGTTTGAAATTATGATCGATTTCATTAATAAATAACGAAATTAGAGATCAAAAACGATTGGAGACGTATACATTGCTACGGAAGCACATATTTCTCTCGTTTTAGGAAAACTAACGGTGTCTCGAAATCAATTAAATTGTTTCATGTTCCTAAAAGTATAAAGT